>ML681981.1:42911546-43017353 GCA_007922195.1 Podocnemis expansa | reverse complement strand
GCTTGAAGTCAAATTACCCTTTGTAATGGGAAAAGAATCCATAGTCTCGATTCAGTCCTGCTTTCACAGAATTTAGCTTGCATATTAATTTGAGTTCAGCTGTCTCTCTTTGAAGTCTTGATGACCCAGGTACAGCTCTAACGACAGTCGCTAACAAATCCATCATCAAGTGATTAGGAAGATGGAAGTGCTCAGCAACTGGTTTCTCTGTTCTTTGATTTCTGATATCAGCTCTATGCTCATTCAGTCTCTTACACAGCGATCGTTCTGTTTGTCCAATATATAAGGTGTAGGGGCATTTCTTGCACAAGATGGCATAGGCAACATTAGTAGATGAGCAGGTAAATGAGCCTCTGATGGAGTAGCAGGCTTGATTTGGACCTATGATGGTGTCTGTTGTGTAGATATGTGGGCAGACTTGGCAGCGTGGTTTTTTACAGGGGTGTGTGCCTGCTTCAATGCTCCTGTTGTTAGATCTGTAGTTGCTGGTGAGTATCTGTTTAAGATTAGGGGGCTGCCTATAAGCAAGGAGTGGTCTGTCTCCTAATCCTTGAGAGAGAGAGGGATCATCTTTTAGAATAGGCTGTAGGTCCTTAATGATCTTTTGCAGAGGTCTGACTTGAGGATTGTATGTGGTGACTAGTGGTGTTCTGCTGCTTTCTTTCTTGGGTCTCTCCTGTAGTAGATGACTTCGGGGAACCCATCTAGCTCTGTCAATTTGTTTTCTTACTTCCCCAGCTGGGTACTGTAGTTTCAAGAATGCTTGATAGAGATCCTCAAGATGTCTGTCCCTGTCTGAGGGATCAGAGCAGATGCGGTTATATCTTAGGGCTTGGCTGCAGACAATGGATCGTGTGGTGTGTTTAGGATGGAAGCTCAAAGGATGTAGGTAACTATACCGATCAGTAGGTTTTCGGTATAGGGTGGTGGTGATGCGTCTATCCCTGATTTGTACTGTAGTGTCAAGAAAGTGGATCTCCTTTGTGGAGTGTTCCAGGCTCAATTTGATGGTGTCATGGAAATTATTGAAATCTCTGTGAAAATCTTCAAGAGCATCCCTACCATGTGTCCAGATGATAAAGATGTCATCAATGTAGCACAGGTAAAGAAGAGGTGTCTTGGGATGAGACTTGAGGAAACGTTGTTCTAAGTCGCCCATAAAGATGTTGGCATATTGTGGGGCCAT
The DNA here is from genome assembly GCA_007922195.1 of Podocnemis expansa. NCBI lineage: Eukaryota > Metazoa > Chordata > Testudines > Podocnemididae > Podocnemis > Podocnemis expansa. The sequence continues at coordinate 43,016,167 of ML681981.1, read as the reverse complement.
GCGGGTGCCCATAGCAGTGCCACTGATTTGGAGATATAAATGATCCTCAAATCTGAAGTGGTTTTGGGTGAGTACAAAGTCGCAAAGTTCAGTCACGAGCTGTGCTGTGTCATCATGAAAACAGCAGTCCCATTTAAATCAATGGGATAATTCTCATGCATACACATTTGATCTTTTTGAACTCTTGACATGCAAATCAATTACAGCAAGGGAGGTTTAGGTCAGACATTACAAAAAAATTCCTAACTGTCAGGATGATTAACCATTGGAATAAGTTGCTTAGAGAGGTTGTGGAATCTCCATCACTGGAAATGTTTAAGAGCAGGTTAGACAAGCACCTGTCAGGGATGGTTTAAGAGGGTACTTGGTCCTCCCATGAGTGCAGGGGACGGGACTTGATAACCTCTCATGGTCCGTTACAGTTTCTATGATTCTGTGATTCTATAAATACAACACTTTCAGCTCTTTGGGCTTGAATATTGGTAGCAATAGTTTCCAATATTCAGTTCTCACCTCTAGATTTCATGTCTTTGTGGAAGAGAATATATCTAAGACATGGGAAAAAAATTTTTATGTATTTACTAACCCATGTTACAAGTCTGATTTAGACAAGGCAATTTCAATTTTAATGTGTATTAGCTGGCTACAATAAAGTTAGTTGACATTGATTAGTGTAACAAAGTTTACAAATACATCTTTTTTCCTAATGAAAACATAGACATAAACTATTTCTAGAAAGGCAACCAATATTAGCTTACATTGGTGTACAGTCTGATACACTGTGGTGTTAGGCAGACCATAGATCTTTATTTCTCTTCACCAGGCGCAGATGTAACAGATTGTCACTTCCCCACATTTCAGAACAGCTTGAGTGATATAGCTTAGAGATGAACCTCAACTGCAAGTTCAGGTCCAGAAGCTGCCCAAAGGATGGGGGGGGGTGCCCCTGATTGAGTTTGACCTCTGTAGCCAAGAAGTTTGGTGCAGCATTGGTGCAGAAATGGCTCGCCTGCTATGATCCAATCACTTTGCACCAACCAGGCAGTGCAAAGGGACTGGGAAGCAGTTTGGTTTTCCCATTAGGCATACAGTCAGCATGGAGGTCTCCTGTGCTGCCATCCCTCAACCTAGGCAGTCCCTAAGGTTTGGAAGGCTCCAAGGGGCCCATCATTTGCTGGTGTTGATTAGATCAACTCAAACTCAGAACTGATCTGAGGAGCAATGAGACTCACTGCCTCCCATGCTGTTCTATCAGCTGCCCTGGTAGAAACTGACAACAGCTGTGAAATCTGGGCCCTGCCATAGCTTTGCCTTATATAGTTAGGATGGCAAAGCTGTTCCCATTATATTTTTTTTCCACATCTATATTTCTAACTATTCACTATTAAAAGCTTAACAAAATTCTTTCAGCTGGTAAAAGTTTCACCATTCAGCATTTCAAGAAGAGTCAGTATAGTGGGTTGAATGTAACACTCCGGCAAGAAAGGTGTTAAAAACCCTGCAGAAGGGCATAGCCAATGGAAGCAGGCAACTGCACAGCCAATCAGAGCCTGGGAGACTGATATATAAGAAGGCTGCAGTCCTTGGTCTGGGCAGTCTTTCCTTAGCCTGTGGGGGAGGCTGTCAACTTGGCTGCAAGGGACAGGACCAAAAACAGCTCACTGTGGACTGCGGAGGCATGTCTGAAGCCCAGACCATATATAAGAGTTAGTAGGGATACCTGGGAGCAGCATGTGTCAGCCAGGGGACCTGTTGACTGTGCTGAACTGAGCTGGGAAGTTGAGGCTTACAGATTAAGCAGCTGGCATGCTGTTACCACTGCTTCTCATTCTGAATGACATTGCTTTCTTGTCTCCCCCCCACCTAGCAATATTCATCTGTTGTCTTATAGATAGATTGGAAGATCCTTAGGACTGGGGCTGTCTTTATATTCTATTTTTATATTGTGCATGTTATATAAAATATATTTATTATTTGTACTGTGTTAGTGCCTAAAAGCCCAAGATGAGCTCTGAGCCCCATTTGGCTTGGTGCTGTACATTTACACAGCAAGAGAGGGTCTCTGTCTCAAAAATCTCACAGTGAAGAAAGACAAGACTGACAAAGAATATGAGAAAGTAGTGCTATCTTCATCCTAGGAACACAGACGGAGTCTGTGGCAAATGACCCCACATCTTCTGAGTCCTACTCCATGGTTATTGGCACAGTTCACTGTAGGTATGTTGTCAAATGGATGTCTTTATCTTTCTGCCATGTTTGTCTTTCTCTTCTTTAATCTGTCAAAACGACACGAGGATTAACTGATCATTATATATTTTCTTCACATCAGGCTTCCTATTCAGTAGTAGATACACAATTTTTCAAGATTTATCATCTTGAAAATTGCTTGTTATGTTCTTTTTAAGGTGTACTTTTTTGGGTCCTTTTAAGGTGGGAAATGTGAATTTTGATCTTCTTGTGAGACTCAGATATGAAAGAGTTGGATGTCTCAGCTATGCAAAGTGTCAGCTTCTTGGCACAACATGCACTTACTCAGATTAGCGAGATTGCCAAGAACTAAGAGTCGGAGTGGTTGCTAACTATTGAGCAATGTGATGCAGATTACCATGAAGGCACCTGTTGTATTGCTGTGAAGTCATTCAGCCTGCCACTGCATTTATGGCAGTTACAAAGGATGGACAGTTATACTTCATGATTTTTAAAGTTATTACATGTTGGTGGGATCCAGAACCTAAATTAAGATCTGTTCCTCAAAGATGCTGACATTTACTCAGGCTGAGGCAACAGCTATCACTACACTTCTGTTTCTTCAGAGGAATAAAATGTGTTTGTGGTAAGCTGACCCTGAAGGCCCTAAGTTGACACTTCTTGATATTACTGTGGAGATAGCTGTTGCCTTTGTGGCACTTCTCCTAGTCATTCCCATAATTCTAAGTCACTTTTGCATTTTGAAACATAAATGTTAGATGCTCTGATATAAACAAATATTGTGAGCCTGATCCTAAAGTCCTTGCTCAGGCAAGACTCCCACTATTTACTGCAGTTTTGCCTCAGCAAGAAATGCAGAGTCAGGACCAATAGGCCAGATTTAACTGCAGATGGTATAAGGAGATATAGAGTGGGATTTTCACAAATTGCCCAGTAATGGCCTTACTTTGTTTCTACTGAGGGCAACACTTCATGGTATTAACAAGAGTCCTGTGGCACCTTAAAGACTAACAGAAATAGAAATTTAAGCCCTTGGTATTGAAAACCCCTCTCATAAATTTCATCTTCCTGGCCAACCAGGTTCCTTTGCAACCACTGTCCTTCCTAGTGTTCATGATAAATGGGTGAAGAGAAAGCTTTGGCTCCATAGGAGCTCTTTGATGACAGTCTTTGAGATGAGATATATGGTTCAGAATCAGCCCATTTTCCAGTGATCTTGGTTATATCCATGTCCTGGCCAATTATAGCCCTCTGTGACCATTCCAGTGGAATAGGGTTTGTGGACATAACCATCTCCACTTGGCAGACTTTCTTGCCATATTTTGTATGGCCCTTGAATGAATCCGACCACGTGTCTCTGCTTTATGTGGCATGGAAGTTATCGTATTTGTCATTAGCGACCTTAAGGTGATCATCGCTCTAAGATACCTGTCTGTCTGTGCTTTGCACAGTGGCAGGCACAGATTGAAAAAGGTGGGTAAATTTGATATCTTCAGTATTCTAACCACATAGCTTAGCTTGTTGCTGGATGTTTGACACTTATATTTCCAGACATCAGTTTCTAGTATCAATCTAATGAGTCAACAGTGAATTAGGTGACTACAAAGTCAGGATTTTTGGAATTAGTGGTAGTTGCTTCATTACTTGCCTTGTAAACCCTTGTGGTCCTCTGCTCCTGAGAATCTCTGGCTGTGTCCTTCACTATTTCAATTGCCATGTCATGATAAAAGCAAGTGACGGCATGAAATGGTTAAATATTCCATGTTGGTTTTGAGACTGATGTTTCTGTTTCACTGAGGGTAGCAAAAAGCTTGGAATGCACAGTCTGCCTTTTTTAGGGCTTATGCCTGTACCCTGAAATCCTTTTTTTAGACTTTGCTGACCAGCCTAGTCCAACTGCCTGGGTAAGGCATCAGTGCCTCTTCCCCTCTACCTATTTAATTTTTTTTTAAATAAATTCTGTTCTTAGAGGGAGAGGGGAGAGCAACCCACAACTCACCGGGCTGAATGGTGGCAACAAAAGTTCCCCCCACAGATAGTGGCAGTCAAGGTTTCCCCCATGCTTTCCTGTCTCATGGCAAGCCACCTCTAAGGATGGGTCATAATGTATTTGGAGAGGCCTGGCTAGTACATCAGCTTCAAAGAAAAGAAAAATGATGTATGGCTGGATTCTGATATCTGCTGTCTAGCTTAGCAGTGCCCCTAATGGAACTACTCATGGAGAAAAATACCACTCGACTGGAGTAAGGGTAATCAGTGTCTGGCTCTGTAGCTAGCACCATCATTATGTAATGATATGTTCCTTTGTCACAGATAAAAGACCAGCTGATGTTTTTCCCCATTGAAGTAAAATACTAGCAAAAAAGGAAAACTAACAAAACCAAACTGCACAGTTTAGAGCCATTGCTGATGGGGCTCTAGCTTTAACCCAGTGAATGGAGGCTGAAGTTCTAGCCATGTCATGGAGGTTGTCGCCCGCTATCTGCCTTGGTGCCACTGCTATGAATTTGTGATCATTTGGGCCAATAGCGCTGAAGACTCCAAGACTTCTTTTCAAGAAAGTATAGGCTGGCCTTCATCTTGCACTACTACTTCCTCTCTGTCATATTAAACCACCAGCCCAACAATATCTATTCACTCATAGTGCTAATAGGAAGACATCACTTCAACCTGTGATTGGCAGGAGAGGGTTTCCTCAATGAGATCCGACAGCTCCAGGAAACGGAGTCCTTTATCTACATGGGAACAGATACAAGATCTCTGGTCACTAGGGAAAAAGACACATGCATAAAAATCACACACTTGGGAATGTGTGTAGAAAATGGAAAATACGAAAACATGAAAAAAAGACAGCAGGCTACTTAGATATATGGAGGGAAAACTTTTTTTTTCTAACATAGTATTTTAAAATTTGAAAACTCAGTGAAAGAGAAAACCCAGAGAAGTCTTAAGAGAACAAAAAACAGGGGATCTGATTTTCATGTACTCTAAGTCCTCTATAAACCAGTCTGGTAGAATAACGGGGTCTTGACTGTAATTTGTGCCCACTTCAAGGCGCCTTTAGACTGCTACAAGGATGTAAGGGAGGCTTAGTGTAAATGAGAATTAGTCCCAGAAAGTATTTAATAAGCACCTTTTCTTCCCAATATTTATAAAGGAAAAACCATACAATAATTTATTTTGGCATTTACTGTCTGGTAATAAGCAGAAAATTCCCAGCCTTCAGGTTTAAGGACAGTCATTTGAATTAATATATTTTTCATAAGTAAAACAAAGATATCTAAATCCTAAAAGTTGCCTTTTAGATTAGGAGACTCTGATGGACTTGCCTCTGGATGTGTTGTCAACCTGAAGCTGACCCTTTCTTAGGCTTGCTGACAACTAAATTAAGGTTTCAAATCAGTATTTCCACAAGCCTTCAAGGAAGTAGATATTTTTAAGGACAAACTAAGTCGTGGTCATGGCACATTCAGAAAACATCATCATCATCATCTCAGCATCCTTGACTTCCTGGGAGAACCACATCTTGGAAAATGTGTGTAGTTCTGGGTGGATTGTATTCATATGTTTAAATGCATCACCCTGCTGCCAAAAAACAAAAATACGCTCCCTGTAATGGCAATTTGGGGGTGTTAGAGGAAGCTTTCAAAAGCAAAATAATTCCCAAAGTTAAGTTTCCTCTAATTATGTTAATTCATCCATATTGCACACGCTATACATTTTTTCTGATGTGTATTAGCAATCAAAATAGTTTTGTCCTGGTTGGGCTCTTTCTTTCTTTCTTTCTTTCTTTGAGGCTGCATCTCGGTCAGAAATTATTTCACCTCACAATGGCAATTCTAGAGACTCACTTCCATTCCCATTTAGAATTATAGACTATCCCAGCAATAAGTGCATCAATGTCTTACATGGAATTTAATTAAGAAAGGGTTTGTGTATTTTCAGTTGTCTTTTAAAGCAGGTTAGCATCTTGAAATAAACAGGAGGACTCAGCATTCTGTGAGCAGGCAGCTTAGACCATCAGCAAGTGTTCTGGAGCACACTACTGAGTTTAAGATATTCTGCATTACAATTTATATTTTTAAAGGAAAGGGTGTATAAAGAATATCACATTTTGCAAAGTGGCTGAGTTGACCCTGGTCAGGAAACTCCCAGCTTTAAGTACTTGACCGTAAACTGTTGCATTAACACTAATTTTGTTTGTTTAATTTCTTTGGATTTTTGCAAGGAAAAAGGGAGAAACAACACAAAGAAAATTTGAAGACAATCTTCTTGTCCCTCTTACAACCTCCTCTGATTTTGCAAATCCTTTGAAACAGTAAGTATGCACCTAATGAGGTGTTATACCTATAGTAGGTGCATCTGTGTTTATCAGGTAAACATTTAAGGGAATTTTCTATCACACTTGTGCTGCAATTGTCACTACTCTTTCCAACCTTAATTTAGAATTTACATTTCTTTCCACATTCTGGTGTTGTATTCTTAAACTGCATTTTTTTTCCCCAGAGAGGTTAATATTAGGTCAGTCCAACATTACCAATTTTCTTTTTACCTGGGAATTGTTCTCAGAAAATCCCGAGTAATGAAAAGTCTGTTTTCGCTCATAGCTGCAAATGAGGACACAGTTGCTTCATTTCCTTTTGACTGTGAGCCAAATTTTTCCCAGGTGAAACTCCATTGATTAAACTCCATTTGAACTAAGTTACACTGGGGATGAATTTGCTCAAATGTGAGATATTTTATTCATTTTTCTTTTCATTTCCTTTAGCTTAGAAGTCGAGTTAGGGCTGGTCAGAGGATTACAATGCAAGTGAGGGGAAAACAAAACCTTCTCTGTTCAAGAGCAATTTCCTTTTTAAACTCTAACAATTTAACCATCATTTGTAATGCTTTTCAGGTAACCAAATTTCTACATTGATTTTGTGGAAGGAAAGCTCATTACGTTACACTTCAGAGCCTCCTTTTCTGGCTACTTCACAAACCAGCAAATCACAAACCTGCCTTTCAAGAGAAGTATTATAAAGGGCGATGGAAATGTCAGTGCACTAGTAGGTGATCCAAGTAAACAGTGCTGTTATCAACTGAGGCCTTGTTACAAGTAGCTAGATCTCCTCCAATTGTCCACTGTCCCAGCCATTCCCTCCAACGAGCACTAAGCAGCACAGTCTCACAATAGGATGGTGCCTAACGTGTCTTCTCTGTAGCTACTGCTTTCTGTATGGGGAGCTGTGTGAGTCTTGGGTGGTTTCTGTCCCTGTGGGGATCGTGCCAAGCTTTTTTTTCACTTTTGGTTACTGTGGGTTCACACACTGAGTTTCAGGATTAAGGATTAAGCAAAAACTGCAAGCAAAACTAAGCTAAAACCACCCCTGAGCTCTTCATAGTTGTCACCTGAAATCATAAATCAGCCCAAGTTCGCTGAAAGCTTAACAGCTGAATGTTGCAATTCAACAAATCCCTTCCCCCCAACCCTGAAAAAAAAATCAGGCTAAGTTTGGGCTTCATGTTGAAAGGTTTGTACAGCTCTAGCTAGACCTTCATTTTCCACATCCAGACAAATGTGTTTTCAGCCATATTTATAAGATGTAAGGGTAAAAAGCTATTAGTTGTTGATGTTAATCACAAGTTTATAGCATAAGCACATTCTGATCTTATCCTGTTCCCATACAAGTCGATGACAAAGCTTTCATCAACTTCAGAGCAGGGTTTGCAAAGTGCACAAACATGCACACTATTCAAAAATGGAAATAAAGGGTCCCCTTGAACCTACAGAGCCATTAGGCCATGCACGTAGAAACTTTCATTCTGTGTAAGCATTCCGCCTTCACCCAATGAACAAATCAGTTATGATGGTTTGACACAATGGAGAAAAGGACAGGTTTTACTCTTTAGAGCTGGAATTTATGCAGATTTAGTTATGGGGAAATAAACGTTATTGTAACAGATGGGTCATTGCAGCAGTGATCAGAATCCAGGACCTCTGGACCTGAAAGGATGATCTTAACCTGTCAGGGCTAAAAGACCCAGGTGGGTAGTTCTGAAACCTGTGGCTGACTCCTTAATATTTGAGAGGTCTGGGCTCTAGAAGGAAACAGATATCCCTTTTGTGTAATTGAGGGCAGTATCATGGGACACACTTGGGAGTATATGTCCACATATTCTGTCCTGGACTGCTTCCTGCATTTACTTCAGCCCATATGGAAATAAATCATGCCTGGCAACTGCTTGAAATTATTCTAATACTTCCACCACTCTCACATACTCTAGGAACACTAAGAGTATTAAGATAGCAGGTAGAGCTGTTGGGCAAATGACTGGGAGACAACAGGAGATTGCAGTGGGAGAGACTTATGGAGAAGAGAAGAAATGAGAGTTGGAATGCTGGGACAGGAAGAGAAATACTCATCTAGTGCCGAATCTTCTGTCATTTTTTTCCCAGGAGAGAATGTAGTTTCTGCAAAATTCTCAGTTTTTGCGACAAAAATTTCTATGGGGCTGATTTTTTCACCCCATTTTACTATGAGAAAAAGGCATACTTTAGTTTCAAGTTGGATCATTCCAAATTGAAACATTTTGTTTCGTTCAGTTTGCTCTTAATTTGTGTCTGTCTGATCTGCTATAATGCCTTCTAGGGAGTTTTGTTTGGATGCCTAAAGTTCCAGTTGTCTTCTATGAGCTGGACTCCCTGACTGCTGTGTATCTGCCATGATTCAGTGCGGTCTCCCCTCTAGCTGCAGTGCAGCTGCTCATTATGGAAAATCCTATGGCCATTATATATCATGGGAGGTGTAGTCTAACCAGGAACCCTGACCCATAAGGGAGAATTTTTTGGTTTTGATCAGTTCTAAAAGTGATTGATTAACATAAGAATGGGCTGTGGAGTGGCTGCCTTTATTCTTTGGATACCATGCTACCCCATTGTTCCTTTGACTTGTTATGACATGGAAAACATGAAATCCTACATCACAACAGACATTAGCATTAACACAATTTTATTCTATTTTTAAACTAAGATGTAATATTTGACATTAGAGAAATCTGCTGGGTTGCTTTCTATGGATCTGAAATTGAAGAAGATGGTTTTTCAGACCTTCCTTTTGCTTGCGGTTTGGATTTTGAGGTGCACAGTTTACATTTTACGTGGTTTGGGGTGCAGGTTCACTGAATATTTTGAAACCTGAGAGAAGGTTTGTTGTGATCATTTTCACTGGAAGGATGGCTGATCTTGTGATTTAATGACTGGGAAATGGAAGAGCTGGGCTCTGTCTGAGGCAGTTTCATCATTTTGTTGTTGTTGTTGTTTTGTTTGTAACAACTCACTAAAGCAGTTCATGGCTCAGTTTCCCTATTGATAAAATGGAAAGATTGCTTCCCTGCCTCACAGTGTGTTATATGCTTTAATTAACTAAAGCGCTGTAAGCTCTGCAGATACAATGTGCATATCATATTGTGGTTGTCCTTATTTTGCTCAGTCCTGAGTAAACGTGAGGCAGAACATAACTTATGCAGCCACACTTTTTATGTCAGTGGATGCAATCTCTCTGGACGATGATAACAGTTAGAGCTGTCCCTTTCTTGTCTTCTTGAACTAAACTGAATTTGTGGCATTCATGTGTATATTCTCTGAGCACAATTAGCAGGTGTGGCTCCCACCTACTGCTTTGAAATCATATCTGTAAAACCAATGGGAGACTAATATGTTTGTTTCTTCACGGCCTCAGTCTGATCTTCCCCCGTGTGTGGTGTGTGCATGTCAGAAGGAGAAAATACCTGTGTCCAAAAGAAAAATGTGGTGAGCCACTGTGGTGTGTTGCTTGCATGAAGGACAACCAGCTCTCAGGAGGAATGTAGGGTTTTACCATAGCAAAACAGACAGTGGCTCTGTCCAGTCTCCTATTCTGACAGCAAAGTACTTCTCCCCACCTCCAAATTCCAGGCAAGTGGCTATAATCTGTGTGTTCTGAAGGAACCTGTTCTGTTTAGCCATGCAAATTGGCAACGATGTGACATGTCAGAGAAGACAGGCCAGTCAGTCTCAAGGGAAAGGGCTGAGAGCAGAGCAAAGCTGAGCACAACCTTAAGGGCAGATTATGTCATTGAGGCATTGGCCTGAGGAGCTGTGCAAATGCAGGGGGAACTCTAGGAGGCATTGGCTTGAGGGAGCCGCAGTGCCTTCCAGAGCATTCCAGCAGAGAGGAGAAATGAATGCGCTGCAAAGGAGAGAGGAACATGCTCTCCCCTCTCAGACCAGCTTGCTCGGCTCTTAGAAGCAAAGAGGGTAGTGGGGCCTATCCACAACTACTCTTTGGGGGTGGCTAACGTCTCCAGTATTCCTGGTAGGGAACGTGTAAAATGACCTCTTTTACAAGTGCCCACATCACTTGGAAGAATAACAGAGAGAGGTTTTGAGTGGTAAATGGCCAGACTCTATGGGTAGGCAACTATGACAACAGACTGGTCAGCAGTGGGCAGCCATGAGCAGCGGTGCCACAGGCAGATGGATGGGGATGGGCTGCTCTCCACACACAACCCCAGCCCTGGGCAGCTGCCTTTATACAGCAGGGACCGGGCTGCCTCTCCCCACCCCGCTCCTCCCGATGCTCGCAACGTCAGGATGCTTCTGGTCACATGAATGGAAGCAGGTCTGGTCAGGTCCTCCCTGGACAGTCAGGGGCCCAGCCAGAAAACTGGGGCTGGCTATGCCCCTCCTGCAGAGGCATTTTTTCTTTCTTCTTGCTGGTTGTTTGGCAATCGACAGCTTACCTAAGGACCAGGGAGATTGTTTTGAGAAGCCAGCAGTTTTACAGGTCCAAGTGCTAGTCAGGTCTCCTCATAACATCAGTTAAACCTGAAAAGAAAATGTCATAATCTAAGAGTCTAGGGGTTGTGTTACTTTTCAGTTTGGCAAACCAACCAACTCAAGACTGATCTTAGAGGAATGACACACATTCGTTCAAAATGAATGAAGCAAGCTTGCTTTATTTCCTTCTCTCGCTTTCCTTCTCAACTAATGATACTTGTGCTGGGGTGCCTAGAACTATGGATAGCAGACCCATATTCTACCCTTAAACTATATATTTTTATCAAAATGTTAATTTTTCCAAGCATTGGCAATACTCTGATACATGATGTAGTTATATGCCAAATTATTCCACTTTGATGGAAAAAGAACAGAAATGTTAAGGAATTCATGTGTATCTGAGTTTTGCACATCAGTCTTCTAAGGCAGCACATAACAAAGGTCAGTGATAGCCTGGTGCTGTGTTTTGTGTAGCGCATCATCCTATGAGAAAATGTGCCCAACTTCCTTCTAAAACATTGTTTTCAAGTATGGTTACTACTGAATATATTTCTAAATGACAAGTTTTGTTTGCCTGCATTTTGATATGTTTAGAGGAAACTCAGGCTGACAGTTAGAGGAGGCAGGAAGAGGGAACCACAACAAGTTCCACCCAAACACAAAATGTCATCTCTTCCCTAGCTAGGATACAAAAGCATCCTGATGAAAAAAAGAGCAGACATTTAAAAGTTTCTGACATGTGTCACAGACACAGCCATTGAGCCACTGTTTCTGATGTAGTTCAATATGACAGCATCCAAGCCACTGGAGCTGGCTGCGGGACATTCAAAGTTTGGTGTGTGTCGCATTTAATCCTTGTCATGGCACATCTAGAGAATAAAAAAGACAAATGGACATGGGCGATAGTAATAGTTCAGAAAACTCAAAATAATTCTTCCTAGTCTAATTGATATTATAAAGTGGTGCTACACAGACCAGCTATCAAATATAGGTAGACAGAAGGTCAGCAGACTTTTTAAAAAAAATTCCCCAAGACATATGCCTGAATCTGTCAAGCTGTTCTCTGAAGTTGACCCAAATGCATGAACTATGTATTGAGAAATATGTGCACACCAGAGATGTTCTTCAATAGTCAAAATTAATAAAGAAAGAGGGCTTGATCCTCAGCTGGTATTAATGGACGTAGCTCTATTGATGTTCCTGATTTACATTAGCTGAGGCTCTGGCTGCTTCAGGTGATGATTGTATCAGAGATCAGCTGCTCTACTGATTATTTATTATTTATATCTATTGGATATTTTGCAATCTGATGGTCTGGTCATGTTTGAAAAAATATCTATTTGTAATGTTGAGGTGCAGTCAACGTTCTAAAACAATCAACATGTCTGTAAAATCAAGCCAGAATTTTGGTTAAAACATTGCAGCTTTTAATGGGTATCTTTAAACTTTTGTTCAGATATGATTGATTGCTTAGAATGGCTCATGGATTGTGCAAGAGATCACCTGATTCAAGGGTTTTACAGAGAATTTATTGTTAATATCCATTAGCTTGTCATTGATTACAGTGAATGAACGTGTGATCTTTCCTAACTTTCAGTTTAATATAAGGGACATTTTTTTATTTAATGGCCTGGGAGGCAAATACAGTGGATTCAATTTTAGCATTTTCCAAATACAATCAGACGCTGATAATGTGAGTCCTCTGGCAAACAGTATTTAAAAAAAAATCCTTCATATAAAAATGTCACTGGTATCTGCAGGCTATGAGACTGGTTTCCACTTAAATATTTTGGCTACCTAGGCATGGTGATAAATAAAGCACAAGTTTAACAGTATTTCCTACTGTGTGCTAAAGCAGGTGAGTAAGAGAATTACAGTGTTACACACATTATCGTTGTGGCAGAGTGGAAGATGGAATGTGTGTAAAATAAACCATTTTGCACAAAGCTTTGGTTAGAGAATTGGCAAATAAGTTTGAAATCTCCCCTGTATCCTCAGATTTTGTGAGGTGTTGCAGGAAGCGCAGGAGATTGCTTTGTTTTTTCCTGTAATTATTTTTAAATGCACTTTTTGCCTTTCTAGGTCCACCAGCAGTCAAGCTGGAAAGATGAAAACTGTGAGAAATGACATTGTTTTGGTATTTTCATCTGGGGTCAGAAACAGGAAAGCTGTTTATCTCAGGAAAAAGCCAATTCTCATTAGATCTTTCTCTCTCACACCAGAAGTTTGGGCTATTTTAATGAGCATCAAACTATGGGGTGTTTAACCCTTGAACACTAAGCATTTCAAAGTGCATCTATCACCAGTCCACAAATTCAAACATGGCTCATCTCAGCTCCTTCTGGAAAAAAAGGATGTTCACTATCCTGCAGAGCATGGACTTCTTCCTCTAAAACAGATGTGTGATAGCTGGAGCTGTGTTTTGAAGAGCATATCCTCTCCCTTTGTCTGCTCATGCCAAAGGAACTCAAGCTGCACCATGATTGTCCAGTTGTCAGTCACAGGTAGGGTTTAGGGTGGCGTGCACTGTGTGTTCTTTGTACATGGCACAGGGAATTATTGCACATGAGGGTTGTGTGAGGATGTTGCATAACTAGGCCAAAGCTGGTGGATTCTTTGGTAAGTGGATCAGCCCTTCCAAGATATCTCCTGGGTGGGTGTGTTTTAGGGTTGGGCCATGATATCTGCCAGGCTGTTCAGCTGATGAAAATGCTAAGGCTGCAGCTTCAACCACAAAGAGGCTATGAGATGACTCTGAAGAGAGAATTCCTTCCTCCTTCACCCACAGAGATTCCCAGAGAATAGCTATTCCCAGATTTACTAAGAATAGAGAATAGCTGTTCTTTCAGCTGTGTGTCCTGGAAGAGAAGACTTTGTCTGAAAAGTGTTTAAAAAACAAAACCAAACCAAAACAAACAAACAAAAAAACCAGGTTGACATTTCACTGAATTTGGTAAAAATCAAATATCCCTCCTCCCCCACCTATACTCTCCCAGACTGCATTCTGGCTGCACAGGTTGGCAGCAAGGCTGTTTTGAATGTGCACTGGAAAGGACTCAACCACACAGAATTCATCTGGTTTCTTTGAAACTGAGGACTCAGCCAACCTTTATAAAAAGAATCCCAAACTTTTCCAGCAAACTAGGAGTAAAGCTTAAAATGAACCTAGACCCGTTTAGGGCTTCATATTTAAGATCTTGAAAAACAGGTGATGCACAACGCTTTGGTCAGTGAAGTTTTGGGGGGAGAAAGTGAAGGGGTGTCTGAACCCAAATTTTAGCTTGAAGTTCTAATGGGAGAAGTATTTGTATAACTGTCCAATGGACTTCAACTACCGTGCTTTACAGTTTCTAGCCAGAAACACTTTTCTTGAACAACAAACTGTTTTTTCACTTTGCTAAATGAAAATATCATGTGAAATTCTGAAAACTAACCAAGAAACAGTTTGGGCAGACCCACTGACTTCTATTAAGTGAGTGTTAAATCACAGCTCATTGACTTCAAGTCAGAAGGAATGCTCATGAACTGAATCCAGAAACTGAATGCATAACACAGCTGGCTGAAATCATGTTTTGTTTGAAACTCTTTTTTAATTGAAGATATTGTCTTTTATGGAAATTGGAAAATTTTATGGAAAGCTTCCATTTTTTGGAAAATTTCCTGTTTTTCATCAAAACCAGACCCTTCAGCCTAGGACAAATTTGAAATTTTGGTTTTCATTTTTTGTTTTTCCTCCTTTCTTCCTCACCCTCGCCTTTATTTTCTTGATTGTTTTGTCTCCTTTTTTTATGGCACTGAATACAGCAGAATCAATTATACACATTTTTTCAGGTTTTTTCATCTTTCCCTTTTGTCAGTTTGTATCCTTTCTGAAAGTTTTCATCTTGTGGAAAGTTTTATGAACTGAAGAAAAGGAAAATGAAAACAGGCGAAAAGATTGGGGTGGGGGAGAATAACAAAACCCCCAGGACAATTATTTAAGGGATGAAGAGAAACGGGGGCATGTAACGTGGTGGCTTGCCTTTGGACTGGACGGCTGGAAACTAAAGGCAGTTCTGATTATAAAGGTGAACCCTACCTCAAAGGAATCAGGTGGTTGAAATGCAACTGGCAGGAGGAAGCTTGGGTGATGGTCTGAGAGCAGTAATGGGAACTGTCAGAGACAGGAGGCCTGGCAGGAAGCTAGGGCAGCAGTTTCAGGGGGTCCGTGAAAGGTAAATGAGAGAGCAGAGCCAACATTAGACTTGCTGGGGCCCAGGGTAGAAGGCTGAAGCCTGAACTCTGCCACACAGGGCTGAAGCTGAAGTCTGAGCAGCTTAGCTTCCCAGTGTCCCCTGTGGCATGGACCTCAAGCAGCTGCCTTTCTTGCTGTCCGCTAATGCCAACCCTGGCTTTTAATCTATTTGTTATGCAGAAAAACACTTGTTATGGCACAAGTGGAATTTTTATAGCATGGTGCAGGGCGGTCTCAGAAAGACAAAGGTTGAGAACTCCTGAGCTAGGGAAACCCCAGAAACCAGAGACTGAACGTGGTGCTGCAACAGATGAAAAACTTTGTGTTGAGAGTTTTGAGTTCTGTTTCTGACTAACTCTGTCATCCGTCTTAAGAATGAATGAAAGAATTTGGGGTGAGAAGGCAACTGGAAACAGTGACTCCTTTAAGGGGGGCCCTGGACGAGGTGAATTTTGCTTGGAGTATTATAAGGGGAAACACAAAATAATGAGTTTTTGAAATATTGTAATTTTGAGAATTAAAAACAAATAATGAAAGAACTCAAAAAATATCAAATGTCATTCCATTTTGGAACAAAAATGTTTTTGAAATAATAAAATTTATTGTAAAAACTGTGAGAGTCCTGTGGCACCTTAAAGACTAACACAGTTCTTCAGGCACAAGCTTTTGTGGGCTGCAACACACTTGGTTGGATGTATTAAATGGAAACTACAGTTTGGAGGTATAAATATACTTGCAAGGATTAGAAACATTACAGTGGGGAGGGCAAGAGTGAGGGTCATTGTGGGAAAACTTTCTCCATTTCATAAATGTATTGTGATTAAAATGTTGAGCTTAATATTTAGTGGTGGGGAGTTGGGTATTATTTTCTTGTTAATGTATAAAAAATAAACTTCATTTAGGAAAAACTAAATTAAACTAAGGAGAGAGAGAATCTTTTTCACTCATGTTACTCTGTTGAGACTCCAAATACTTACTTGGGCCCTAATTGAGTCTGTATATATAATCTGCAGCACCAGCTGTACATTATTTATCTCTGTGACAGAAACTCTGGATTCTGTTCTGCCAGAAATTTTCAGGGAATTTATGCAAGTAAGTCCAATTTGCCTTAATGGAAGTTACCCCTCACTGTATAATCTATCATATGCGCAGCAAAGGAAGATATGTCAAAAGTCCCCTGGAGTGTGGTGTGGGTTTTAAGAATTTGTTTTCTGTTGTATTTGCTTTCATAGCATTCTCTCTGTATTATAAATTGCCTGACTGAACTAATTTCTAGCATTATAAATTAATTCAGCAATTATCATTAAGTGTATATCTGATCATTGTGCATAATACAAAAAGGCAATATGGCACAAAACACCTTCATATCATAATTACTAGCCCATTTGTATCATGTTTAATATGTAAACAAAATATAAGTTAATTGAGACTATTTGGCTATACTGTAATTTGCTTATTCTATGCAGATTACACAGGAAGTCTTTGTTTTCTGTTGTTATTAATAGCTGTGGCACTTTTTCTTTTTCATCTGAAAGCTATGAAAGCAAACCGGTTAGGTTGCCAAGACTGAGTTGGCTGGGTATCTCCAGAGTGAGTGACTACTTTTCCTGACCTACCATCTATTATATTATGAGATATGTGGCATTTTTTTTTAAATAAAATATTTAATTAGAAGGCTCAGGATTTACAGATGCTAATCATAATGATAACAGACTCAAGTGGGAAGTAATACTGTAATACCAATAAATCATCATTTTTGTATATTGTAGTAAGGCCAGAGACCTCAACCAGGTTTGGGTCCTAGTATGTTAGGTGAACTGAAAAGACAAAAACACAGGCGGAGGAAGGAGGGGTACCGCAATATTGTGCAGTAATAGCACAGAACCCTATGTGCTGGATTCGTGAATCAAGTGGAGGTGGGTTAGATTTGGGAGACCATTGCGGAACCCTCATGGTGGGGCTGTCTGACCATTTTAAAATAGAGCAGCTCCTAAGTTGCTCTACTTGCTGTCTGACTGCTTTTGGCCCAAAGGGCCAATGCTAGAAGCAACTTTTTTTCCTGGAAGGACTTTTCTAGTTATAAAATATGAGGTCCTGAGACTGGAAATCCTTTTGTAATTAGATTTACACACTAGAATCTTCCCTTCTTCCTCAAATTGGGAGGAATTATCCTCTGCATGAATTTTATTAGCAAACATATCTGGAGTAGTTCACTAGTACTACCTATGGGGTATGTTGTTAACTTCAGTAAGACTGGCAGAATCTGATCCTTTGTGAATAGCTTTATATATATTGGTGGGACTACTTTTGGTGTTATGGGTCTGTAGGATTGCACCTATTACAGCACTGTTTCTAGGAAGCCAGTCTGTGGACCTACACTGGTCCCAGAGATCTCCCTGACCCCATTAGGAAGGCAGCAAGCCAGTGCCTGGTATCAAAAAGGTTGGGCAACACTGCAGCGTACAGCATACTTACAGGAGGCCCTTCAACTCACCTGTAAAATGCAGCCACCATTGTGGTTGGAAAATGGGAACCAAACTTCTGCCAAGAGCAAGAGGAGAAATTTTCACCCAGAGCTCTAGCAAAAACCCCTGGTTGTTGAGAGCACCATGGGAACTTCCATTTTCATGCAGTGCAAGTCAGGGAATGGTCTTGACTGAAAGAAGGACACCTCGCTGCTTCTTGAGGATAATACAAAGTAGGAATAATTTCTAGTGTGCTGCCCCTGGCCTTCCTGAAAGTCATCTCCTCTGTCTCCGGCTCATTTTGTCTGTGCAAAATAGGCTGCAGCAGTTTTATTATTGTCTTTTTCTCCTTTTTTTTTTTGCTGATTTTCACAGCTGTGCTGTTTCCCATACTTGCCAAACATTGATTTTCCTATAGTTCTGACAGTGTTATGTGATATTTTATTTATAATATATAGTGAGATATTAAGGGCAGAGTGCAGTTGGGGAGTGAGCCTATTTGAATACCAGGGCATAGTCAGTGCTAAAGCCCCACCACCACTGCTGAAGGGGAGGAGTCACTGGCCCTGTATTCAATAGATTTCTAGGAACAATGAAAGGGAAAAAAAAAACAGTGAGGGGTGTGAAGATCAGAGGGCCAAAAGGAGGGAACTGGAAGGGGAGTGATTTTTTTTTTTTCCATTCCACATGGATTCCATAACAATGAACAAGGTGTTTAGAACTGGATCACGTGACCCTTTCTCTTCTTGTCTCCTCCAAACTCAAAATGCTTGCACTTCTTGATGGCCAGCATTCTCTTGGACCTGCAGTTGGGCTCCAAACACTCCAGCCTTAGGACAATCTTCTTTGTGGTCTTAGCCTTCTTATGGAAGATAGTCTTTGTCTGACCACCATTACAACTTTGCTTCTGATCATATCTCCTTTTTCCCTGAGCACAGAGTGAGTCCTTTCCCTTCTTATACTGGGTCCTTTTGTGGGGCTGGTCTTGCCACATTTCTTGCAGCAAGTCCTACTGGTTTTGGGGGCATTGTGATAGAAGGGAGGTATAAAAGCCCGAGCATGATCAGGGTTTTGTTTCCTGCAGACTAACTGAGGTTATTACAGGCAATTAGAAGCAAATGGGGCACATTAACACCCAGCCAGGTGCCTGATTAAAAACCTCCCTGCTTCAGACAGGCATGGCACTAGGTGGAGAACTGTAATGTGATGCAGAGGAGCAGAGAGTTTTTGGGGGAAGGTACCAGGTCCAGGAGGTGAAGTACAAGCTGAAAGAGGATGCTTCCTAGGCACTGTGGCCTGGGGAAATAAGCCCCACCCAGGCAAGAAAGGGCAGGGGGAACAAGGAGATGACGGGGTGGGGTGGGGTGGTTGGAGGGAGGGACGTTCCAAGGAAAGAGTTGCAGACTTGGATCCTGTCAGCAGCATTATAGCTGCAGTTCATAGGGCCTTTGGGCAGGGACCTGGAATAGAGGGTGGGCTTAGGTCCCTTCTCCGCTCTCTTTCCCATGAACCATGCTAGAGGAACCACTCATTACAGTGGAGATGGTGTAACTACAGATGCCCTGCCTCATGACAAGAGGCAGAAACACAAAACTCACTGGAGTGGAGCCAGCAGTTTGCCACAATATGTATATTGTCATGCTCACTCCAACATACCAAACAAGCCCCCAAGGGTGGAAAGATAGGAGGTGTGTAGCTTGCCCAAGGAAGGGAAAACCATCTTCTCTGGTGCTAAACTCCTTCCCACATGCTCTCACAGAGACTAGTCTTTTTTTAATATAATAAAGGACGAAACGGTTAAATACATCACAGTTTTTCCAATAATAGGTGTTGGTGTATAAGTCTAACTGGCAGTCAGACTGCCCAAGCTATTGATTTTACTGTCCAATGGCTGAAAGAGATGTTATCTTGATTAATTAGAAGTCAAAAACAAATGCATCTTGTTTCTAATAGATCTCCTGGCATTTGCTTTCTTTCCCCTCCACTTAAGGTGTTGTACATGTACCTCTAAAATGTTTTAAACGGAAAAGCTATCAAGGTCAGCAGTATACAAGCCCCAGTGACTTTATTTCAACTGTCAATGAGTCCTTAAAACACACTCAATGTTTGTGGTCAAAAGAATATCATTTAAAGACATATACTAACTAACTGAACCTTAACAAATGAAGACCTCCAACAGATTATTTTATGTATAACTTAAGCTCACCACAACTCCAAACTACTTTTTATTTTAACACTAGACAGTGATGCCAAAAAATGCCATTTGCTTTTTCTCCCTGGAAAATTGTTAATATGAATGAATGAGAACAACATTTTTCTCTTTTGAATTTATTATTCCACTGGCAAATTTTAATTGATCTCTATTGCTAGCTCACACTCATTGTGAATTAGTTTAAAAAAGAATATTGCAACGAACTATGATACAGAAGTGAATAGAATTTAACCAGATTCTTGAAGTTGAAGAAAAGGAAAATATTAAACCACAAAAATATTTTTAAAGTTAAAAAAATAAATATCTAGACAGTGATAAACAAAAACTGTTAACATTTTACGTGATTATTTTTCTTATTTAATATTTATGGAGACAGGACCATCTTTTCCTTATATATTTAACAGAGCCTTGCAGACTAGATCCTATGTCCTACTTGCAGACTGTAAAACAAAAAATTCCTCCATCATCATTCAGTATAGTGGGGCCAAAGGTCTCAACCAGGTTTGGGTCCCATTATATTAGGTGATGAACACAAACATAATAAATAGGAAAACTTTCCCCCAAAAGCTAAAGGCTTGGACTCGACTCCCACTGAAGTCAATGGAATTCTTCCCACTGACATAAAGGGCAGTTTGATCCTGCTGTCAGTGAACATTATACATTTAAGGAAATTATTTAACATTTTTGTACTTGACTATGAAAGAAGTCTTCAGCCCGGCTCCTGTTTTTGTGCATGTTTACTCCTGTGTTTGCACCTTTCCAGCAGTGATAGTTGAGTAGGAAGTTGATAGAATTTACATAAAGCCCATTTCTACACTGGTAAAACCTATAGAGTTACAGTATCCTGCATGAATAATAATCACCTATCCAGGGATAAATATGGTTCCAAGTGTGGAGCAAACATTATTTTATCTTCCCCCTATTCACATTACAATTTACATTTCAGACGGTCTTTAAGAATTTCAGAAATTTAAAGTCAAGTCCTGTTCATGGCAGCCTCAGACATAGCCCTCTTCCCTTCAATGCATTACTTTTGGGAGCAGGTTTGGGACTTTAAGTTGACTTATAAACTATGTAGGGATAATTGAATCCATCGAACAACTAAAAGAGTGGAATGCTGTACTATTTAAAATTGCAATCCTTTTGCCTTTCACTGTGCACTTCCTGATATGAGTCACTTAAAACCATTTCTCACATTTAAATGTTGAATTTCCAGAGGAGATCCATTTAGTTGCAACTAGTCTCATTTTAACAGTCTATAAATACTTGCCAGGTATTTCATGTCTGCTTTGCCATCTCAGAAAGCCTGAAGGAGTATCATATATATGTAGAAATTTGCTGTCTCTGCTGGCAAAAAAGGTGACTTGCTGGCAAAACATAAAGTACTGCTTTTGTCACTTTTTCTTTATCATCACCTCAGTGCTCACCTGATTTCATCTTTCTCCTTCACTTCACCACAGTATTTTAGAATACAGTTAATCTGAGATCTTGGTTCTCTTCTTCCAGGTTTCATTGACTTCCTTCCTGGAAGAAAGATGGCCGTCAGTGCCACCCCCATTCCTAGATACAGTATGGTTTAAGTAGACAATTTCTAATACATTAGATTTATTTTATGTGCCATTTTCCCTATGGACTTTCAGTATAATATACACAAGACTTGTATTCAATTACCCCACTCTGCCTGCTTCTCTTGGCAGCTAAATTTTTTAACAAAAGGAAGCCTGTTCAGTTCAAGCAGTTCAACTCTCTGAAAATAAGAAATACAAATACTCTAAAAATGGTGAGGATGTAAATCAAAGATGCTCAGTGGTCATTTTATTTGCCATCACTTATGGAATCTCTTACTATGCTGTTCTATAAAATGAGATGTTACCATTGCAACCACAGTATCCATGGTTGCCACCTCCTGTGTTTCCATAAAATATGAAGGACCATTTTGTTTATATTTCTTTTTTAAATTCACAACATAATTTAAATTAAGTGCTGTTGATGGGAGCAAGATTAAGTGTACTGGAGCAGAGGAGTGGGAAGTGGTAAAGTAAAATAATCTGTACTGCGTGCCCTCCGATCTCTTTCAGCTCTTACTTGAAAGGCCTTTCTTCAGTCTGGGAGAGTAGTTCAGTCCTTCATCTTCTGAGACTATCATAAGGGTGCCTTGTATTGCCAGTCGTGTTGAAGATTTTGTGATGTGGGTTCCTGTTCAATGGCAAATAGACTGATGCTGATGAATTCATTTTACGTAGACCATACAACAACTACAACAACGGATTTTCATAGAATCATAGAAGGGACCACAAGGGGCCATCTACTCTAACTCCCTCCTAGATGCATGATTTTCATGTCTAAGCCATCAATGATGGACAGCTATCCAGCGTTCTTCTGAAAACCTCTTGCAAAGGTGCCTCCACAAGCTCGCTAAGCAGTCTGTTCCATTGTCCTCTAACACCCTTACAGTTAGGAAGGTTTTCTTGAGATTTAATCTAAATCCACAAGGCTGTAGCTTGAACCCATTGCCTCTTGTCCACTTCTTCAGTACCTTCTTTTTGTCTGCTGGAACTGTTGACTCTGTACCCATTTACCAGCTATCAGAGAGCTTTTGTACTTGTTTGAAGTCAGGCATGAAATTACAGAGTAAAATGATAGCTGACGTGCGTATTTAAATGTGTAGGCTGTAATGATTATTTGTATTACAGTAACACCCAGGAATCCCAGTCATTGACCAGAAATGCATTGTACTAAGTGCAGTACAAACTCTCCAGAGGAGACTTAGTTGAGCACCATACGTGGAATAAGAGACAATAAAAGCTATAAAATACTGATTCTGCTACTTTGAACACAGACAGTATGAAGTGTCTCTTCTGTGTCCTGCTGTTGCTGTCTGTGTCCTGGCTAGGCTATTAAAAAGGGCTCAGCTAATTCAGTCAGGTTTACTCTTTCTGACACAGCTTTGAGTGACAGGCATGGCCCAGTGCACATCCACTGAAAACTAGCATCAGGGAATGACATACGGTTTGATAACATAAGATGCTTAGGTTTTTTGGCTCAAGTGAGATGTTCAGAGCTAATAGCCCTGTGAGCAGAGTTTTAGCTGTGATCTGTACCTTGAGATATTGGTTATGTCTGGCTCAGGAAAAAGGGGAAAGAATGAAAGCTTATTTCTAGAAAGGTTTCCGATGAGCAGCATTTGTCATTGAGGGGGAGATGGGTATAATTAGCTTGTCAGTCTAGTTTGGGCTGAGCTGGCTTTCTGCGGTAAGAAAGATGGACTAACTGCCAGAAGAGCTGACAGGCAGTCGATAATGCAGCAATTAATGTCATAAATAATTCTGGAACCAATTATATCAAAATGGACTCCAAGCTTTAAAAAGGAACAGAATTCCCTTATTCTTCCTGCTAACAGCAAGAAACAGCTTTCATTTTTCTCTGTAATTACTTTTCATTGTATATAGCAATAAAGTAGGGATTTTCTGTCTATATTTAAAACTTGTCTCCCCTGCCTCTCTCCCCCATCCCTCTTCACTCCATAGAATAAGGCTGTTACACTAGAACTTCAGTGTGGTGAACGTATAATCTTTTAGTATGGCTGTTATATGATAACTCCTGCTGCACCTAAATGATTAAGAGCCAAGTTTTCTCAAATGTCATAGGCAATGACAGCAGGGAGCCCCAAACAATGGCATTTGGAAATTAAGACATTTGTGAAATAAATTGATTTGTCTTATTATTTTAAAGGTTGCTCTGACTTTGCTTACATGGAACTTATTGATTTTTTTCACCCCCTCCTCTCTTCTTACTGTTACAACCATGAAACCCTAGCCAAATGATTCCCTTTACACTGCAAACACAATTCAGTACAACCCATGTGAATTAATGGGAATTTTGTAACCCTTACAAAAGTCGCTGGTTTATAAGGCATTCTCTAGAGTGACAGCCCCTGGGGCTAATTTTCCAAGTGCTTTGGTACATATGTAGATAATGCAAAGCCTATGAAACCTGCAGAAGCAAAACTACACACAAGTCTACTATTGCTAATGGCCTTTTCTGAAGCCTCATCAGCTGTTTCTGCTATTTAAAACAGAAAAAGTGGACTGTGTAAGAGGCAAATTACTGTATCATTAATTCACAGCTTCGTTCAGAGCTTGACAAATGTTTCCAACTTTTCATCCGTGGTGGCATTTTACTCCTGGGAGTTTGGGGAAAACAGTTCATGAAGTTCCCATGGTTTTAAAACCAGAAACATCTGCTAGTGTCACATGCAGTTTGCTGGCCCGTTTCAGGAGTAAAGAAATCCTACAGCTGATCAGCTCTCCTCTTAGTAGTAGGTGTCACAACTGTGAGTGGTAATTATGGCAGAGAATTTCAGAGGACCGTAGCATAATTAGGCCAGCTAACACGTACATAAAACACTGACATTTACCATATTTAAAACCAGAAACAGGGTCTGCTGTGTCTGTACATTGTTTCCGGCCACAACAATAGAGGCATAGTTAGTTTAATCAAACTTTCAAGGAACAAAGAGCTTTCAGATTTTGAATATACAGCTCATTGCTCTCTGATGGAACAACCTCTAGAGGCTAAAGCACAGGACTTGGAATTCTGAGTTTGGTTCCATTCCAAACTTTGCTTACAAATATGTTTCATGATCTATGGAAAATCATTTGATATATCTGTTATCTCAGTTTCCTCATCTGCAAACTGTATCAGATGCTCATCTCACAAAAACTGTGGGTGTGTGTGAATGTTCAAGAAGTTGCTATAGAAGTATGAAATATTAGTATGATTTGGGAAAACTGGTGCATCCATTCTGGATCTCAGTAATGAGTCTCTCCTGTCCCTGCTACACAGCCCTGAGAGACCTTAACATGAGAAACTTTGTCTAAATAATAACAACTGTAGATTATTGGATTTAAATTCAGTCCTGGAGACACAGTTAACCCACCTTTGCAGTTCTTTGAAATGATCATAGATGTTATGGACAGGACTTTGGTGGAAGGTTCTTGGGCCAACTAATTCTGTGGCTCATTGACAGTATTACCTCTAATGATTACTTCACTCTTTTGTAGAATCACAGAATGTAGGACTGAACAGGACCTCAAGAGAGATCGTCTAGTCCAGCACCCTATTCTTATATTCCTTTAGCGTTGGTGCCTTTTTCAGGGTCCAGATCTTATTGTCTGAAGCGAAATATCTGATAATGTTGACTGGGCTTAGCGGGGAAAAAAAAAAAAAAAAAAGTGAAAAGGTGTGTTAGATGCCTGACGTCATTTCTCGTTATTAATTTGTATGCAGCCCCCCCCACCCACCCATTGACCTCCATTCTGTGGAAATTCTGTGCACTGATCAAATGCATTTTATGAATTACAGTTGAGCCAAATGGTTTAATAAGAAATGGTTGGCATTAAAAATCATTCATTTACACCTAGTTAGCAAGCAGCTGATATGCCCCTATAGTTTATATTTTTTAGTCTAACTGCAGTATCATCTAGACTCCTGTGTGGTAACATTGGATAAATATTAATTCTTTAGTAGCAACTACTGTTTTGAAAACAAAAACTGCAATTGGTTAGGAAAAGGTGATTTATGTAAATACAGTGAACAGTCTCCAAGTCCTGTCTTACTATCACTTGTCTTTTTGAAAAGTGTGCTTCTTCCAGAAGAATTTTTTTGTTTTGCAAAGCAGTTTATAAAAATGGCACCAACATCTTAACAAGCGGTTTATTAAGGAACTATGAGAGGTAGCCAGAAAGAAGTTGAACACACAATTTTTGCATAAGCCTTTTGAAAAATAATCATCCAAACTGGCAGCATTCAGAATCCACAGAGCTGTTGTCATTTCTGCTATCAAATGGCTAGCACGTACAGCCCATTCTGATTAAATTAAAGGTGGTGATCTGATTGTTCTGTTCTGCCTGTTTCAAAATGTGGTGCTTTGACTCATGAGTCACCTCTGGAGCCTGAAGTTGCAAACTCAGAATTTAAGCTCTTTTGTATCTGCACTATTGACAGTTAATTATAGCATGTAAATGTCATCCGCAAATTACTGTCCGATGACATGGACTGGTACAAGATCTTGCGGTAACATGATGGTATTGAGAAATTCCCTGGAATGCATTTCGGAGCACCTAAGAAACAGAAGGAGACATAGAAGCAGTGTGTTCAGTGAAAATTAAACTAATAAAATGATGTGTAGTAATGGAACAAGAGGAATGGTGTTCCCCAATAGCAACTGGGTTTCAGATCCAGGGTTCCAGTAGCAACAACCACAGAGGTGCATATATCAGGAAATAAAGTGTTTTATTAACTACCAGATTACTTAACTAAATATCCAGATAAAAGTGATATATCCAGAGTTAAACACAAAGCAATATAGGCAGGCTTACAACCCAATCAGCAGTCGGGGACCCCACGTCACGACCGCGGGCTTCAGCAGGGGAATGATGTCCTCCGAGGCACCCTTCAAGGTCCTATGGTGAAGTCCATTGAAATCAGGGAATGGTTTATAATTATAACCCATAAAGTCTTTTGTTTCATAGGGAAACAGGCCCTCCCCCTAGTCATGTAGACTGTCTGCTGGGATATTGATTCCCACCACTGGAATTCCCCAATCTACACCCTAGACAACTACTTGTTTACTACCTACTTGTTTACTATATAACTCTACAAAGTATCCTTAAGTTGTTTGGGGGCCTTCATTGCCCACTATTGTTATACCATTACAAAGTCTTCCGTTTGCCCTACAAATGGGAAATAAGAAGTATGGCCTTTTAAGGGTGAAGGAACTCATTTGAGCAGCCAGTTACCGCATTCTGTGTATCCAGGAAAAGTTATGCAGCCAAAAGAAATAATTGAAGCTGTCATAGGGAGAGAGAAAGATGGTCTTAGAGAATGGCTATCATCTGTGAGGGCAGCAGCATAGGAGAATCCAGACTATCAATCAATCAAATCATAGGGCTGGAAGGGACCTCATGAGATCATCGAGTCCAACCCCCTGGGAATTGAACCCAGGCCCTTCTGCATGTTAAGCAGAGGTGTTAGCCACTACACTATTTGCAGGGCTTGTTTGCTCAAGGAACCAGGACAGGAGCTTAGTAGAGTGGGTGGGGCAAGAAAGCACCTCTTTCTCTGAGCCAGGATGTGCAGGTGTTTGGGATCATGATCCTCCCCTGGGAGGATTAAGAGAGTGATTTGTTGACTGGGTTTGTGATTAAAAATGGGGTGCCAAGCACAGCCAAGGGAGGGAGCAGTAGAAAGTGCTCCTGAGAGGAAGAAATGAGCTGGCATACTGCCCTCAAGTGGCAAGCTTTGAAGCTTCTCAAGCTGAGGGAGGAGTTGACAGGCCAAGGAGAGCAAGACTTGGAAACACAGTCTTGAGAAGGAGGGCTTGATCCTGAGCTTTGAAAGACTGAGTGTACAAGCTAGAGAAATATGAAGGATGACAACTTTGGGTACAAAATCTGAGTGGAGAGAGGCCTTTTGCGGAGCTGAATAGTATTCAATAAATTAGACTGCAGGAGAGAAGGACTGTATGGTTTCAAAGACCTCAGATGTGACAACATTATTTCCTGAAGGGCAACCAAGGGAGGGGACTACAGTGGGGGGCTACAGCAAAAAGGGATGCACTCAGAAGTAGCATATCCACTTACAAGCAGCAATTCACTGTCAGTGATCTGAAGGGGAAGAAGATTATTGGGGTAAATGTAGTGGAAATATCTTGTATTATAGTTCACATTTATACTATTAAACTGCAAGATGAAACCTGTGGCTGTTTAACTGTGCCTTCATCCCCCAGTGCCCATTTTCCCTTTAGACCCAACCTGCTCCCATTAAAGTCAATGATGCCCTCTGACTTCTTTGGGAACTATATCAGGCTCATCGTTTGCTGCGTTTCTTGTTGCCTATGTTTCCTCAGGCCAGAATTTTCAGAATGGCTCAGCACACACAGCCTGAGCCCTGGTTTCTGGAAAAGCTTGGCTCCTCCCATATAGGCTATCTAAACACACGCCCAGATTTTCAAAAAAATTGAGCGTGTCGAGCTCTTTTGAAAATCTGACTCTTATTTCTTGATGTCTAGAGGGGAACTACACTCTTCTGAAAATCTGTCCTCCAGTTTTGGATAATGAGGACTAGAAAATCTGGCACTGACCTTTTTTTGAGAAAAGCTGGCCCTGAAAACTGTAAAGTCTTTAGGACAGGGAGAGACTGTTCATGACTTTGTATGCTCCTAGTTTTGATGGGCAGTCCTCTGAGTGCTACTTTAAGATAAATAGGAAATAACAATACTATTGACATGCAACATAGTAGTATGAGTCAATCCCTTCATGGCTTTCTCCCTAGGACTTTTGTTATTGAGAATATTGGTTTTTTTGTACCGCAGTGTGTCGCCTGCAATTAGACTGATGTGCATTTAGTTTCATAGCAGCTGTCACATATTATGGATTCAGTCAACAGTGCTTAAAAGGAGTGCTTAAAATTCCTCTTAGTTCTTGGTACTTTTCCCTTTGCTTCTTTTCATGAAAACTCTGCACCTTTTACCTTGGTTATCAAAATCATGCTGATACTCTCTAAGCAGCTAAGGAAAATGTGTGTGTGTCCTGGAATGATCAGGGTGGTGTCATGTTCATCTTTAGATACAGGGAGAGGCCATTTGTTGAAGGACCAAAAGAAGTACTGGAACAGCTAGGTAGGAATGCAGGTTGCTCTGTACTGAGAAAAAAGAAACGATTTGTTCTTTATTATTTATTTATTTATTTATTTATTTATTTTTATTTAAAGGGCTGGGCTGTGTATATCTTGGAGCTACTGTGCACTGTACTACATGGTCATAGTACAAATACAGGTCTCAGGCCTGCTCTTGCTGAAGGCAATTGTGAAATTCCTATTGAATAATTTGTATTACTCAACATTGTAAATGAGTCTATTTTATTGAACTTTTAAGTAAGCATCACAGACATCCAGTTTAGTCTTCTCACTGTGTTGCCAGTTCTCATGAGTCTCACAATATTTGGTGATTTTCATTCAGAAAAAAAATTGCTAGCCCTCATGTTAGTGGAGGAAAGCTGGAAAATATATCCCCTAAATCCATCAGTCCTGGAAGGTGAATAAAAAAGGCTCACAAATTTATTATTTAAAAAAAAAAAATCTTATGATTTTTGGGGAGCCTAGCTAATGAATTTAGAACACTTATCTGTAGTATTGCTGACTCCAGTTGGAAGAATAATAATGTCAGGATGGTTAGAGTGAGCATAGCCTGCAGTTAAAGGCTGGGAGTTTGATAGCCTGATCTTGGAAGAAGTTGCTCAGTGGTTCATCACTTTGAACCATCAAATTACTGCTTTTCAGGATTTGGGGTCCAGAGTGCTAAGCACCTTCCAGGATTACCCTCTAAATGAAGAGGATTCATACAGCCTAATGATATAGTAAGATCAGCATATAATGGCCAGGAAATAGGTAGTTGGACCAACAGTATTCACTGGTCAGAAGTCAGGACTAGTCCTGATGCTGGGTCAGGAGATGGTATGAAGGTAAAGCTGGCCCAGAATCAAAGGCATGGAGTTAGGACTCAAGCCAAATCAGTGATGGGTGCCAGGGTCACACTGGCCTGTTGTTGAAGGTAAGGAGTTGGGACTAATTATCAAGCTGAGTCAAGAGATGGACCATTGGTGAAGGAGTTGGGACTAATTCCAAAATTAATTACAAGTCAATCTGGGCTGAGACTGAAGCCAGGAGTAAGGAGCAAGACAGGAAGCAAGATGAGGTCCATAGCAGTAAGAGGCTGGAGCCTGCTTTGTTGCTCAGATGGCTCCTTGCAGCAACTTCTTGTTTTAAATAGTTGATGTGGACCAATCAAGCAGCTGCAGGATTCTGTCATTCTGGCTTTTTCATATGGTATTTCCTGTGGGGCTTAATTCTCCAGCTGGAAGCTGCTGCACCTGATGTTCTGGTGGTGACAATCATCCAGGACCCCACAATCTCAAATTCTAGATCTGCAGTTTCTACCATTACAGAAAATTGATGCTTAGGATTCCATCTCTTCAATAGAAAATTAGATCTGCTGATAGCACTATGTTCCCCAGCTTGATCTGTGGTGACAAAAGGTATGTTTATGCTTGGCCCTGGGTGTTTGATTTGCAGCTCAAGGAGACATAGGCCATGTCTACACTGATCATAGCAAAGTCACCAGAATCAGCTCTGTCTTTCTTGGGTCAGTTAAGACACGCTAGGTTGATCCAGAAATCGACTTAGTAAAACCACCAGAGGTGGGTTTTGGGGTAGGTGAGGCAGGTGGTTGCCTAGGGCCCACAGCCGTCAGTGAGTGCAGGGGAGCTGCACCATTTGGTCCCCTGCTCTAAGTTAAAAACAGCCTCTGCTCTGTGTGTGCTGGCTTGCCCCACCCCCAGGTGTGGAGCAGGCCAGCCCAGAGGCTGGGCTCTGCTCTCTCGCCACTCCCCTGGGTTGGCTTTTCCCCCCTAAAGACAAGGAGGGCCAGCCCAGAGGTGGGGCAGAAGAGCAGAGCCTGGCCTCTGGGTTGGCTTGCTCTCGCCACCCCCCCCACCCCCAAGCAGCAAACTTTCCCTTGACGGACTGGGGGAGTGGGTCAGGGCTTTCCCCCCTGGCCTGGCCTGCTTGGAGATTCTGCTGCTCTGCTCAGAAAGCGAGGCTGAGGCCAAAGCCTCTGATTCCCCACTTACCCAGGGTCCCAGGTGAGTGTGAGGGACCCATCCCCTGGACATGTGGTGTGGGGGGCATAGAGTAGGGGACCAGGGGCAGTATTCTCCCCAGGACTTGAAATTAGGGGTAGTGTAGGGGGGTATTGTGGGGTGCTTACTAAATTGGTATAACACTTACTAACGGGGGGGTTAGGAAATTCTGAGGTTCTAGGGGGTGTGTTAGGGAAATCCCTGAAGGGGGATTGGCAAGCTGAGCTGGGTCTGCACAGAGGGGAGGGAAAGGAGACTGGTGTTGGGGAGCAGCCAGGGCTGCTGGGGGGTGTGTGAAAGGGGACGGGCATTGGGAGCCAGGTTAGCTGGAGAGCTGGATTCAACTTCCAGCTCTGCTACCTTGCCTGCATCTTTGGGCAACTCATTTAGACTCTCCATGCCTCATCTGTTACTGTGTAGTGCGGGAATAGAAGCATTGCCCTGCCTCAGAGGGCTGGGTGAGAATAAATGCATTAAGGACCATGAGGTGCTCAAAATACTATAATGATGGGGGCCATAGAAATAGCTGAGAGACAAACCTAGATGCCCCCTATGTCACAGTTCCCAAGGGTGGGGAGAGGAGGCAGACTAGCCAGGGCTGCAGGGAAGGACATTGGGGCTGGCAGCAGGGCCAAGTGGGTGGAGGGGCAGACCTACTGAGAAGGAATGCTAATACTAAAAGAGCAGATGTGGTGATGGTGCTGAATGCTGGAAACATTAGGTGTTAAGTAACTAGTGAAGTACACTCAGTTGCCATAGCTGAGGCTCAAAGTAATAAAACATGCACAACTCTTCCACTGATGACCAGCTATTAAAGAGACTCAGAACACAAAGTGGTCATTTGAAATTGCTCTTTTCTTCCACTCTGGCAGTTGGCTACCAAGGGTCTCTGGCACCTGGGGGCCAACCCTACGCTCCCCCCTCACCCCACAGGGCAGGGGGTGTCCGGGTACCCCTCCAAGCTGCCCTGAGGAGGGGGTCTGTATCTGTGGGGTGGGGGTGTGGTGGGTGGAAATGCAGGCTTTGCTTACTCCCCTCCCCAATCTCTGCTCTTACCCTGTGCATGGCACTCACTGCTCAGGCAGCCTGTGGCAGGTGAACTTTTCAGGGCAGAGCCAGTTTTGCTATATATTTTTGCAGGAGAAACAGTGTAAATATAGATGGTTCCTACTGGTAAAAAAGTACTAGTCCTGCTTTTTTTTCAAAAAAAAAATGCAAAGTCATATGTGAGGATTCAGGAAATGTTTTCTTCTCTCTTCCCTGGGCAGCAGTGGCTATTTGAGACACTGAGAGAGAGGAGGGTTGTCTCAGCCCCCAGCTCTCCCCTCCTCCCCAGCTTCTTCAGGGCTGGAAGGAGTTTCAGCCCTGAAGTGGGAAATGTGGGGACCACCACATAAACATGTTCTCTCCAACTGCCCAGAGCTCACGCACCCCTCACCCTCAGTTCTAGGAGTCCCCCTGGCTCTCACTCCCTCTTTCTTATGATACTCCCCCAGCCTGGTAGGTCAGGGAATTTGGAAGTCCTGACTGCACCTATGCTGGGGTGACTGAGCAGCAGGGCCAGGGTAGAGGAGAGCATGTGGGGTTGGGAGGGCTCCAGAGAATGTAAGGAGAGGGGCTTAAGATACAGAGCTCTTGTTGTCTCTCTTCACTGCCAGGCAGCAGTTCCCACTGCATGCCATACCAAAAGCAGTAACAGGAAAGCTGAGCTAGAGCTGTAGGGGGGGCCTGCCCCTTATCCCTGACTTCTTAATGGCTGCTGGTGCTGGAGGTAGGATTTTTAGCCTCACTGCCCAGCCTCTGCAACTGCAGCCAGAAACTAAATTGGGGGCACAGCGGCCCTCACCCCAGCAGGTTACATCATTCTAGCCCTTAGCCTGCACCCCTACAAGCCTCAGGTGTCCCCATGACTGTGTCCCTTCCCTCCACCCTCCCTCTTTATAACTGTGTAGTTCTGAGAGAATGGGAATCCCTTTGTGAATTTCCAGCCAGGTAGATTAGGGAACTTGGAAGCCCTCACTGCAGCTGGACAGGGGGTGGGTCCCCTATGCTCAGCTCTAGGGGGCCAGAAGAGGGGGTCACAGGTCTCAGCCTTGCCCTCACCCCCTCCAGGGCTGGAGGCAGCTTTTGTTTGTTTCCTAGTTCATGACATTGCTAGCTCTTGCACAACATTTGTGATATTGAGGAATTTTCATTCTGGGATGCTTTCTGGTAACTTGGAAGAATTCTTTTTACTAAAATAGGTTGACATTTTATGAACTTTGATTTTGTTGTTGTTGTGGATTTTCCACAAAATTCTATATGTGGGAAATGTGGTTGCTCTGATGATGTGGCATTGTGATCTGTTGTGACACTCATTTCATTTGCAGGATTGTGTTGTGAGGTTCAACTAGAAAGAGATTATTAATAATAAAGAATAAGGACAAGTGGATGGGGGCTTCAATGAGAGATGAGTTGGGTACTAAAAGGAAGTACAGGTCAGGTGCTGAATAAAGGAAAAAAAGTTGGCTGTTGAATAGGTAATACAAAAGCAGTCCAGTTCAGTGTCCAAATTCTTAAAGAGAACAAAAATGCTATGCTTTTTATTATGTGAGTTTAGCTCCTGTAGGGGGCCCCCACAGTGGGTCTTTGCCTAGGGCCCCATAAAACCTAAAGCTGCCTCTGAAAACCACACCTCCCTCCACAGCATAACACAGTGAAGATGATGTGCTGAATGGGAGTTAGGACATTGACTCGGTGTAGCTTGCATAACTCCCATTGACTGCTGCTGAATTTCCTGGCAGAATGGGCCCTAGTCACATGAGCTTGATGAATGTAGTTGCAGCAGTGTAAGCTGTGGAATGGGTTAGCTACCCAGAATCTCAGGTAGGCACGTATTTGTGGGGGGCATTAGCTCATCCTGCAGGTTGTTTTGCAGATACTTATGTTGTATTTTTACCATGCTAGCTCATGAGAAATAACAAGAGTATGTCATCTGGAAATCACATTCCCAGCTCCATGTGTATACATACTGAAAGTGATTCCATGCACTTCCTTTAAACGGATGAATGATAAAGTCACAGAAAGAACTAGTGCATCCTTAGAAGGCAATGACATTCCCTCCCCCCACTTCTCTTGAGAAAAATGAGGCATATATTTTTGCCTGGAATACTGCAACAAGTCTATAAGGCCACCTAAAAGATTCCCCATTTTAGCTTACTGTCCAGTATCTTTCACCACTTTTCTCCCAAGGAGCCTCTGCAAATTGAATCCAGATCCAGAAATTCCAGAATGAAGCCTTAGTTTGCATTTAGTTTTTCCAGACCACATTCCAGTTACATATTTCTCATTAGTGGTAAATTTCAGATATCACCCACGATATCTCCCAGACAGCCTGAGACACCTCTTTCCTTGGCAACTTCCAAAGAAGGCTGTATTACTCCTGGTGCACAGTCAGGAGGATGTACTTTCTCAACTTCTCTGTTCTCCAGTGGAACTGTACGTACAGTGGCATTGTGTTCCCTCTGTTAAATATTCATCGACAAAACCCCTAGCTAACTGAGTTGGAATACGCAGAACTGAGCAATCAAAAATGAAAAATAATAATTTTACTATTATAAATCATGCCCAAACAACACAGTTATAATAGAGATATCTTTTCTCTGTCTGAGCCACTAGCACATAGTTAGGTAACAAATAACTTATTCTTGGAGTGTGCACCCTGGATTTGATTTATCTCTCAGTACAAGTAAATATGAAAAGGCTGCCAGATCCACCTATATAAATCTCATCTATCTCATACATTG
Organism: Podocnemis expansa; assembly: GCA_007922195.1. Lineage (NCBI taxonomy): Eukaryota > Metazoa > Chordata > Testudines > Podocnemididae > Podocnemis > Podocnemis expansa. Next base: position 42,981,766 of record ML681981.1, on the reverse strand, counting down.
TGTATTGGATGGAGGTGGTGGGGTGGAAGGGAGTCAGAAGTCAATTTTTCCCCTAATAGGATATAGATGCAAAGGGTTCCATTTCAAACCCTTTTAGAGGAACAAGTAATGACATGGCTTGACTAATATCAGTGAAAAATTAAAGGGCACGTGGAGAAAATGACAGCTCACTTTTTTGTGCCAACGTCTGATCTCACTTGCTCTGGTATAACTCTGGAATAATTCCATTGGAGTCTGTGTTGTAACTCCAGACTTACACCAGCATATCCGAAAACAGAATCTGCTCCTTCAAATTTAATGACAATTTAGTCTCTGAACACATCTACCCTGCAATAATAGAAGGGTTGTTAGCTCAAAGTAGCTGACCAATACTACCTAACTTGAACTGAAATAGCTTTTAAACAAGCATTAGCAGTTTGAGCTCCACTCCAGAAGGACTAGAGGTTTAAACATGAGCTACCAACCTGAGTTAAAAGCAGAGTTGTCACCTTTTCAGTTATTTTAACCCATAGTAACCTACATAACTTAGTTAACCTGAGTTAAGAACGCTCTATTCTTTTTGCAGTGTAAGCATAATATAAATGTTTAGCTAATTGCTTAATTTTAACTAGTACTTTTCATCTTTTTTGCAGTTGCCATTGTTTAGTTGAATAAAGAAGTAAAAAGGAACCCTGTGAAGATGATTATATGCTTAGAGTGAGAGCAGTAATTGAAGTATGTGAAATTGCACACAAATTTAAAAATCAGTATAGAAATCTAAGGACAAAATTTCCTTCTTCACTTATTTTTGTTTGAAAGAAGTCTCACTTCAGGCTCAGTATGCCTTTAGACAGAAAGGAGAGAAAGACACTAGGAGCTAAATTATGCCACCCATGCTCCATGTTGAGCAGTGATGTTTTTTTCCCTGTTTAAGCCCACAGATTTGAATATTCTGGCCTAGAAGTTTTAAGTAAAATGGCCTGTGAGCAATTTATCCCAAAATTTATACTATGGGTCTCATCCTATTCTCACCTAGTTTGTTGGAATTCATTAGTCTTACTCTTGATTTATGCCAGTACGGGTAAGTATCAGAATCAGACCTCCTCTGCTGCATAGGTTAGGCTCACAGGAGCCTTTGTGTCAATTGTGTTGATTAATCTAAGGTACAGCCTGATCTTCAGTCCATCTGGGGTTCTGTGACTCAAAAACAGTTTGTCACTTTTGAGGTGAGTTGAATGTATCATCCTGTTCAAATTCATGAGATGAAGAGTGAGTGTCAGCTTACATTGCATAAGTTCAGCTGGTATGTGGACAATGTCAACAGTATGAAAGGAAAAAAAAACATGCACTGAATACACCTTGTGTGTCTAAGGTCTCTGAAGGTCACTCCACTGAAGTAATATATAGTGCTAGGAATGGTGGCTCAAGGTCAAGTCAGCTTGCTTTTCATAATGCATAAACCTGAAGCTCTCTCAGACACCAATCATCTGACCTAAACCTTGGAACAAATATTTTACTAAGTAAATCAGCGAGCATGCTGGCATTTCTATTAACCTTCAATGCACTGGTGACAGAAAATGAATAATGATAAATAATAACTCAGACCTGTAAATCATGCTTAGCGTCAGAAGTAAAAAAAGAAGTGGTGGCATACTACCATCTATTAAGAGTGAAGCTGAATGATCTTATGAGGCGAAACCCAGGAAAAAGACAAGCATGCTCTCCCCCCCGCCCCTCCCCCAAGATTTCTCCAAGCTTGCAAGCCAAGGCTGCACTTAAAGAGAGAAATTAAAGAAAATTAGAAGTTGGGTTTTCAGAAACCACAGTGAGTCAAACTATGAACACGTTCACTTATACAAGATGGTGATTTTTTTTTAAAACAAATCTTCAGAGTCTCAGTCATCATTTTGTCTCTTCTCCCTGGACCTGATTCTCAGCAGGCGTAAAACGTCTTTGTTTCATTGACATCAACAGTTCAGGCAAACAGAGGGTCTGACCCCATATGTTTTGTCCTCCCCTTTTGTTATTTTCGTTCTGGTAAAGTAGCTGTTGATCAGGATCACTCTACAGATAACAATAATAAGGAAAAGAAAATCCAGTAGGGTAGACAAGTCCTGACACAGTGATTTTGTCATCAGTTTTAACCAGCTGCATCCGACTTGGCACCCACTGTCAAATATTTGAGCTTCCCTCAGCACCCCAAGGTTTGGTGTGCTGTTTAACCAATCTCATGGGATCATGCTAATTAAATCAATTTATGGGAGGGAGTTTGAGTTTGCAGTGCAGCCTTTTACACACAAAGGCCAAAAGCCATGAAGTTTGAATCATGATTTGAATTTTCCCAAATTGTGACATGTTCAAATATAGGGTTCTGGTTCAGATCCATCACTCACAGGAGATGGAGAAAGCCTGGAGGATCAGTGAGTTCCTAGACTGCAGGCTACCTAGTCAGCCTCCTGATTAGAGGTGGCTCAATAACATATTGTTAAGATAGCCACTGTCATGGGATGTGCCCCTCTAGTGCCCCTGGGGTGTGGAAGTACAAAAGGGACACAATTAGCAGGTAGGGTACCCTTGCAACACTTTTTAATCTACTGCGCTGAGGCAATACAGCCTAGATGTTAGGTCCATGCAAACCCCTAGGTTCAGGGCAGCAAGGCTGAGCAGCCAGAGTCAGTACAGTGCCCTCAGGTACCAGGCAGTTTGGCCTAGCAGCCAGAGGCACTACAACACCCCCAGGTGCAAGGCAATTTGGCCTAATGGCCAGAGTCAATATAAGGTCCTCAGATGCAGGGCAGTGCAGCCTAGTAGCCACAGACTCAATACAATAGTCTATGAGCAGCCCTCTGGTCAGGAAGGGGTCAGTTGGGGACAGCGGCGGGACCAGAGTGTTAGAAAAGGGCTCATGGGCTGTCGGGGGGGGGTGGGAAAGGAACAGATTGGGGCCCCAATGGCTGGTGGGGGCCAGGTTTCCCCCTAATATTTATGCAGAGTGACAACCCTGTTGTGAGGTAAGTGAGCCCTTTTCTGGCAATCCTGCCCCTTCATGGCAGGTTGCATTGTGACCCAGCTGAGGGAGTTCGAGATTTGAGGCGGGGGGGATGCCTCCTAGGTGGTTGCCTGCCGAATAGAGTAAGAAAGGGGTCTCACAAATGACAGGACAGCAGGCGAAGCTCATGTGAGCTAGTAAGGATTGGGGTGAGAACAAGAAATGCTGTGGGACAGCTAGACATTCCTTTTGTGGGCCTGCGGTTCAGCCATGTCTACTGGCACAGCTGCGCCACTGCAGCACATCTGGTGAAGCCGCTCTATGCTGATAGAAGGGAGCTCTTCCACTGGCATAAAAAAGCCTCCCATGTGAATGGAACAAACTGTGGGACAACCACTCCCGCTGACATAGTGCTTGCTGTGCATGCTAGCCTTTATGTGGGTGTAGCACATGTCATTTGGGGGTGGTGTACTTAAGAGAGACTTTCAGGATTTTGTTAGAATGATTGAAGGGTCTGAAACTATAATACCAGGGTAAACTGTGTATTTAGATTATCAGAAATATAAATAGTCTTTTTGAGTCAGAGGAGCTGCTCTTCTGTTTCTGAAGCTATTATTAGGTATGGATCAGGTCCAGGAATGCCCTCTTACTAACAATGCTTTAAGATGTTGCTCATCTCAAGCAGTGAAGGGCTGGATCAGGTCAGCAGAAAAGATACATGCTCCTAAATATTAAATCTATACCTCAGCAAATGTCAAACAATGTGACTCTGACCTGAATAAGTGGTAAACCATTGTATCTCACAGTGTTGGGGTAAAGTTGTTTACTGGCTATTTCAATTCTGTCCAACTGCTTTCATTTTGGATTGACTACCCATGATCTGAATTGTCAGTAGATATTTGGGGCTATCGTCTGTCTCTCTTCATCAATCCTGAAATATTATTTTCTTTTATGATTAGCTTTTCCCCTGTACTTTGTTGCTCATGTTACCTAGCCTGCATTTTCACACCCTAATAAACGCAGTAGAATATGAAATTATACTATTTTGGATTTGAGTAAGTATGCTCTATAGAAAATGTATGAAGCATCTCAGCTCAATATTTCTTTCTGGAAAGCTATCTTCCTGTCCCACTCTAATACACATATGGACACTACTTGCCAGCATAGCTCTTGTTATCAGTATTTCCAATGTTTTTAATTTACTGCTTCTATTTTGTAACCCACTCCCAGTCCTTCTGCTCAATGAAAGTTGCATGATGTAGTCACAACTTTATTTTCAGCCCTTTAACTATACTTGCACCACTTGTAGGCTCATCTATTTGTGCATGAGAGTAGCTGTATTTGCATGTCCAAATAAAATACTCTGCACATACAAATGAATAATTAACACTGTCATTACCTTTTCTAAAAGATTCTATTTTAGATGTGTAGTTTGGAACTCTGCACATGTGTATATGATATGACTTTTTGAAATTGTGAACATTTTTTGCATGAAATTTTGCACGAAGATTTTCATTAATTCACATCAGGCTCTGCTTTCTGCAAAATTTTCTATCCCATTTTTCATAGCTCATCTTCTGAAATTTATGTCATGTATCAGAATCCACATTTTCACGTGCAAATATGATGGCTGCTGTCTTTGGCAGAATTGGTTTATGGAAAGAAGAGAAGAAAGAATGGTAATACACAAAGTTGCACACAGTTATAATGAACACACATTGGATAAGCCATTTGATAAGGGACAGCAGTGACTAGTGATTCAGATCCTGCAGTGATGGATGCAGTAAAAATTACCTAGTTTGGAATGTATAATCTTGATATTAATCTGCACATGTGGAATAGAAATCTGCCCTACACCCTGCTCTGACCAATCAAGAAAAGATGATAACTTAAATGCCAAATTTTTGACAGCTGAAGTGAGGAAAGCAAGGTTTCCCCACAGCATGCCCAAAACATTACACTGATTCTTATGATCCATTCACTATGTATACCAGGGAAAGTATGGAAAGCCCAGCATTACCACTGCCAAACTGAGACACATTTAAAAGCACATAGAAAAGTGTCCTCAACATAGGCAAAACTATGTTTAAAAGCATTCTGAAAACCAGCCTCCGTGTGGCAAAACTCAGTATAAATCTAGTGATGGGGGAGCCTCACAATATATGAATGTCATGCTAGGTCAGATCAATGGTTCACTTAGCCCTGTATCCTGTCTTGTAACAGTGACCAATGCCACTTGATTGAAAGGAAATAAACAAAGACAATTATCAAGTGATCCATCCTATGTCATCCACACCCAGCATCTGGCAATCAGAGGCTGAAAGGACGCCCAGTGCGTGGGGTTGCATCCTTGGCCATCTTGACTAATAGCCATTGATGGACCTATCCTCAGTGAACTTATCTAGTTGTTTTGAACCCAGATATAGTTCTGGACGTCACAAGATTCCCACATAGACTGTGTGTGGTGTAACAAACAAGGAGCCCTATAGTACTTAAAGACTAACAAATTTATTTATTGCAGGAGCTTTTGTGAGATTTTTCTCCCATGAAAGCTCATGTAATAAACATATTTGTTAGTTTTTAAGCACCATGGGATTCCCTGTTCGTTTTACAAAACTAGACTAACGCGGCTGCCCCTTTGAAACTTGTGTGTAGTGTGAAGTTCTTCCTTATATTTGTTTGAAACCTGCTATTTATTAATTTCATTGGGTGACTCCTGGTTCTTGTGTTATGTGAAGGGATAAAGAACAATTCCTTATTCGTTTTCTTCATCCCATTCATGATTTAATACACCTCTGGCATATTCCCCACCTCCTTTAGACATTTCCTTACTAAGACGAACAGTCCCAGTCTTTTTAATTTCTCTTTAAATGTTAACTTTTAAATACCCTAAAAAATTTTTGTTGCCCTTCTCAGTACCTTGTCTCTTTCTAATATAACTTTTTTTTTTTCAGAGCAGGTGATTGGAACTGCATGCAATATTCAAGGTGTGGGTGTACCATACTTTCATATAGTGGTATTATGTTACTTACTGTTTTATTATGCATTCCTTTTCTAACGTCTCCTAACTTTGTTAGCTTTTTGATTGCCACTGCATATTGAACAGATGTTTCCAGTAAACTATCCATAATGACTCCAAGATCAATTTCTTGAGGGGGTAACACTAATTTAGACACCATTATTTTTCATGTAGAATTGGGATTTCCAATGTGTGTTATTTTGCAATTATCAGAACAGAATTTGATCTGCCATTTTGTTGCCCAGTCACATACTTTTGTGAGACATTTTCAAATTCTATGTAATCAGCTTTTGACTTGATTATCTTGAAGAACCCTCTTGAATAATCATCTACAATCTTTGCCATGTCACTGTTTACTCCTTTTTTCCAAATCGTTCATGAATATGTTTACCACACTGGTCTCAGTGATACCTAAGGAATACCACTACTTACTTCTCTCTACTCTAAAAACTGACCATTGACTCCTCTCCTTTGTTTTCCATTTTTAACTCAGTTACTGAGCCATGAAAAGACATTTCCTCCTATCCTACGACTACTTACTGTGCTTAAAAGCCCTTGCTGAAAGACTTTGTCAAAGACTTTCTTACAGTTCAAGAAAAAAAAAACAAGCAGTTGTGTGGCACTTTAAGACTAACAGATTTATTTTTTGCATGAGCTTTCGTGGGAGAAGATCCCACTTCCTCAGATGCCACGAAAGCTCATGCAAAAAATAAATCTGTTAGTCTTAAAGTGCCACACAACTGCTTGTTGTTTTTTTACTGGACTAGACTAACACGGCTATCCCTTTGGAAACTTACAGTTCAAGTACACTATATCTATTGGGTCACCATTGTCCCCATGTTTGTTGACCCTGCAAAGAATTCTGATAGCCTAATGAGGCATCATTCCCCTTTTCAAAAGCTGTGTTCATCTGTTTATCTAATAATTCTGTTCTTTACTATAGTTTCAACCAGTGTGACTGATACTGAATTTAGGCTTACTGGTCTGTAATTGTCAGGATTGCCTCTGGAGCCCTTTAAAAAAACTGGCAAGACATTAGCCATCTTCCTGTCATCTGGTACCAAAACTGATTTAAGCAACTACCTCAGTAAGTAGCTCTGCAATATCATACTTGAGTTTCTTCAGACTGCTTGGGTGAATACCATCTGATATTGGTGATTCAATTTGTTTTAAAATCTCTTCCAGTAACATCTCAGTCTGGGATAATTCCTCAGATTTGTCACCTAAAAAGAATAACTTAGGATAAGAATCTCCCTCACATCTTCTACAGTGAAGACTAATGCAAAGAATTCATGTAGCTTCTCTACTTTGGCCTTGGCAAGTGCTCCTTTAAGATCTCGATTATCCAGTAGCCTCACTGATTGTTTGGCATGCTTCCTGCTTTTGATGTACTTTGAAAAATATGTTGTTAATTTTTGAAGTCTTTTGCTAGTTGCACTTCAAATTCTTCTTTGATCTGCCTGATTATACTTTTACACTTGACTTGCCAGAGTTTATGCTCTTTTCTATTTCTTCAGTAGAATTTGCCTTCCAATTTTCAAAGGGTGCCTGTTTGCCTCTAACTGTATCTTTTACTCTTATTTAGTGATAGTTGTATTTTTTTAACCCTATTACTATTTTTTAGTTTTATTTGGGGCATACATTTAATTTGAGCTTCTATTATAGTGTTTTTTAAAGGCTTCCATGCAGCTTGCAGGCATTTCACTTTTGTGACTGTTCCTTTTAATTTCCCTTTAACTAGTTTCTTTGTCATTATGTCGTTCCCCTTTCTGAAGGTAAGTGTTAGTATGGTGGGTTCTTTTGAAGCTAAGGGAAGGATGTTAAATTTATTTACAACGCAGTCACAATTACCAGGTGGGTAAGTTATATTCATGTCTTGCTCCACTTAGATCTAAATGAAGAATTGTCTCTTTCTTTATGGGTTTCAGGACTAACTGCTCCAAGAAGTAGTCATTAATGGTAGCTCAAAACTTTATGTCTGACATATACCCTGTGAATATGTGGATAGTTGAAATTGCCTATGCGTTTTTCTGGCATTTTACCTTCTCAATCTCCTGAGCATTTTACTACAACATCTTGGTCTGGTGGCTGTTGATATATTCTAACTACTATATTCTTATTAGTCAAGCATGGAATTTCTAGCCATAAAGACTCCATTGAACAGTTGGATTAATCTAAAATTTGCATTATATGCGATACTATGCCTTCTGTCACATATGGTGCCACTCCTCCACCAGCATGACATATTCTGCCATTCCTAGTTCCAAAAGGGTAGCCCTGTTAGTCTAGTTCAGCAGAATAAGCAAGGAGTCCTTCAGCACTTAAAGATTAACAAATGTATTTATGGCATGAGCTTTAATGGTACAAAATCTGATGAAGTAGGATTTTCTCCCACGAAAGCTCATGTGATAGATATATTTGTTAGTTGGTAAGTGCCACAGGGCTCCTTGCTTGTTTTGCAATTCCTAGGTATCTTATATCCTTCTGCTACCATGTTCTGTTGACTGTCATCATTCTAACAAGTTCTTATGTTGCCTATTTTATCAATGCTAGCTGTAACCCATCAAAAATGATGGGGGAAAAGCAAAAATGCAATTAATGAAATAGTTACTATGTATGTTAAAATATTTATAGCTCTTTAATGACAACATTTTTACAAAAGTTCTATGGTCACCTACAACTTTTTCTTTGTAGCTTGTATACTTTACGTAAACTTTAATAATTGAGCTGCTGGCTGTGGTGCTCAGTGCCATCTGCAACCTGGAGTGCTATGGCTCACTGGAGAGCGTGGCCGGAGCCTGTCCACCTAGTGGGTGAGGAGTGGGAGTGGCTGACACCACCTGTGGGACCCACTTACCTTGTGCTATGTCTGAAGCACTGTGACCCCTGGGCTTGGTCCCTGCCCCCTCAGGGCTGCTCCCGAATCTCCATGCCCCCCACCTGCTCACACAGCAGGAGGTGGTAATGTGTGCATGAGCAGGGCAGGCAGCGCTACCGGGAGGCTGGAGGGGAGCCTGCCCTGTGCATGTGCACATTACATTTCACATCATGCACACATGCACGTAGCAAAATAGTATAATGCAACCTCATCTTAATACCAGGCCCTCAAATTCACTCATCTTAGTTTTTCGATTTCTAGCATTTGTACGCAATCTCTGAGATTTAGTCTTGATGTTTATATGAACTGTCCAAACTTACAGAAAACCTCAGAAAGCCATGTGTCTTTTTTTCCCATTGTCAGTCCTACCTAGTGTTCTCTCCTCAAAGGGAGGAACCAGTGCCTTTGGTAGAGGAATAGCTCAGCCAAGTTCACTGCCAATCTCTAATTCCAGAAATGTGGGGTGAGTGGGGGAGAGGGGTTAGTAGCAACACCACCACCTATCTGTCACTGTGCATTCAGCTCTCACTGCTGTTCCTGCCCTTCACTCTGAGAAAATAAGTTAAAACAACTTTTGATAACATTCCTAAACCCCTGGATAAGTTAGTCAGAAAACAGGAGCCACTATTGTTAGAGAGAAGGAGGATGATCCTGTGGTTAAGTCACTGTACTGAGACTTAGGTTCATGATTTGCTCCCTTGACTACTTCTATAAATTCATTAAATGGTCTGCAGTACCCAGATTCTGTGGTAATGAGAGCTGGATAAGTTTACAGAGAGACTGAACTCAGCAAACTGATCTGGGCAAAATGAGTGCAAAAGCATATTCCAAATATTTTTTTCTCTCCCTCAATCAAATGATCGACCAACATGTTTGCTCTAATCGTTTGGCAAATATATTTGTAGTTTGGAAATTTTTCATAAAAGAGAGGAAAGTTCTTTATATGTATTACAAAATATAATTATTTATACCACAAAAATAGGTATCTACATTTAACAATGAATCCAAACTCAAAAATCTGTTGTTAAATATTTTGTCCAGAGCCAGTAAAATGGATGTGTAGGTACAGTACCCACCTGGAGAAGTAAGAAAACAAATTGACAGAGCTAGACGGGTTCCTCGAAGTCATCTACTACAGGAGAGACCCAAGAAAGAAAGCAACAGAACACCACTAGTCACCACATACAATCCTCAAGTCAGACCTCTGCAAAAGATCATTAAGGACCTACAGCCTATTCTAAAAGATGATCCCTCTCTCTCTCAAGCATTAGGAGACAGACCACTCCTTGCTTATAGGCAGCCCCCTAATCTTAAACAGATACTCACCAGCCACTACAGATCTAACAACAGGAACATTGAAGCAGGCACACACCCCTGCAAAAAACCACACTGCCAAGTCTGCCCACATATCTACACAACAGACACCATCATAGGTCCTAATCAAGCCTGCTACTCCATCAGAGGCTCATTTACCTGCTCATCTACTAATGTGGTCTATGCCATCATGTGCAAGAAATGCCCCTACACCTTATATATTGGACAAACAGAAGGATCGCTCTGTAAGAGACTGAATGAGCACAGAGCTGATATCAGAAATCAAAGAACAGAGAAACCAGTTGCTGAGCACTTCCATCTCCCTAATCACTCGATGACGGATTTGTTAATGACTGTCGTTAGAGCTGTACCTGGGACATCAAGACTTCAAAGAGAGACAGCTGAACTCGAATTAATATGCAAGCTAAATTCTGTGAAATCTCAATTGAGATTATGGGTTCTTTTCACATTACAAAGGGTAATTTGACTTCAGGCTTCCCATGGTTTGAGCCTGTAAACTGCTCTGATTTGCTGTTACTTTATGACCTGATCCTATGTTTTACACCCCCTTGCATTTAGTTTCATTCCTTTCTGTAAGTTCACCCATCTTCGAAGCATCTGAGGAAGTGGGATCTTCTCCCACGAAAGCTCATGCAAAAAATAAATCTGTTAGTCTTCAAGTGCCACACAACTCCTTGTTGTTTTTTCACTGTTCAGAAAGCCTCCAGAAAGCATACCCCACAACTTTTTATCAGAGAGAAAATTGCCTTCCACAAAGTATAGGTGCAATATGGAGCTGATGAATTAACAGCCATATACTGTACTGCTTTTCTGTTAGAAAAATTAACTTTGACCTGAAGGAACCATAACTAATGCTCATTTATTCACTCCATCGCTCAGTTCTGAGTTTCCCTGGAGAAGATCCTGCCAATTAAGCAGAAGTAACCCAAACTGTGTGTTTTCTGGTATCTGATATTGACTACTCCCCACAAGAGACTGACAAATTAATTTTCAAGGCTTAATGTTCAGTCTGTAGCCAGCTCTGAAATGGAAAGATCAGCATTTATTGTCTTAATATCTACCCTTTAATTTTTTTGAAACACAAATTAAATTACTTAACAACAATTTATTAAGCACTAAAAAGTGTAGTAAACTGGCTAATGAATAGGAGCTCATATTATTTTCTTTATATTCTTATTACTTATTTCTTAATTTATTTGGCATATTTCCTATGTTCTCTGATTGATTCCAGCACCATTAGAATCTAGATTTCTGGGGTTTTTCATTTGGGGTTTTTTCCTCCCAAAATAGAAACATGATTTTAAAAAAATGATTTGAATAATCTGTTTACCAGGAAATAATAAGAATGATAATAAATAACCCTTAAAACATATATAATGGCTTTACTCTTAATCTCAAGTTAGTTTAAAGAAGTGGATAAATACTCTTTCCTACAGGTTGGCAAATTAAAGCACAGAGAGATTGAATGAGTTGCATAAGGTCACATAGCAAAATGGTAGTAGAGCCAGAATAGAATGTATTTTGCCTGACTTCCAGTCCCATGTCACTATCTATTCTGCTACGTTGTTAATTTATAGTTTATCTGAATCTCCTTGGTGTTGGCCACAAATCAATATTTGCACTCATCAAACAAGCAACTGTTAAAAAAAGAGGCAGAACACTTTCTATGGCTTATAAAGGCTAGAGAGTATAATTGGAGGTAATTATAAGTTTATCAGGCCCATCATCCAGAGAATCTTGGTATACTGGTATGCCAGGCCATCCAGCCATAGAGGGGCACATTAGACTATTGCCAAGTCTGAGTTTTAAAAACAAAATAAGAGCCTGATCCCAAAAAATCACATGTTTTGTTAAATTCTGATTTTTTAAAAATTTAACAGAGAAGCCACCTACCCCAGTGTGTGTGGGATTATTTCAGATAGCCCTATATGAGAATCTTATTTTATTTATTAGACATGCCTAAGTATTGCATATATCAATGGCATGTCCACCTCCCCACTTAAGAGATGCTAGTCACCTATCCCTTCCATCTGCAGTCCTGCCCCCACCCTTTCTGTTCAGCCAGCCTGGTGGCACAGCATCAAACTCGAGCTGGCACCTGGAGCAGCCCTGAACCCTGGCTGGCCCACCAGCACACTAAGCAGTCTAGCCAAGCTAGTCTTGGCTGAGCCTGAGCCATGGCCAGCCAGAGGAGTTCTGAGACGCTCTGTAGCCTGGCCTCCTGGCTCCATTATGGTGTAGGGGTACTGGGGAAGGGGAGAAGCAGGGATCAGAAGAGGTGGATCACCATGACTTAGGTGTGCAGAAGAGGCAGCTGCCTCAAGGGAGCTTAATCCCCCTGGCCTATTACATGCACTGCCTGTGATCGTTTAATGGAAATCTACCAACAATGAGGCTCGGATTCAGCAAAACAACATAATAGCACTTTTCTCTAGCTGTGATCTTGTTCTGCGGCATCGCAGCGTTCATTTAAAAAAAATTGACTGTTATGTTGTTGAAGAAAATCTCAGAAATGTTCAGATAGCCTAGAATATTAAGAGCTCTAAAAGGTATAAATTGGCCATTCATCTAAGTAAGGGGCTAGCTCAGATGCTCAAGGATAATCTAAACATAGTTAGTTATTTCCTCCTGAAAGAAAGGAGAAAGATCATGCATCTGCAGAATTCACTGTGAGGGAGAGTCGAGCAGCTTTGCACAGTTGAGTAACATTTGGGAGATTCAACTACTTTTATTTTTCTCCAGTCAAGAAGGAGCCAAGTGGAAGCCAGTACAATCATATTTTGAACCTGTGCCCAATTTACTGTGATCAATGATGCATTTTTGTGATTCAAACAACTAGATTTTATGTTGTGGGAACAGCTTGGAAGAGTATTCCCACTCCCGTTTTAACACCTGACTAAGGCCTACAGGCTGTACAAGCTAATTCTTGAAGTGTTTGCCTTAAAACGCCACACTCCAAAATATTTAAAATAGAAGACTTCATTTCACTTAACTAGGAGGAAGATAAAGGGGTGTGTGAGGATGCTGGGGGAGGATTTTCAAATGGCAATTTGAAAATCTGCCCCTCCTAAGTTAAGTGCCTAACTGGCCTTTGTGCCTTTCAAAATCTTATCACAGGTTTTTGGTGTTTAGTTTAAATTTTAGACACTCTTTTTGCAATGAAAAGTCTGGAATTTTGCTTTAGAGATAAAGTATTAAAAAATAAAAGGTTTCTTTCTTTCTTTCTTTCTTTCTTTCTTTAAAGGGAGAATAAGGTAGTTGCAAGCCTGCTAATGACAGTTGTATAACATGCAGAAATCATGTGTAATATCCAAAAACATTTGCACTCCTCTTTGATATAAAGAGCCTTACACCTGAAGATTAGTGTGTAAAACAAGTTTGAAGTTTTTATAGCAGGTCATTTCTGAGTTAGGAGTAGAGAAAAAAGAACCATTTAAAATGATAAACTACTAGTTCTTTTTATGGACTTATAACTCAAAATGGATTGTCCAATTAGCCTCAAACCTTCCAAAAACTTTATCCTATTTGAAGAACATGCACACAAGTGAAGTAATTTATGAAAGGAGCCTTTTTTCAGTGAATTTGGCATGAGAGTAGTTGGCCTCCATTACCACGGTGTCTGAGTGCTTCACAGTTTTTGATATAGGTCACTACACAATACCCAACTGAGGTAGGGAAATACTGTTTTCCTCATTTTAGAGAAGGGAGCTGAGGCGCAATGATGAAGTGACAAACTCAAGATCACACAGGAAGTCTGTAAGGAACAGTGAATTGAACCCTCACTTTCCAAATCCTAGATTAGCATCCTGCCCACTGGACAAGGCTCTCTCTAACATGACATTGACTTAGCAATTGTGAGTGAAATTTCTTTCCATGTGATTTCTGAGCATATTTCTCAAGGTGTTGAATTTAAATTGAGAGCTGTATTTCCTGATAGTAGCATTGCAACATACCAGTAGCTACATGTGAATTTCTAAATTAGTCCTGCCTGACTAGAAAAACAAATTCTCATGTAATGTTCAAATTATTTTCATAGAAAAAGAAGACAGAGGGAAGACAAAAATAATTTACTGAAACTGGGAATATAAGGGTTGTTGTGACAGCTCCCACTTTGGTTCAGAGGAATCAGGACAAATTTATAAACCCCTGTTTTGGGTACTCATAACTTTCCACCATTTGGACCAAATTCTGCATGCTTCATCTCTTCTTATGGGTGATTTGTATTTGCTAGTTTGAAGAAAAAGCTGTTCTGCCATTTTTGAGTGGCGGGTAAGAGCAGGGATTAAAGTATAATTTGGGGGCCCCTGGAATGCTCCTGCGCCAGTGGCCCCCCTGCCATGCTGGGGGGCCCCCCAGACTCCAGCTCCTGCCCCCCCACATGGCAGCACACCACCCCCTGCCCCCAATACCCCCCCCAGCATGAGCTGGGCTGCCCTTGCACTTACTGGAGGAAGGAGAATGGCTGGGGAGGTGGGGGTGGTAGGCCCCAGGTTGCAGTGGGGCCTGGAAGGGGAGGGGCTTGGGGGGCGGTGCTTGAGCCTCACCCAGGAATGCCTCAGGCCCCGCCCCCTCCCCTGCTTGCTGAAACGCTGGGGAACGCTGCTCCGGGGCCTGCTATTTTTAGGGGCCCAGTGTTTGGTCCCCTAAAAATAGAATGTGGTGCTGGAACAGTGCGTTCTGGGGCTTACTGTTTTTCAATGGTGGGCCCTGGAATGCAGCATTCAAGCTCTATTTTCTACTTCTAGGGGCCCTGGAACGCTGGTCCCTACAGATAGTGGGCCCTGGAACAGCATTACCCTGTGTTCCCGCTTACTTTAACCCCTGGGTAAGAGAGCAGAATGAAGACTGTACTTTCCACCTCAATCTCCCCTGAATTTAGTTCATTTAAGAACATTCAAGTTACATAACTGTTTGTTTTTTGTATTTTATTCTCCTAAGACTGACCTGACATTAGAATAGTTGGACAGTCCAGTCTTTCGTCTCTATGGCTATGTCTACACTGGCACATTTGTCTGGACTAAGGAGACTTAGTTTGGACTAATTTAGCCCATGGCTATACTAGGCATTCCCTAGTTTGAACTAAGAAATTTCTTAGTTTGAACTAGTGAGTACTGACACTTAGTCCAGACTAACCTCCTCAGTTCAGACTTTAGTTTGAACTAAATCCGGCTAAGACCAGGACTAAGGCTTAGTTTGAACTTAAGGAATTTGAACTAAGTTGGTTAGTTTGAACAAACCGTGTGTTCTTGTTTGAACTAAGCATTAGTTTGAACTAGAACACACAGTTAGTTCTAAGTAACCGGCTCACAGTTACTTTGAACTAACCTCAAGCTTCTTAGTTCAGACTAGCCAGTCTGAACTAAGTTTGGCAGATGTAGATATAGCCAGTGTGTCTCAGCTTGTGCAAAGATAGTATTCTCTTTCCTAGCAGAGACTAAAAACCACATGTTGCTGTCTTGTAACTCCCTTTAGTAGGCTGAGGAGCAGCATCTACACTGTAGCCAGAAATATGGATTATCCAAGTAAAGGTATCCTGGAGAGGTGGCTGTAGTGCACCCAAGGCAGAGAGGAATTGTGTGGCAGACCCTCCCGTACTCTCATAAAATAATAATATCTCATGTAATTGTTTGGAGTATATGGATTCTACTTTTGAAAAATGCTGGTTAGAGTTTTGTTCTTCCTCCTTAAGGGGTAGATATTTTGTGCATTTCAAAAGATTAAGGCAAGTATATTCACAGTCTAACCAGACCCTGATAGTTCAGTTTTCAGCAGCACCAGTGTTAGCTGGAATTTTCTTGAATCAGATTAATTACAATGAAATAGCAGATACTTGTTTTGCATCAGTGGATCTGTGACTAATGGCCTTAAAATCCACATCACAGATGAATAATTGGCCCTTCAGATATCTCATGTATCTTTATACACATGCAGTCATGATCTGGGGCAAACACTGGCATCTCAGTGAACATAATCAGTAGATCATAATATGTTCAGAGGATACGGTTTACAGGTGATAGTGCTACAATTTTAACCACACTGGAATTATCTGTAGGCTGCAAAGAGCAGTTTGGATTCATTAAGATCATGCTTTGGGCTTTAAAAGGTTAAAATTGTAAACCAAAGGTACACTTTATGTGCATAAATCTAAGGATCTATTCTTCCTATGCACTCAATAAATATACTTCTCATCAACTTTTAATTATTTTGTTTGCATTATTCTGTCCTGAACAGGATAACACATTGTAAATAATCTACTTCTGGTGTATACTGCAGCATAAGTTTAGTTAATTAAAGCGTATATTTTATTAGTTCTTGCACTTCAATCTTGTAAAACTATATGCTACAGTTGGAAAAATAATTCACAGAGGCTTTTATTTATTATAGTGGAGTGTGAGATGGCATTAGAAGAGTTTAAAAAAACCAGGGCTGGATGTGCACAGAGCTGCTGCCCTGTGGCTTGTTCGTGAATTTCAAACCATGAAAAAGCAATTGGAAACAGTGCAGTAATGGGGAAAATCAGTGAGTTGGTGTTTACTGGAATGCTCTTGTAACAGAATTCATTTTTCTCGCAGAATAACTTCGCTCTAAATTGATATATACTATAACTAGGATTGCAGTTGTCATCCACAGGACAGCCTTAGACGTTGGGGGGACTTAATTCCAAATAATTCTAGTGAAGGCTTTCACAGTCAAGTTCACTATAAATGGGATCTAACATACCAGTTCCAGGAGTTCCAGTACAACTGGACTCTCCCCACTTCTATCTTAACTTCCAGACAGGCAGCTGGTGTGATGAGACTGCTGTGTTCATATTCTTCATAATTTTATTATTGTTGTCTTCATCTCCTTGTTGAATCCACCTGTTGTCTCCTGCACAGTTAGATGTTAAGCTATACAGGGCAGGCAGCTCTTTGTCATGTATTTGTAGGGTGTTCAGCACAGTGAGGCCCTGCTTCCTGATTAAAGACCCTGGGTGCTGGCATAATGCACATAATAATATTAATATGATGCCACTTCTAGTGTATGCTGTTCTCATGGGAGCTGATCCAAAGCCTAGTCAAGTGATAGAAATTTGGGGCTTTGGATCAGATCCCTGCTATTTCCAGCCCAGAGTTTCAGAAAACAATCCTGTCAGGAAGCAGCGCCTACAGCAGAATCCGTCTTTGGGCAAACTAATGCATATGGCTGGCCTTTAGTAGGCTGCCTAATTGGTTACACTGCCTGATTGATTAGAAGTGTCTGCAAACTGGTTTTGAAGCCAATAGCAGCAACAGGAGCTGTTTGAAGCCTTCTCCATGGCTGTGCCTGCTTGTTCCTAGCCTTCCACCTTCCTTGTCTCACTCCAGGTAAGCTGCTTCTGACCCTCTGCTCTGATCCTTGACCCCAGCTGTGGCATCTGGACTGTGGCTCTGATTATGCCCTGTTGCTCTGGCACCTCTGAGTCTCAGGTCTGACCCTGGGCTTGAAATCATAGATACCAATGCCTGCTGTAACCAGGGCTATGGCCCACTCACTGACACTGCACTTTTGGTGCAAACCCTTTTGAAGTTTGACATTATGGAAGTCTACCTGATGAACACAGTAATAGTACAGATCACCTGGAGGTAAAACCCCAGATTTGAGCATGCTGCACTTTGCAGACATTTGGATCTGCAATCCACACGTCATGACCCTATGTGTATAATAAATTCACCATATTCCTTAGCTTAAACACTCTCACGTTTGAGAGTCCAGGGCCAAACTTTACAGCTGGTGTATGTCTATAAATTGGGCTAAGCTATGCCCCTGAACTTTACATAACCTTGAATCTACCTCCAGAGTCAAATGTTTTAGACTCACAGACTCTAAGGTCAGAAGGTGCCAGTATGGACATCTAGTCAGACCCCCTGCACAGTGCAGGCCACAGAGCCTCACCCACCCATGCCTGTAATAAATCTAACCTATGGCTGAGTTATTAAAGTCCTCAAATCATGGTTTAAAGCTGTTAACGTACAGAGATGTGAGCTGTGGCCTGTGATACAGAGGAAGGAAAAAGAACCACAGAACCTTGGCTCCTCTGTTTTAGGGGAGAAGTTTTTCTTGACCCCAAATACAGCAATCAGTTAAACCCTGGGCCTGTGGGCATGACTCACTAGCCGGTCACCCAAAAAAGAATTTTCTGCAATAACTCAGAACCAGGAGTGTTGCTCCAGAAAAAAAAATCATTTGGGGCGCAGGCCCTCAATTCCAGCCCAGCTCTGCTCCTGGCAGGCTCCCTGCACTCTGCAATGATGAGGCTGCTTCTGTAGGGTTCCCCAGGACTCTTGCATCAAGCCTGACTCCCTGGTGGGCTCAGGGGACCCATGCCTGGTCCTCCTCCCACTGCCTGGCCCCTGGTGGGCCTGGAGGCTTCCGTGCCATTCCCAGGAGGCCCAGAGGTCCCCATGAGGCTGGATCCTGGGGGCCCCTGCCCAGCCCTGTGCACCTCCCTTGCCCCCAGCCTGTGCCCAGATCCCAAGCACCTCCCCTGCCCAGCATTTGCTTTTGCTGGAGCTCTAGTGGGGCCCAGATGCCAGACTGCTCCCAAATCCCCCACAGCTGCTGCTGCAGTACACACTGCATACCTGGGGCATGGAGGGAGGGAGGAATTTAATTTTCACTTCTCTTTTTTCACTCTGGGCCATGTGCCTCAGCTATCTGCTGTAGGGCAGGAGCTTTAAAAGGGCCCACCCCTGCCAGCCTCAGCTGAGCCCCCCCGCCAGGTAGGTGCACCAGAGCTCAGGGCAGGCAGGCAGTCTGTGTCCGCATGAGCTGAGGTCCTGCATGTTGGGGCACTCACTAGCACATTCAGGGTGTGTGCCCAATGCTAGTGACACCCTGGGTCAGAACTCACCCCATCAAATGCCCCATCTCGGGTCATTGGCGCACCTACCATCAGTATCAAAGATCTGTCACTTGCCAGATTATGTTGTCTCATCATACTGCCCTCTACATAAAGTTATCAAGCCCAAGTCTGAAAATAGCTAGGTTTGTTACCCCCACAGCTCCCCTTGGACAGTGTACACTAGAAGGTAACTTCTCTGATCGTTAGAAACCTGCATCTAATTTCAAGTCTAAATGTTCTGAGGGGCAATTTATATCCATTTGTTCTTGTGTCCACACTTGCACTGAACTTAAATAATTCCCGTTTCCCTCCCTCCCTTATATTTATCCCTCTGATGTATTAATAGAGAACAATCTTATCTCCTTATAACTTTCTTTTGGTTAGGCTGAACAAGCCAAGCTCTTTGTCTCCTCTCATAAGGCAGGTTTTCTATTCCACAAATCATCCTAGTAGCCCTTCTCTGCACCTGTTTTATATTGGGTTCACCTGGAAATACACTGTTGATAAATAGGATGAAAGAACGGTTTTAATGAACATTTTTATTCAGGCATTTCTTATGTTATCACAGAGCATAGAAACACGGGGAGTAATATGGGGAAATGTAAAAGGTGTCAGTGCCATGGCAACCTTTGATATTGAGCCATAGGAAAGAGAAGAAATGGAGTAAATATCCAAAATTACACAGCCCACTGATGCAAACAAAAGTAGTGGTGGTGATGGGGGGAGCACTGTAGATGTTCTTTTGGAGCACAAATGCCATGACTAGGACAGAGTACACACACTATTTATTTTCATATCAGTGGGCTACCTGCGGTAACTGTCCTTCTTCAAGATGGGCTGCTCACACACACACATTCTTTTACAGGTGTCTATGTGCCGCAGCCCATGGTTGGTGGGAAGGCTTTTGTCCTAGCCTGTCAGTGTAGGGTCAGTGGCCAATGCCCCTCTGTGCCCCGTACTGTGGCTATATATATATAACCCTGCCCCTGCCCCTGTCCCTCTCCAGTCCCCCCTTTTTGCCAACTCCGAGTAGGAGGGACGGAGGAGGGATCAGAATGTATGGGAGCAGTCTATCTTGAGGGAGGACGGTTACTGCAGGTAACGTACTGTTGTTCTTTGAGCGCTGCTCACATCATTCTGTTACAGGTCACTGCTAGCCGTACCTGGGATGGTAGGCGGAGTTAACGTTTCCCCACTTTGAGCATGGCCTTGCCAAATGCGGCATCATTTCATGCTGGCTGGATGATTGTGTAGTGCATCCGTAAAGGTGTGTACTGATGACCTCGTTGCTGCTCTGCAGATCTCCTGAATTGCGATCTGCTCGAGGAAGGCTGTTGACAACACTTGCACTCTTGTTGAGTGTGTCCTGAGCCTCCCAGGGAGGGGCGTACGTGACCTTTTGTAGCAGTCTTTAATACGGTTCAATGTCCAAGCTGAAATACACTGTGTTGTCACTGGCTGGCCTCTTTTCCGTTCCGCAATCACCACAAATACTTGGGATGTCGTGCGGAAAGAGCATGTACAATCAGTGTGTTCTTGCTGCCAAAAAGGCCAATGGCATACTGGGCTGCATCAAAAGAAGTATTACCAGCAGATCAAGGGATGTGATCCTTCCCCTCTATTCTGCACTGGTGAGGCCACATCTAGAATACTGTGTTCAGTTTTGGGCTTCCCACTACGAAAAGGACAGGGACATGCTAGAGAGAGTTCAGAGGAGGGCAACCAAAATGATTAAAGGGATAGAGCACAAGCCCTATGAGGAAAGACTGGAAGCATTAGGCTTATTTAGTCTGCAGAAGAGAAGATTGAGGGGGGATTTGATAGCAACCTTCAACTACTTGAAGGGATGCTCTAAGGAAGAGGGAGCTCGACTGTTCTCGGTAGTAACGGAGGACAGAACGAGGAGCAATGGTCTCAAGTTGCGGTTAGGGAGGTCGAGGCTGGATATTAGGAAAAAATTTTTTACCAGGAGAGTGGTGAAGTCTTGGAATGAGCTGCCGAGGGACGTGGTGGAGTCTCCATCTTTAGAGGTGTTTAAGGCCCGGCTGGACAAAACCCTGACTGGGATGGTTTAAGTGGGAGTGGTCCTGCCTCTGGCAGGGGGTTGGACTAGATGACCTATGAGGTCCCTTCCAACCCTAGGATTCTATGATTCTATGAATATAGATTAGGAGTGCTCTCCTGACATCTAAGGTGTGCCACCTCCTCTGCTTCTCCATGACCTGCGGGTCAGGAAAGAACACCGGGACACAGATATTTTGATTCAGGTGGAATGGGGAGGCCACATCAAGGAGAAAGGCTGGATGTGGATGTAGCAGCACTTTGTCCGCAAAGAATCTCATATACAGGGGTTCAGAGGAAAGGTCCTTTAGCTCTGAAACCTGTCTAGCTGAAGTTATGGCTACTTAAGGCACTTCTTGTGAGGGTCACTCAACAGGAAGGCCTTGCTGTATCCTGTGCAGAGTTTAAACCTGGACATGGTTGGAGGTGATCTGGTGTGGCGTTCAATTTCTGGATGCTGGATGGACTCAGTCGTGCTGCCAGATTGCAGAGGTGTAATGGAGACAAAGAGGTCTTTGAAACTGAATGTAAAAAGGAAAAGACAGGCGCTTGCATGAGTGCAAGGGCAGGCTGTTCCAGTACCATCGCTGAGGGAGGAAAGAAGGAACTGGAGAGGGGCAGGGGCAGGGTCATATATACAGCCATGGTATGCGGCACAGAGGGGGCGTTGGCCACTGACTCTGTTCTGAGCTGGTAGGATAAAAGTCTTCTGGCCAACCAGCACATAGACACCTGTAATGGAATGATGTGAGCAGTGCTCAAGTAAGAATAACTTTTCCTTGGGCACCATCTTTCATTTGCATCTAGGTAAGCTTTTCTTAACAGAAAAAGCTAGGCTTTTTTTTTTAAGCTACATTTTTAGTACTCTCTCAGTAGGAAGGCTATTGGCCATATTTAGGTGCATGAGTGAGTTTAAATGGTCAGTGTAATAAATCTGCTTGTAGCAGGGGTTATTTTTTTTTCTCCCAATACTTTTTTAGTAAAAGAAAGCTCAGTTTTTGGGAGGGATATTTATTTCTATGTAATTTGAAGTAATCATTGCATTTGCTAACTGATGCCTAGACACTTGGCACAGCAGCACTGCCTGTTTAGTAGAGTGCTATCAGGGGCTGGACTCATTGTGTCTGTGCAGTCCTACACTGTCTGTATAACAACTACAGGACTGAGCTCTTTGTGTGTCTTTCTTGTCTTTTATGTGTAGATGAGACTTAAACAAGGCCCAGATTCAGCAGCAATCCTATAGAAGAAAGCTTTTCTCACATCACCCTTTACTTTAGGAATTGATGCTGAAAGCTGATGACAACTGCCAGGAAGGCCCGTGGGCTCTGAGGGTGCTCATCAGTTCATAAAATTAGCATTTAGCCAGTAGAATCTGGGAGAAGCTTTGTCCCATGCAAGCCACCCACTGCAATTGTTAATCTAGTCTTTCTGCTGTCATTTAATTGGTGTTCCTTGAATAGGCAGAGGACTATAAATGTCAGCAGTACTGTAAGGCAGGTCCCCGGTAGCCATACATATTGTTCTTTTGTGAAGTTATTGTGCCAAGGGACTTGATGTGGGGTGTCTTCCCCACATGGAAATCTGCGAGGGATTAAAATAGAATGAATCTAGCCATAGGCAGTC
The DNA here is from genome assembly GCA_007922195.1 of Podocnemis expansa. NCBI lineage: Eukaryota > Metazoa > Chordata > Testudines > Podocnemididae > Podocnemis > Podocnemis expansa. Next base: position 42,959,019 of record ML681981.1, on the reverse strand, counting down.
TTAGGAGGTGGGCAGGCTGGGCATTTGCCCAGGGCCCTGTGGGGGATGGGAGAATAGGCCCCCACACCACTACAGCTGTGGGGAGCCCCATCCTTGACTTTTATTCATGGCCCTGGAATCCCTAAGACCACCCTGAATCTAGCTGATGATTTTTTGTTGTTAAAATATTGTGGTTCCTTGGATGGGATTGAGGCAAAGGTAGCCAAAAGGGAAGACATACTGGTGGCTGTTAGTCATTGAAAACTTGACATGTTTTTAGAATTTTTTTACATGCTTATTCAGCTATAAAAAGCTTTTAGAGTGAATTATGGTTGGTGACGGTCGGGTTTTTTGTTTTTTTTTAAACCTTTCCCTAACTTTTCTCCAAAAAGCATTTTCAGGAAATATTTTAGTTCACACTAAAACATTATATGAAGGCACAGGTATTTAAGGACAATAAAAGGTTCTAGTTCTCTTAACTACTGCTGAGGCAATTAAGAATACTGTATACGTTTTTATACCCCCCCCCCCAGGGTGACTGTGTTTTATTGATGGCATGGACTCTTCTCTAACCCCAGCGTATACTGTGCTATGTTAAACATTTGATTGGCCTGGAGCTCTGAATCAGTACAGTTGACTTTCAACATAAACAGCAATACTAAAGCTTGCTGCAAACAATGACATTTACTCACATTATTGCCAGGCAGAGAGGGTCAAAGAGGAAGAAACTGCTCTTTCTTTTAAATTTGAGATTTGGAGGGAGAGAAGGGGGGAAAGAATATGCAATCCCGCAAGGCAGATGTTGTTTCTATAATAGATCCCATCTGACTGGAACTGCTCTGTGATAGTCTCCAGTCATAGAGCACCTACAGCTTTGATTTTGTGTACGTGTGTGAAAGGTCACTATGCTTGGGTCTCTGATCTTGAATTGACAGTTGTATTCAGAGTTAAGTAATTGTGCTGATGTGCAGCTAAAAAAAAGCCCTCTGTGTGTGAGAGTGAAGGAGAGAGAGAGAGAGCGCGAGGTGGGGCTGTTTTTATTCATCCTCTCAGTTGGCTTCCTTTTACAAGACTCTATACTTTTGTGTACTTTTTCAGTACAGGTTGCAGGTAATAAAAGTCTTCAAGTAGAGAACATTTATTTATGCAAAGTGACTGGGATTATCCAAAATCTGAGCTCCTCTCAGAGTGAGGCTTATAAGCAATGGTGAGAGAGACTCCAGCCTTAATTTCTGCCGAGGTAAAGCAGGAAAATAAACTCAGCATTAATGGTAGAAGTGAGGGTTGTTTCACGTTTGTGTCAAAAAGTCTCAATTCTAGTGCTTTGTGTCACAGAATGAACCTTGTTTAAAACACAGCTTTTTCCTTCTGTCTCCACCAGCATGTGCTTTTTGTTTTGGGGTTTTTAAAAGTAAGGGGGCAGTGGGTTTTAAATCCCAAAAGAGAGTTCAGAACCTCATGAGCTGAAACAACCATGCATTGTTGAGTATCCTTTTGTTTAAAAAGGAGATATCTATTCTTATGATGGGGTCAGATAGGACTTTGGTAATCAAATGTTGGGAAAAGGAGCTCTCTTGCTGTAAGATGCCTTCACCATGTAGCTGGGATTCTTCTGGTTATTGATATTAAGAGCAGGTGTGTGCCTAGTGTCTTTGCTGTGGAAAGGAGTTGATTTAATAAGAACCCTTGAATAAACAAGAAAGCCTAGAGAAATTTTTCATCGCTTAACTTGGGCTTCTTGTGTTCTTTCTTTCCAGATAATCATACCTTGGCTTTGCCACATAAACTAAGGAAAAAAAAATACAGCACACAAATGAGACAGGTACTGGCCTGATAAACCACAAGTTGAGAGTGTCAATTCTAAAGGAGAAACTTTTGGACCTTTGTGAGATTGGTCCTGTAATCCTTACGCATGCAGTAAAAGGTAAAGGGAGAAAGAGGAAATTGTTGCAGAAGAAAAACAGACTAATGCAGGAAAAAAAGAGCAAGAGATGGGGGGATAGTGTGTGTGTGTGGTTTGAAGCTGGCACCACCTGTCTCCTGCTCTTTTGCGATTCTAAGGACTGTTTGATTGCAGAGATGGCAACCATTTTGTTCTCCAAAGTGATGCAGGCACATACTGTGCTCCTTGGGCCTCTTTAGTTTTGTTTGATCTAAAGGAAAAGTAATTTTGACACTGAAGTCATATTGTTGGCCAATAAATATGGAAAAACACAGCAACATGGGGAAAGAGGAAGAATAGAATGAAGACAGAGAAAAAACTAGACAAGGGGTGACAAGAAAAACTAACCGTAATGTGGTAGGTGTGAATCTTACTGTGAAATTCAAGTTTGATTTAAGAAAGGTATTGGGTGGGAAGTGTTTTGGATAATGATTGTTTGTAACTTGTTTCTGGATGGTAATGGGTTGCATGTGCTCTTCTGTGTCCAGTCCACTGAGTACTGTATGTGGGTCGCTTGCAGCTTGAGACCCTGACTCTTTAATTCAAGCTGTAAAAACCTCATGATTTTAGCTCTGGGGTTTGTTGGTTCAGTTCCTGGGTTAGGCAAAAAGGGTGACTGTGACATCATTTCTCTATAAGACTCAGAAGGGGATTAAATCTCTTCCAGGGCTGACAGGAGCTGGTCCTGAAACAGTGCCTGAGAGCTGGTAGCTGCAGCTCTTTAAGCTGCTGGAAGGTGGAACTAAGTGTTCTGCCTTTTTGAAGGGTAGGGAAGCCACTGAGTGCAGCCAGACAGTTCTAAGAGAATGGGAATGGAAAGGGAAGGTCTCTAGTTTTCTTCTGGCTTGGAAGGGTCATGACTGAGGAGAGGAATAGCTGTGGGAATTTACTGTTTGCCCTGGGTTAGAGAAGGGATACACTGTTTCTGTTTTCATGTTTTGTTTTGGACATTTGGGACTTTGCAAACAAATTGAATTTTGTTTGGGGACCTGTGGGTGAAACAGCCCTCCCCTGACTGGATTGTTTTTCCTAGACTGAGCCCAAAATGTGGTGGTGGTATTTGTTTTTTTGTTTTTTCCCTCCTGAATTGTTTTTGGATCTGTCTTAAAGAGGTCACAGTCCCAGATTCCTGAGAGGTGACTGGTGATGCTGCTACACTGCCGCTTAAATTCACTTAACATATTTCTTTTAAAGAACTATGAAGATAGACATATAGTTCAGAAGAAATCCCTTTATCTGATGCTATTTTTGCCCTAGAGGGTGAGGAAATTGTGATTTTTTCACAACTTGTTAGTCAAAATGATTCCTTAACCAATGACTAGTTGAGCTAAAATGAAGTTAATATATTTTAAGAGTGAGTTGCTTGGTTGGTTTCAATTGAATATGTAAGTCAAATGGGGTATACTGTTTCCTGATTAAGTGCTACCGTTAGAATCGGTTTGTCAATACCAGCCCTGAAGACTATGAATTCTAAGTTCAATTTTTACTTGCCATTGCAGTTACTGTGCTTGCTAGTAAACTCATTTAGTAGAGTATTTATGCAAAAGGAGAGATATACCTTCACACTAAACCTGAATGTAGCCTCTTTTGCAGTTTAAAAAAGTTTCAATTAACTTTTTTCATTTTTCTGTGACTGTTTCTTGATTCCAGATAGGAAAAGCAATACATATATTGAACATGCTAACAACTGTATTACACCATATTATATTAAAGTCTATTAAAGTAAATCTGCTAATACTGTCGAGAGGAGATGGAGTTCAAGCCTGTATATTATAAGGAATCGAACTGAACTTCTTATCTGGAACAGTCATGAAAAATTTTCTCTCAATAACTGATCTAAAAATTACAATTTGCCTTTGTTTGGTTTTTTTTTAAAGTCCATTGCTGTTCATTCAGGGCTGCCTGAACCTTTGTTTTCCCGATGAAGATGTCCTAGATTTTATTCTTTAATATAGTCCTTGATGTATTGAATATCCTCATTTCCCTGGATAGTACCATCTTTTGAGTTATACATCATCAGAGTGACTCATTCTGATGATGTATTAATGTAATACATCATCAAAGTCCCTTGCTCTGCTGTTGCACTAATGATATGTTAGTGTAATACATCATCAGAGTGAACTGCACTGATGATGTATTACATAAATGGTGATGGCATTCTATGAAGGAAAGGTTGAGAAGCCCGTTCAATATAGGCACAGGAGAGAAATCAGTCAATATAGAGTATAACTGTTTCCTTGGTAGCTGTGCTGGTGCTAAATTAGCCCACTAGCCTTTGATCTGCAACCTTACAGCTACATTCAAACATACATTATCCCCGGAAAAGGAATGAATTCCGAGCACACAGTTTAATGGATTTTACTGAAGAGAAGAGAGGTGTAACTATACATATCACTGAAAAGTTAAAGGTTACATATATAGTTATAATTATTGGCTCCTGAGAGGCTGAATGAATCAAATGGGGGCCGAACTAGAACTAAAGTATACATATGCTATAGGAACTACCTCTGTTGAATGAAATGCAAAGGAAGAAAGATATGTAAGAACTATAAATATTTTGTAGGCACTAAAAAGCCTGTAGTCTATAAACCACTTACAGCAATTTTTAAAAACTTTCAAAAGCAATTGCACAGACTGCTTTCTTGTGTTGGTAGTGCAAGGTCAGATATGAGGCAGGGCACTGTTGTTTGTCTTCAGCTATTTGCTAGATCATGGCTACTGTGCATTCAAACTGATCAGCTGTTCATGCAGATTGAAAATGAGCATGCAAAAGTTAGGTGTGTGGTATCTTCAGTGTGCGCCTAACTTTGAAAATTTAGGCCTAAATTGTTCCTCTGTTAATGACATTTGCTTTCAAGCATAGTCTGAGCTATATAGATCTAATAATATTTTTTTAAAAAATTTTGTGGTAGGCTATTAGTATTAATCCTGATCATTGCTTTTCTACAAAATTACAGAGCGTTGCATGCACTGTTCCCTTTACACTGTGTGTGTGTGTGTGTGTGTGTGTGCGCATGCACACGCAGGTCGTGAAACCCCCATATATAACAAAGTAAAGCTCTCACAAAAAAAATTCAATAGTGCTAATATTTATACACGCAGAAATTTTCTGAGCACACAGCCTATGAAAAATTAGAGGGAACACTGCACCCCACCTCTTTTTCTCTGAGTCAGGGGTCAGCAACCTGAAAGATAAGAGCCATTTTAAAAAAATTCTTTCAATAACCAAGTGTTTTGAGAGTCACATTATGTGCAGGCTCTTGGTTGTCGGGGTGGGGAGGGGGCAATGCTTGGAACCAGGAACCACGTTGGAGGGTGGTGGTGGGAGCATGGAGCCTGGCATGGGCCACTTGCAGGGTCCCCCAGGAGCCATAAAGGGACAGCCAAGGAGCCGGTTGCAGACCTCTGCCCCTGAGTGTTACGATTGTCTGTCCTTTTAGAGACACGTGGTTACCCTATGAACATCTAGAAATCCTGTTAATGTCACGAGGTCTGCTACTGGAAGGCATTATGGTGGTTGAAGGCACTGGCATAGCTACCACTTCATGGGTCTTTCACCTGACACTCAGACACTGGGTGGATGAGCTAGTGTGTTTTATTGGACCAACTTGTGTTGGCAAGAGAGACACGCATTTGAGCTACAGGGAGCTCTTCTCCACATATCTTTGCAGACTCAACTACCACTCAGAAGACGAACTGGCATCATTGTGACCCTCAGCAATGTCGTCTTCTCAAACCTCCGTTTCATTGGACAACTAGGATGATAAACCTGACTCCGGCACCATAGATCGCGAATTCCTTCTTCTTCATCACCAGATGACACTACTTACCAGAGGCCCTTGATGTACAGGGATGACCCTCACACCCAACAGGACCTCCTTAGGTGCATAGCAGCGAATCTGAACCTAGACCTGGGGAACATCCAGGAGCAGTCCAACCCCATCTTCGACTTGGGGGAAGCTGCCCCATCTGCAAAAATCTCAGTCCCTCTGCATGAGATGGTATACTCAATTCTCCGGTGTCTTGTTCTTTGCAATCCCTGCAAGTACGGTACCGACGGTTCGCATGCTGACACGCGATATGGGGGATGACCATGTGTCAAAACCCTTTCTGGCCCCAGGAAGGCAGTGGTTTCTTCCATTACCGGAGAAGCTATTAATAGTGCCGGGACTGGTGCCGCCCCTACTGCAGAGGACCGTCCTTTAGCTGAAAGGTCCAGTTTACCGCTGGACTGCACCACCCCTGGCAGTGCTGGGGGCATCAACTCTGATAATATCTTCACCACAGTGAATTCCTCCGATGTTGAGGGGATGGGTACTGACTCTCTTCCCCGAAGCAGAGTGGATGGCGGAGAAACGGCACAGTGCCGAGTCAGAGGCTGATCGCGGCTTCTTAGTAATAGCTGGAAAGCGGTGCTGGGTCTTCTCTGGTGCCAATCTGGCACACAGTACCAGCACTGCAGCACATAAACACCTGTAACTGAATGATGTGAGCAGTGCTCAAATAAGAACAACACGCTTCCCTCAAACTGACTTAGCCTCCGTGCAAGCTATGACAGAGTACTTTGAGTAATTCTTGTCTACTTCCTAACCCCTCTTCTGTGCAGAGTCTTAATAATAATAAAATGCCAGAAGTATAATGTTCAGGGCAGGAAGAACAGGCTACTTTTAAATCCTTGCTTTCCCCACTTTTTGCCCCTGTAGTTATTTTTCCAGGTATAGCACCAGGCCCTCAGCAATCTGAAGCAAGGTAGGGCTAGAAGACCAGATGAAGAGAATTTTCTGCTCCAGTCTTCTCTCTTAACCCCATTTGTTCTTTTCATCCCATTTGTCTTTCTCTATAGGTTTATCAAATAAACTTTTTAAACATGGTAAGATATAGTTAGATATAAATTAGGTTTAAAATGAAGTATAATCAACGTTCTAGGGGAAGATCCCCAAGGCACCTTCAAAGGGCCTAGTCCCTTTCTGATATTGCCAGCCTCCATTGTCCAGGTGTTAGAATAATTATTTCAAGGTTATATTTAGAAATGAATAACCCAGACCCCCCTACTATTTGTATCAGTACTATAGGGATCTCCAAAACAGCTGTGCCTCTGTAGGCCATTTGTCACATCTCCCAAAAGAAATTGGACCATAACATTGTATTTTAAGAAATGAAAAGGTAATACTAGAAACATGTGTAACTGTCATTGGTAGGGTATTCCTAAAAATGCTACTATTATGAGTCACAATAAATATGATGCAATTCAGTGCAAGAATAGGGTCACAATTAAAAAATTAAATTGACATTTGTAAGTAATTGTCATTACTGCATTATTTACAACATTACATTTGGTAAGGAGAATACTGAAATCTAAGGAACACTGCAAATCATAAAGTAATGTTGCTAAAGAAAAATGTTAAAAATTTCAATCATACTCATTGCACATAAAGTTAGAAGCAGCATTTCCCTGTGCCTTTAAAAAAAAAAAAATCTTGGTCCTGATTCTGTTTTCACTTGCACTAGGATAGCCTTCCTGAGAAACATGGAGTTAATCCTGATTTACAGAAGCATAAAAGAGTACATGGGTCTTGCAACTGACCAAGGCACTATGATGAGCTGACCATCACTCAGGGTGCAGAGCCAGGGTTTGAAAGGCTGATTGAAGATGGAGCCCAGCTGAAAGGAAACGGCAGGGCTCATATAAAGGCAGGAAGATGGCAACAGGAAGAAGCTACAAGGGAAGTAGCCTACAGTCGCTCCCTGGGTGAAGGGAGGTGGGTTGAGGCCACTGATTTAGGTTGTCTGGAGTAACTCCTTGGGATGAGGGTGTCTGAGCGGATAAACACAGAGATAGGGGAAGCCAGAAAATAAGTGTGAGGAAGTAGGAAGAAGTCCAGGGGAAACAACACCAGGGTATAGATGGAAACAGGCCTTATTTGCTAGACATAGAGTATCTCAAGAGGAACCCACAGTAGTGGGTGGACCAGGGTTGTCCTACCAGCCTTTGGGGAAGTGGCATGGACTTGGTAGTAAAGCTGAAGACTCCCTGAGACAGTTGTCCAGTGGGACTTTGATACCTCAAAAGGGGAGAACTCTAGAGTCTTGGCCAGAGGGCTGAGTCATGAAGGAGTACTGCAAGTTCTGAAGAGACAGAAAAGGGGTTATAGTGTGAGGAAAGGGGTGCTGGACTTGGAAGAAGCTACTTTCTTAAACACCCAGGAGAAGGTGCTCTAACAGTGAGTGATCCTCTAAGTGTACTTATGTCACTGTGTTTTGTGAGATATGTTGATGTGACAGATTTACAATATTTTGTAACTTCCTGGACAATTCTTATGTAGTGTTAAAATAATTTAATTTGATGAAGTTTCAGCCTTATGAATTAGGATTAATACTTCTGGGATACATTAAATTGGTTTTATGGCAATGCACATATCTCCTCTAGTAGGAAGGGGATGCAAATGTACTGCTTTTATCATCCCTTTGAAGTCTTATCCTTCCCCCACCATATGCACATAGACTATGTCAAATCAAATTCTCCAAGCAGGGGCCATCAGACAGATGTTCAGGTAAACAGCTTGGTTTTAACTTGTCTGTGGATGGCCCAGTTTTTAGGGTAGGGTTGGATGGACTGGGCCTAACATAGACCCATAAGCAGGGCTGCAAGTAGGCTGGGACAACTTGGACAAAGCCCCAGGCACCAAATTTTAGAGGGCACAGAGGATGGATCCAGCTCCCTGCAGTGGCTGGGGACAGATCCAGTTCATCACCATCAGCCAGATACGTCCCCAGCTGGCAGGGAGCCCCAGCCACTGTCAGAAGGCAGCTGGGGCCAGATCTGGCTCCTCATGGACAGATTAGGTCTTAGTCTGGATTGGGGCCTGGGTTGGAGGAAGGTGTTTTTGGGTGGCTTGCCCAGCTAATTATGGCCCTGCCAATATGGTTGTGTGCTTGTTATGAGCTGAAGCTGTGGTAAATTTATGGCCATAGGGGAAACCTCTTGGATGAAGTCTTGCAGGACTGCTCCCGCCTGAACCCACATTAGGATTGTGGAGAGGTTCCCTTTAGTAAGTTTTTGATTATGCATATAGGTTCTTTTATTGCTTGCAACATTTCTTTATTATGCTTTTACCTTTAAGAATTAAAGAGACTCACATAAGAAGTGATTTCTGGGTAACTTAAAACTATAGGAATTATACCTGTTAACTGGAGAAGAAGACAAGTAGGTATGCTTGGGAAGCCTGTGGCTGCTCAGTATAACGCAGTAAAGGCTGGAAACTGCATCCTGGTCAGAGTCAGATGTGGGTCTCTGCCCAAGAAAGGCAATGGCTGTCAAGCAGGAAGTGGGTGCCCTTGCTTGACCAGAGAGAACAAATACATAGGCAGTTGCCCTGAACTTTGACAACTGCAATCTAGGACAGGACAGAGCAAAACATGTTGTCCTAGTTTTGTGTATATAAACAGGAGGATTGTTTCTTGCAAGTAGTAGTTGCCAACTGCAGACATACTTTAGTGCTGTAAGCAATAAACTTTTTTTTTGTCTGCCTGCCATGCAATTTCTCTTTCTACTCAAGGTCTAAACTGTGAATGAGAAATTATGATAAAGTTACAAATGGTACAATGGTCAGACTTAGGCAAGCTTGGAAAGCCCAGTAGTGCCAGCCTAAATTCAAGCATAGACTCTGTCTTGATTGTCCAACTCAAAAATGTAGTAGAAGATACTGGAACGGACTCTAAAATTAACATGTGAAGTGAGATGTAAGTAATGTAACTGTAACTGCCATGCATTAATGACCCAATATCCACACTGATTTGTCTCCTTTCTACCTTGACCTGAGTCTTGGGGGTGCAGACAAGCAGGAAGCTGAACGCTGTTAATGATTGAGTCAAGCTTCAACCATTAGTGTTCTAGTTATACAAGTTGTCACAGGAAATTTAATCCTTGAGAAAACTAACAAAATACAATTGAGGGTACCAAATTACCATATTTGAAATGTTAAAAGACTAGTTGATCAGAACTTATGTTTCTTGGTAGGTAAAAGTAGTCCAAGCATTGGAGATAAAGTCAAATATATTGAGACATTGTTAAATGAACAAAATGAATTATTGGATATATCATATCTGCTTATTTCGAGATTCAAATGTTCTTTAAAGTTCAATGACACAACAAGCTTGGTATGATTTCTTCAACAAGAATGTTGAACACAAATATATTGTTGCCATATTTCAAAGGGGCAGCCATCCATGTCAGTCTAGTTCAGCAAAAAAACAAACAAACAAAAACAAAACAAAACAAAAAAAACCCAACAACAACAACCCACAACACCACCACCACCCCACAACCAAAAAAACCCACCAAGGAGTCTGATGGCACTTTTAAAGATTAACTAATTTATTTACTGCATGAGCTTTTGTGGGAGAAAATCCCCCAAGACTTCTTTTTTATATTGTACTCATAATTATCTTATGGCTGAACAACAGCTGCCACTTAAACCAATAACAGCATATTACTAAGGAACAAGTCAAAAATAAACTTTGTGCCTGTGGGCTCTAGAACTAGCTGTACCAAAAAGCAATTATTTTAAAGTGTTGAGAAACTGCTTCTCTCTACTTTGTCCTAAAGTGTCATTTGGCCAACTTATTCATAAGTAGATGAAGCTACTTTTTATTATTCATTTATTAGACCTAATTATCTTTTTGATCGCCTTCATAATTGTGCATTCAATAACCTTTCCATAATTAGGAGGCTGATGGTGTGATCTATTTGTTGCACTTAGTTTGACTCCATTAAGATTCTACTCTGAAGTCAACTTTGACTCAGAAATAGACCTAGTCAGAATTTTCCAAAATTCAACTTTTTGGTGAAATCTTTCAATGTAGAGTGTTTTGTTTTTAATGAGAGGAAAAAGCCTGAACACATCAAATGAATTTTCATTTAGATGTATTTTGGTTTTGCCATATCTACTCAGAAATTGTATTGAATTAAGTTTTATGACATCTTTAGGTTAGTGTGCTATTCCGTCATCTCTTCCAACTAATTTTCTTGTACTGTAATTTATAAAGAGGTATTGTCAAATCTCATTGAATTTTTTCATTCAGAAATGGTTTGTTACACTAAGGGACTGATTCAAAGCCCATTAATGTCAGTGGAAGTCTTTCCATGGGGTAGTCCTAAAAGACAACCGTTTTGAGGCAAAATGTATATGTTGCAGAATGTTCTAAGACAATCTATAAAAGTGCATAAGGGGAAGATCATGTACCCTTCTCATAGCCATGTGGGCACATACATATTTAACATATTTTTCTCTCCACTATGTTGCCCTACTATGTGGGGAGAAAGTAATAAATCTATATCCGATTAACACCAAAATCACCGATATGCAATTGTGACAGATGTAAGGCCTATTAATACGTAAACATTCACAAACTAGCTGACAAATTGCACATATGCAAGGAAAAATCCTTATATTGTCAACATCTCATTCTTTTACTGAACGTAAGGACATGAAGTTTCTATTTTGGTTAAAGGAAATAGCAACATAGATTTCCAGATACACGTGCTTTTGTTTATCAAAAACGTTTCTTAAAAAATGAAGGCTTTGCATACCTCTCACCTTCAAAAGTTTAATTAAAAGTAGAAGAATTATAAATCTGAAAATCATTTGTCACAGCAGCACTGAAGAAAACTCTGCAGTAAAGGAATGACTTTTTTTTGAATGTTAATAAGTTAACTGGTTCTGCCTGTTAACCACTAAGTAATTGGCATCTGGAGCTTAAGTGGTAAATAGTCATGCATTTATCAGCCAAGCATGGCAATATTTAATTAGTCCCATATTAAAAGAATTCAAAATTATCCTCCCCAACAATTATTCATGAGGTAATCCTCCTAATAGGTTCTTTAAGTTCTGTGCTCTCTATTTAACTATTTTTCTTATTAATCATTAACTAATCCCTTTAGAGAATCTTCACGAACTAGTTCCTAGTTCCTGATTAGCGGTTCACTCCTCATTACAGTAACTATGAGCTAATCTCTAATAATTAATTATTCCAGTTAATTTTTAACTAGACCTTCCCTCCAGTCATGGTTCACTAATTTAACCTACCTGTGCCTTGTTACCCACATCTCAGTTTCAGTCTAATTCCTGTGGAGCAGATATTCCCCATAGGTAAAATGGTTCCTACATCTGTCATTTTTGTTATGTTTTATTAGGTGAGGCTCCAGTGTTTGAACTGGCCATAGACTAATGGACCTTCTTTTCATTAAGGACTATCCCACTAGGCAAGCACTGCTTGGAACCTTTCAGAGCCACAGCTTGTGTCAGACCTTTGCTGTCAATAGGCTGAGCCCAACTCTATACTTTGGGCAAATTCGGTGGCAGTCGACTGCCAGTTACGCAAGGAACACAAAATTCCTTGTGTAACTAGCGGCAGCTTTTAAAGCTGCCACTACACATTAGGGAAAATCTGACCACAAATCCCTTGCAGTTGGTCTTTCCCTATGCCCCCAGGACTTCCAGGGCTGACTTCCAGGAGTGGCACAGTGAGTTCATACTCGCTGCAAACTGCTCCTGGAAGGGCGAACTGATGGCAGCAAAATTGCTGCTGTCAGTGTAGACATAGCCTCAGTCTGCAGGGCTATCAGTCTGGAATTTCTTTTAAAGGAAGAGTTTTTACAGTCACAAATAGGTCCAGAAAGTTGCCCAGGAAGAGAAGTGTTGTTTTTCTAAGTGAAATTCCTCCCCCCCCCCTCAATTTTTTTTTTCTCGTTAAGGACAAAAATACTCGGTCTCCTCATGGGATTAAAAAGAAGAGGAGGTGGGGGTGTTGATGTTAAAAGTTGTGAGAAATGTTTGCTTTGATCTATGCTTGAAATTCCCATTAATATCGAGAGAAATTTCACTAAGTATGGAGAACATAATACAGGCTTCAGACCAACTAGGCAGGTCTAGATTATTTTTTCCATAATGCTTACTTTATAAAAATAGTTATAATTGTGTAATGCCCAGGACGCTTAGTGGATCATTGGCAGCAAGGATCAAACCTGAGATCTCTTGAGCTTGCTACAGACTGCTTGAGCTAAAAGACACATGTCACTTAGTCAAGGCTGCAATATGCTTATCACTATCTAGCTAGAAGGGCACAGAGTGCCACACCAACCAGCCAGGTGTTACATGCTCTCCCATCCTGAGCTTCAGAGACTCCCCAGCTGAATTCGCCATATGGGCTTCATTCTCCATTGTCTTGTTCAAAGTTAGAGTGAAATGTATAGAACTGGAGTGGTAGTATTTTATGTCCGCCTTGCATAAGTGCAAGTGAGGGATTCTGAATTTTAAGAGTGGTAAAAACTGTCAAGAAATCATCACCATCCTACCTTGTCCTGCCCATATTGCTAAAAGCAGTCTGAGAATGGGTTTCTGGTTAGTTCTGAAGGGAAACCTGGAATAGTCCCATACTTCCAGCCACTTTTCCATATTGGAAGATGTTGAGAACAACCAGTGTAAATAACTGTGCAAGCTGTAAGGAATAAGAATTGGGCAAGTAAAGTCTCACAGCCTCTGTCGTATGTAGATAAGTATAGCATAATTAGCTTAATTCAATTCTCTCTGAATATTTCCCACTTGTCCTACATCATCTGGGAAGATTTTTGTTTTCAAAAGAGCATAAGAGATTTAGGAGCACAGTTTCCACAGAAAATGACAGGATCTGTGCTCCTTAGCCACTACAACACTTCTGAAAATCCTACTTACAGTTGTATATCTTGCAGGTATGTATAAAAATTCCATCTTGTGTGATTTGGTTACATAGTGATTTCACTGAAGGGTAGGTCTACACTACAGCAGATACAGAGCTCCTGTGGCACCATAGCATAGAAGCTTCTTACATGAGCAGAAGGGATATTTCAATCCATCAACTAGTCCATCTCTCTGAGAGACAAATTCTTCAATCTAGCCACATTTACACTGGGCACTAGACTTCATTGCAGGCTTAAGACCAACAAGGCAGGTCTAGATTATGGCATGGCAACTTTCACAGCTCTGAGTGATGTAGCTAAGCTATTCTAATATTTAAGTGTTGCCCAGGCCTGAATCTTGTCTGACACTGATCTATCCCATTTCTTAAGGAAAGACTTACCTCTATGTGAAAGGTGGGATAGGGCTCCAGCATTCCATCACACTTCTTTCATTGTCATCTAGGGGTTCGTTACATTAGATGTCTGAAATGTTGAAGAGGGGAAACACAACAGAGCTGACTTTTGGACTGCATGGTTGCTGGAGGTCATGCATACATAGTGGCTACTACCTTACCTGCACAGGGATTTCTGTCAGAAATGAAATATAGCAGCTGTTAGAATACACATGGAATGAAATACAAATATAAGGAACAGCCAAGAAATAACTTTTTATGAGCTTAAACATACTACTTTTGGAAGGCAAGGGAAACCACAAAATAAGATGAAAACAGTTTCGAGATTTGTACTTCTAAAGCCTCCCAGGCAAAACTCCAGCAGAACTGCAGTCAAAAGAGCCTGTCTTAACAAAGCCAATATACCCAGCAGAATATTTGTGGAAAAAATGCACAGAAGATTAAGGAGCTAGCATAAAAGTAAAAAGTCTAAACAACCAAAAAAGCTAATAAAATCACTTTAGAAGCATAGCCTTCAGCTAGAAAGATAAATCCATAAACAGACCTATAGACAACATGGATCTACTTAAAGATTTTGTGAAGGGCAATAGGAAGATAAGAACGAAAATGTGAACAAATGGATGAAATCCAAAGAAGGAGAGAATTCCCAGATGCAACCAAGAGTTTTAAAGGGGAAAACTAAAAACAATTCGCTAAAATTAGAGCTGGTTTAATAGGTGAAAACCAATAATTTGTTAATCTAAATTCACCTCTCACTTTGTAAATTGTCCACAAACACCTGTGACTTTTCTGAAATGCATCTGTTTGCAATTCTTTGTCAGATCATTTCCACAAATGATTCTTGGATAGTAAGTTGCTTGTGAATTTCGTGTTACTATTGGATATACATTCTTCGAGCAGTTTCGACTGAGCACATGGCATACTTATTTCATAGAATGGCAGCCCATTCCTTCCTTGCTTGGAAGAGCATAAACTTTAGTATCTGATTTCTGTTGTGCATACCTGTGATTATGAATCTGAAATTCACTTTCTGCAAAATAGAAAAACCAAAATCTCTGCAATGTGCATTTGAAATCTGCTCTTTACTTGGGGACTATTTGCATCAGTCCACTTGTTCATTTTGCTGCCATATATAGTTCCACAGGAATCTTTCAGTTAGCAAGCTTAGCATTCTGTGATTGAATTTGTGTTTTTGTTGGTCTGCGAATGCTTCTGGTGTCCTCAAGTTCCTTAATTTACTCAATTTAGTATAATTTACTATCTTCACTTATCATGCAGGAAATGGAGCGAGTTACCAAGTCTTTCATTTTCTTTGTCTATTGATGGTAAATATCACTTGGTCTTGAGCCTTCTTATTGTTACAAGAGAAACTTGCTATGTATACAGTTTTTTTTTAGTTTTCAGAGATATCATCCGCCCATACTCCTTTCAAATAATCTATTTTAGGAAGCTCCCAAGCCCTAGTACTGTGCTTTGCAAATTAGCTTCAGCACTTCAAATCTAGTACACATTGGACATTCCCTAGTCTCTCCACTTCTATGAAATAATATTTGGAGTGTAGTGAAACTGCCATTGACAGCTCATAGGCTTCATCTACATGGGCATGCATGATCTTGGTACTTGTCATAACCTGCTGCACATTTGGACTGGCAGTGCCACTTCATATGAGATTCTTTCATTAAGCTTTTTCATAATGTACTATAGTTTCTCTAGTATTCCTCATATACTTTGAAAAGATAGCCTTGAAAGATTGGTCTTGGATTGTGCACTCAATTGTCACCATCTTCTTTCAAAGTGACACCTCAGCACAGTAGCAATGGTGAGGTGGAGTGGGGATAAATCCTGACACTAGATTAATCCTTTTTTTGGTGATTCTTCTTTCTCCCTTTTTTCTCCTGACTCTTGTTCCTTTACTGCCTGTTTTCCATCTCTGACTACATGAGCACTGATCCACATCTTGGGCTAAGACTGGCCAAATTCAATTCCTTCATGAGGCTTCCACAGCACATCTGGTACCTATACCTGGGTTTTGCTATTGTAGTATGACTCTGCACTAAAATGCATGGTGAGTGAATGTGACCAGTGGAAAACTGAAACCACAGATGGATTATCAAGTATTTCTTCCATGGTCCTTTAGTTCAATGGGCCTTGCAGGATATACTAGCCCTGGCACCCATTGCTTGCACATCACTGCATTTATGTTTTCAGTTCTTCAGGAAGATTTTTTCACATCTCCATAATGTCTTGAGTGCTAAATTTTATCTCGAGAGGTACCTGAAAGTTTTGTGGGGAAAAAGCACAGAGTGCCTTTCTGTAGGAATGACACATATATAATTCTTTCTAAAATCCTGGAATATGTAAATTGTCATATCCCTGTAACTGTAAAGAAGAGTAAGAAAAAGAGCATTGATCAGAGTGCTTCGGTGAATGAACGACAGCCACACAGAATACATGTTAAATGGATGGTTCCAATTTTGTTTGTTTTGTACTGGGAGGGATGTATGCACATAGAATCCTAGAATCCTAGGGTTGGAAGGGACCTCATAGGTCATCTAGTCCAACCCCCTGCCAGAGGTAGGACAACTCCCACTAAACCATCCCAGTCATGGTTTTGTCCAGCTGGGCCTTAAACACCTCCAAAGATGGAGACTCCACCACCTCCCTTGGCAGCTCATTCCAAGGCTTCACCACTCGCCTAGTAAAAAAAGTTTTTTCTAATATCCAGCCTCGACCTCCCTAACCGTAACTTGAGACCATTGCTCCTCGTTCTGTCCTCTGTTATTACCGAGAACAGTCGAGCTCCATCTTCCTTAGAGCATCCCTTCAAGTAGTTGAAGGTTGCTATCAAATCCCCCCTCAATCTTCTCTTCTGCAGACTAAATAAGCCTAATGCTTCCAGTCTTTCCTCATAGGGCTTGTGCTCCAGCCCTTTAATCATTTTGGTTGCCCTCCTCTGAACTCTCTCTAGCATGTCCCTGTCCTTTTTGTTGTGGGGAGCCCAAAACTGAACACAGTATTCTAGATGTGGCCTTACCAGTGCAGAATAGAGGGGAATGATCACATCCCTTGATCTGCTGGTAATACTTCTTTTGATGTAGCCCAGTATGCCATTGGCCTTTTTGGCAGCAAGAGCACACTGCTGACTCATATCTAGCTTCCCATCCACCATGACCCCCAGGTCCTTTTCTACACTGCTGCTACTTAGCTGAATGTTTCCCAGCCTGTAGCGGTGCATGGGTTTTTTTCGTCCAACGTGCAGGATTTTACACTTGTCTTTACTGAACCTCATAAAATTTCTATTGGCCCACTGTTCCAATTTATCTAGGTCTCCATGAATCCTGTCCTTGCCCTCCAACGTGTCTACTGGTCCCCCCAGCTTGGTGTCATCTGCAAACTTACTGAGAATGCAGTCTATTCCATCATCCAGATCATGGTTGAAAATGTTGAACAGAACCGGCCCAGGACCGACCCCTGGTTGCCAGCTAGACATGGAACCATTGATTCCTACACGCTGAAACTGTTGATCTAGCCAGTTTTCTATCCACCTTATAGTCCACCTATCCAACCCATACTTCCTTAATTTGCCAATGAGAATGCTGTGGGAAACTGTATCAAAAGCCTTGCTAAAATCAAGGTATATCACATCAACGGTTCTTCCTGCATCCAGAAAACCAGTAATCGGATCATAGAAGGAGATGAGATTGGTCAGGCATGATTTATCCTTGGTAAATCCATGCTGACTGTTCCTGATCCCTTTATTTTCCTCTAAGTGTTTGAGGATGGATTCTTTGAGAATCTGCTCCATAATTTTTCCAGGGATTGAGGTGAGGCTGACTGGTCTATAATTCCCTGGACCCTCCTTTTTCCCTTTCTTGAAAATAGGCACTACATTTGCTTTTTTCCAGTCCTCTGGCACCTCCCCCGTTCTCCATGAGTTTTGAAAGATAACGGCCAGCGGTGCTGCTATCTCATTGGCCAATTCCCTCAGCACCCTTGGATGCAGTTTGTCTGGCCCCATGGACTTGTGCACATCCAGCTTCTTTAAGCAGTCCCTAACCTGACCTTCCATCACCAAGGGCCTGTCGTCTTCTCTCCCATCTGCCACACCCATGGTAGTGGGCTGGGAGCTGACCCCACCCGTGAAAACTGAAGCAAAAAACACATTGAGCACCTCAGCTTTTTCCTCATCTTCCGTCACGAGGATTATTCAGCAAGGGGCCTACACCATCCCTGATCCTCTTCTTGTTATTAACATACTTGTAGAACCCCTTCTTGTTATCCTTTACATCCCTCACTAGCCGCAACTCCATTTGTCCTTTGGCCTTTCTGATTTTATCCCTGCAGTCCCTAGCAATATCTTTATATGCCTCCTTGGTCATCTGACCAAGCTTCCACTTCCTGTAAGCTTCCTTTTTATGTTTAAGCTCAGAGCACAGTTCTCTGCTAAGCCATTCTGGCTGCCTCACATGTTTGTTCTTTCTCCTAATTGGAATGGCAACTTCCTGTGCCCTTAGCAGGGTTTCTTTAAAATATAGCCAACTCTCTTGGACTTCTTTCCCCTTCAGATTAGCGTCCCAAGGGATCCTGCCCATCAGTTCCCTGAGGGGGCCAAAATCTGCTTTTTTGAAGTCCAGGGTTTTTGTTTTGCTTCTTTCCTTCCTTCCTTTAATCAGGATCCTGAACTCAACCATGTCATGGTCACTACTGCCTAGCTTGCCATTTACCTCTACATCCCTGATCAATTCTTCCCTGTTTGTGAGCAGCAGGTCGAGAGGTGCAGGGTCCTTAGTTGGTTCCTCTAGCATTTGTACTAGAAAGTTGTCCCCAACATTCTCTAAAAACTTCCTGGATTGCCCATGCACTGCTGTATTGGCCTCCCAGCAAATGTCAGGGTAATTGAAGTCCCCCATCAGCACCAGGGCCTGTGGTCTAGAAGCTTCTGCTAGCCACTTCCTCATGTGTCTCATCAGGCACTTGAATGGCTCCAGTGCAATATTCAGGACTACGAAGTTTTGGTTCTGTGGTGTAATTGGTCTGCCTCAGCCCATCCCAGGACTCAGCTTCCTCTTTGAATCTTCTCTGTTTCTGTCTCCTTCACAGGGCAAAAGTACCCTATCTACCCTTATCAGTCAGACAGTTGGCTGGCATAAGGAGCTTTTTGCATAGATGGGGCAACCTTAAATAGGTAAGGAGATAGATACCTCGAGCCAACTAGCTGATCCATTCTCCTCACCTCTAGCTAGTAGAATGATGACAGACTTGGTGAGGTTGTAGCCTCCTACTCCCACTCATGTGAACTCCTTTGCTTCAACCTTGCCAGTACCACCTGGGTGCTGCATCTTTTTTTGGAGGTCACTCCAAGCTCCTCCTCCACTGATAGCAAGGAAGTGATTATTAATTTTTTGCTGCTTCATGACTTGCTAGATACCATCAGATTGATAGCCTTACTGCGGATGTGAAAGATGGCTAGATCCTGGCAACACTTTATTTTCATGACTATACATCTAAAGAGGCTCAAGATTGTCTTCTGGTATCTTGAGTTAAGATAACAAGCTGATACAGACAGTCCATTTGGTCCAGCTGTAATTTAGTTCTGCACCAGCAGCAAATATAACTTTTAGCACTCAGTTATGATACAATTTGACAGGTGACTTTATGCTTCTTTCATTAATATAATTATTCTGAAATATGAAACTGAGTACATGAAGTTTTAATTTGAAATTCTACAGGTTTGGAAATTGCGGGTTGTACTGTGAACTGGTCAGGTGTGTGTGGGGGGGTTAAATCAAAATAAAATATTTCATGTCTAGTGTTGCTTGGACTGGTAACAAACATACTGCCAAGCTCTAGGTGTTGATAGAACATCCATTATGTAATACGAGCTCATTCCGATTGGAGTACATTATAGGATGGGGGAAATGTGTCTTTCTGCGCTCAGCAGAATTAGTCTACTTATGAAACCAGTTTTTATATTCAGCAAACCTTGGGAAATCCTAATTACTAAGAAATATGGAGTGCTTTTTGCAGATATAAAAGGGTTAAAGTCAAACTGGAATCTTAGAGATTAAGACTTATGAAAAATAGAGGACTGCTACACTTAACAAATATGGCTAGGTAGTGGTTATAATTCCTGAGTCTTGGCTCTACAGGTAGAGAGTAAGGCGTGACTAACATGGCTGGATAACAAGAAATTACATGCTCTAAAAAATACATTTACTAGACACCCAAATATATTATCTTTGGTCTTTTATTTCAAAGAGTTGCAAAGTCTGCCAAATTTCCATTGAGTCTGAAGCATGAAATTTTACTTCTTAATGAAACATTGTGGGAATAGGTAGAAACTTAATTTATTTCTCAAAAGAAGAGAAAAATAATTTTCCAACATACTGTGCACAGGAGGAATTATAAAATAAAAAACTTTTACCTTGATTCTCTTCGCTCAATACTGTAGGTCTGAAGTAAGTCCATTGGTATTACTTAAGTTTAAAAATAAAAAACTGTTGTGTTTGGTTCTGTTGTCTTTCTCATAGAATTTGCTCCAGCATTCAAATTTGGTGAAAGTAAAGTACAGTTCTTAAATTTAAGTTTACATCAGAATGATCATGGGTAGATTTGGTTTGATTTTGATTAACGGTGTAGTCTTTAGCTTCAGAACAGATTGTATTAAAAGCATGGCAAGTAATTAAGGAATTTACATTGGTTAATACAAAGTTAAAGATTTTTCTGTCAAATTAATAACCAAAAAGAGCAAGACACACTGCTTGATACACTAGCTCACATTGAACCATAGTGCTGTACAGAAATGGGATTAAAGAGTTGTATTATGTTAAAGAAGCAAGGAGTCTTGTGGCACTTAAAGACTAGCAAATTTATTTATTGCAATTTATTGCATGAGCTTTCATGGGAGAAAATCCCACTTCGTCAGATGCTTTGAAGAACATTATGCTGGCTTCTTACATAGATACAGTCAGTTTCACCATAGCACTGACTTATAGTACTTGGCACTAAGAATTAATTTACTCATAGTTAGTGCACAGTAGTATTTCCTTTGTATATACTACTTAAACCTACTATGTAAAATGAGATATTAATTTTGCTTAACCGTGGGGGATTTTCTAATGGGGTTCACTGTGTAACCACATTACTATGGCACTGAGCTGTATCATGTAGTCCATAATTATGGTACAACTTCTCTAAGAATTATTTCTGGAGAAGTTCTATGGCCTCTGTTATATAGGAAGGTCAAACAAGATGATCCATAATGACCCCTTCCGGCACTGGAATCTGAATCTGTTTCTGACATCTGTTTTGAAAACCTGTGAGAAGACTTATTGATGGAACATAGAGCTACTTTAGGTCACCCTTCCGGATCCAGCCTAGGTTCGTTGTTACTGTCTGATGTCCATTTAGTAGCCTTCATGCAGTGAGGAATCTCAGAGTATAGAAGTCCACAGCTCAGATCTCAAAGGCAACTGGCCATTGGTCACCACCACTGTTGGCTCACTTGAATCTCAACCACCACCTGAGGTGAAATTGCATTGGACTTGAACAGCTGCAGCAACAACAACCATACCCCATCTTAATTAGCTTCTTCTCTTTTACCCAAAAGTGCAATTACTGTATTACCATTTTTGATGCCATTTAGGTTAGGAGAACATCAAACCAGGATTTCTTTTTAAAAATCACTCCAGGTAAAGGGAACAAAATCAGTTAAAATGCAAACCTTAATGTTTTACATTTCAAATGCTTTAACTGTGTTTCCTTCATTCCCATACCTTTAATAAAAGGTTAAAAGGATTGTTCATTGTGTGTTTTCCATGGTACTAAGCAGGTTGAGGTCTCTGTATCGCCTACCCCAGTCCTTTTTTAACATTGTTTATGATTACCAGGTTATGTTAACACCTTTGACTCCTCAGGCCCCTTTATTCTATTTAACTGAAGACAGCAGCACCTACTGCAGTGTTGCTCTGATCCTAGAGTGGTGTCCCCTAGCACTACTGAAATACAAATGGTAGATAATAAAGATGATGGGTTTATGTACAGAACACCTGAAGAGCATGCTCAAGAATGCTGCATTTAGGTATCTACCAAAACAGAATATTTTTACTGTGGGATAATCTACTAAGAATTAAAGACAAGAAATTTGCCCAGTGCAACTGAAATGATACAAATATAATTTCTAATGATCACCTTTTCAGATACAGGCTGCCATATTGTGTCTCACAGCTCAGTGGAGCATTTAATTTACAGGGAATAAACATCCTTGGCAGCTATGTTCCCTCTAAGCTGTGTGTGTGTGCATGCGCACACAGGTTGTGAAGCCTGTGCACACAACAAAATAAAGCATGCACAAAAAATTTAACAGTGCTGATATTTTTGTTTTACTGTAAGAAGGCAGTTTCAAATAGCATGTTTAAAATAAGGTTTTGTAATTTATAAAATCATTTCCCTCACCATATCAAAATAAAATGTAGATATTATTTGCATCATATACACTTGCTTCATTGCACTCACAAGTTTGACCACACTCATGGGAGTGCACACAAATTTGGATACTGGTTCTGAAAATTTGCACAAAAGAAATTTTTTGTGCACACAGACTAGGAGAAATTAGAGGGAACATTGCTTGGCAGTCTATGCAGTTCATGAGTATCTCAAAAGAGAGGGTTAATGTATTTTAGTGTGAATTCCTGTTTTAGTCACAGTCCTCCTGATTTACTGTGGAGTTTGAGTCTGAGTATTTATAATTACTTATTGAAGATCACCAAATATACCACAGATAAATTAAGGTTGGTGTAAAGCCTTGAAGAGTCAAATAGATGCCCAGAGCTGGAACAATATACACTAAGTGGAAATATTAATAAATTATCCCTTAACATCAAGCTGTAACCATTTCAACAAAATTTCATTTTAGAACCTACTGGGCTCTACATAGAATGGAAAAGGCAGGGAGAAAGGAATCAATTTTTTATTAGTTAGTTAGGCGTCCATATGGAGACTGTTGAATCTTATTTGGAGGGTGCAGATATTAAGAGGGATGTATATTGTCAGCAGTCTACAGAGACACTCTGACTCATTAAACCAGAGTCCCTTCAGGGCTCAGTCAGTGTCTGTATCGGAGCCACTGGTTAACAAGTTACAGGACAAGTCTTAGACCTAATGGTCCCCCAGGTGAGGTACATCTTCAGTGCCCCACCTCTTTTAAACTTTTGAATATGTTATATTTTATTGGGGTTGTAGCCCATTTCATGGTTTTGATAATCTTCAAGTCTTAAAACACAAGTATATTTTGAAACTTATACAAGAAAACAATTTTCGCAATATTGCAGCTAAATTCTCTTCACTTGAGTTCATTCTTATATCTCACTCAGTGACTGGCAATGCTCTGCCTCTTATATGCCTCTGAGGGCAAGGCTGACAACATTCTAGGAAGTGTGAAAAAAAATATAATTCTCATAAAGTCTTGAAGATTCTTTAAGATTCTACAAAGGTCCAGAACATTCTAGGAGATTAGTAAAAAATTAATCTACATGTGGAATACTGGAAACATTTTATTTCAAGCATTCTATCTTTTCTTTTGTTGCTAACAAGAAAAAAAAAACACCCTGAACCCAGCAGCCCTGAGCCTGCCACCTCAGTCAATCAGTCACCTGTCCCTAAATCCAGCCCTAATAGAGAATACCATTTAATTCTTTCTCTTCTCACCTCCTTCTGCTGCCTCTGCACGAATTTAGCTGCACTGGTTGCCTTCAGCTTTTGGAGCGCTTGCACTCTGGGAGTATGAGCATCATGACTGTGGTTGGTCCCTGTTCTTAGGGAAGATTCTTGTCATTTTTGTTTCCCTACCCTGATGGGACAGTGTTTCCATTCATCCATAACTATCAGCATCTTGAAAAGAGCCTGTTTTCTTCTTTCTTCAGTGTGTTTTTTGTTTTGTTTGCTTTTTCCCCTCTACAAACTGTAGTCCAGGTTGCCTTACTTTGGACCAAGTGCTGAGGTTTTAACTCAGGTGAACTCCCATTGATTCAGTGGGTAGCAGACACCTGTAACCCAATATTATTTTATTCTCTCTGCAAGCAGAATAATAAAATCAAGTGAGTTTCTTCATTACACATCCCTATAGAGCAGTTTCACTGGCCTTGTACAATGCATAACAGGAAAAAAGGAAGAATTTTTTCTTTGCCTCTCAAGGGAATTTTCTGTTTCTCTCTTTCATTCACATGAACTGCAGAAGTAGAAGTCTGCATTGGTCTCCTTGTGTCTACTGTGCTTTCTGTGTGGGCTCTGTGGATTAGAATAAGCTTGTATGACTGGAAGTGTAGAATTGGGGGTGAGGGGAGAGGAGGGAGAATCAGAGTGCTGGAAGAAATTAAAACTGCTTAGCAGGACTTTGCAACCATCCCTCATAATAGAGCTGTCCTTGTGAAACTGTGGTCCTCCCAGTGGTCCTTTGGAAGTTGGGCTAAATGGAAATGTTGTGAGGGGAGTGCAAGACTCTTGCAAATGTGACTACGACCCTTTGGAAATGGGCTTGGTTTAAGCTAAATTTTGGTATAGCCAGGAGCTCAGAGGCCTTTGAGGCTGATTCCTTTGAAAAGTTATTGTTATAATTATTTGCTAGAGATGGGTGGGTACAGGAATTTTGATAGTTCTGGAAGGCTGGGGGAGAGTGGGATCCAAGTCTGAATAAGCCTATTTCAAATGTTGTCATGTGAATCGTGCACCAACCAGTCTCTTCAAATGAACAAGCAAACTGCATGTGCAGGGAGACATACTAAAAAACACATACATTATTAATTGATCAACATTGGGCAGGTCTACATGCCCACTTCATCTGGATGATCTTTTTAGGGCAGACAGTATGGATGGATTACATAAAATTGCTAGACAACCTAAAACAAGGTCTCAGGCACAAATCGCCACGAGGGCCACATGGGGACTAGTAGAGTACCTGAGGGCCGCACCACTGAAACCTTTCCATACAATGATATTGAAAATATTGGTAATGGTCGTGTCACTGTGGGCCACAGGAAATAGCTTTAAGGGCCACATGCTGCCCACGGGCCACGTGTTTGAGACCCCTGAGCTAAAAGGACTTTTCTAATTCTAAATACTAGGTAATTAATCAAATAAAATGTTATACTTTTTTTTGTTGTAGAAATTGTGCCCCCCCCCTTCTCTGTATGTATAGATGTTTTTCAGATCATGTCATATCAATCAAAGAATCACAAAGGCTTCTGTAATAAGTTGTGAAGGTAAATAAATCCAGTCTTGAGACACAATGGTTTTAGCTCAGTACAATTTTATCTGAGTTTGTTTATTTATATCACTGTAGGGCCTAGGAGTCCCAGTCATGGTCCAGGACGCTATCATATTTAGTGCCATACAAACAGAGAAAAAATTATAGTCCTTGCCCCAAAGAGCTTATGCTTTAAGTATAAGACAGAAGACAAGATGGATATGGAAGAGGGGAGAGTAGAAAGAAACAGAGAGACAATAGGAGACTGTAAAAGCTTTATTCTTTTGCCTTATTTTTGGCTTTATGCTCATTTTGATGTTATTCTGTTAACATTTTTTTTTCTTTTTGGGGGAGGTGATCTATCTGTTTTAGTTAAATGACATGGAATGAAAGGATAACTGTAAGTTCGAAGTGGTGTTTTGCTAATACAGAATGAACATATGGATCAGCATGAATAGAAACTTTTGCTTGGAAGTTTCACAGTAAAAGGAGTAATAAAGCTTTGCAGGCCTGAATAGTGGTGCAATAGTAAAGTTTTTGAGGGAGCCAATCATAAAAATTTCTTGATTCACCCTCATTTCTATTCAGTGATAGCCATCTCATATGACATTGGCTAGCTTACAGTCTGGATTTTTTTATTATGATTCTGATCCATGACCAGTTAGACATGCATATAACTTGACTGACTTAAATGCTGTAGCTCCTGATTTACACTAAGAGGATAATCAGATCAAGAAACTATTTTCTTGCATAAAATAGATTTCATATAATTTTTCCCACTGTCTTTGTTACAGATAGTGTGTTCAGACCTTTTCATTTCCCATTTCTCATTCTTCCACTTTTGTCTCTTTATATTTATATTTCTGTGCAGGTCTCATGTGTTTAGAGGAAGTGGTGGACTAATCTAGGAGGTGACCAACTTAAAAGTTTCTTAAATTTCCCTTCCCTGCCTCTAATTAAAACTCAGAGGCTACATCCACACATACATGCTTATTTTGATTTAAGTTAAATCGAAATAAATTAATTTGAAATAAAATCCTTAATTTGAATTAACTTAAATCGAAATAAGCAAAAACCTCAAATCGAAATAGCAGGTCCAGACACAGGACTTGCTATTTCGAATTAGGAGAGGGGAACCATGGGAGGTGTGGCAACATGGCACCCTCCCTGGGCCATGCCCCCACCCACTATATAGAAAAAGAGAGGCATTCTGGGAAGGAGAAGGGCAAAAGTTTTATTTCAAAATAATGGTTATTTTGAAATAACACGTCCGAACGGTGTTATTTTGAAATAACCATTTTGAAATAAGAGATGATTTAAATTAAAGTAGGTTTAAGCTATTTCAAAATAATGTCTCTTGTTTCAAAATGACGGAGCTTGTCATTTTGAAACAAGAAAATATCATGTGGACCTAATCTTTTTAAAATCAAAATAACCAGTGTTATTTTGATTTAAAAGATGTGCATGGACATATCCAGAAAGTAGATGTGGTGGAAATATCAGGGGAAATATTTAAATAGTCTTTACCACAGTGGTCTCTAAATATATTCAAGGCAATGGGCTTAGAATATGGTTTCTGATATATAGTCAACACATTCTCCCTTTGTGGTGATATTAGAATCAAGTGTAAAGAAACAATATTTGAAAGTAGAAAGAGACTTTATTTACATAACCCTTATGTCCTGCCAGCAGCCTATCCAATGAGACTCAATTTGATATGTATAAGTAAAGGTTCAAGTTGCTCCTGATAAACAACATCCATTTTTCTTTTTGTTTTACGTGTCCTTTTTTTTGTTTATTTGTTGATATTGACTTCATGTCTTCATCAGAATCAGTGCAGCTTTTAAAGTAACTAGTAGTCTGTCATGAGGGACTTAATGGAAAGCTTTCTCAAACTGTAAATAATTCATACCTTATGTACTGCCATTATTGACTTTCTCTAGTGGTTTCAATGGCTCCAAGCTCTGGTGGTCTAGACCATATCCCTTTAGGCAAGATATCCCTTCAGGATATTTCCCTTCAGGCATGATATGCTAGTTGTAGTTGTTACAATATTACTTTGATTTTATTCCAAATTGCCCCTCATTATTGTGTTTCCCTTGCTTTGCTCTTTACAAACGTACACATAATGAGTCTGTCATTTCCTCAGCCACTAATCTATTCAACACCTCAAATACAGCCTTTCTTTCTTTCTTTCTTTCTTTCTAAAAATGTACATAATGTCTCAGGCCATGTATGAAAGGGTCAAAAAGAAAGGAATATCAGAATTTAGCTGATATAGTGGTAACTAACAGCCATCAGCCCAGTATTATGTAATCATGTATCATCACTTTACCAGGCCATATAGACAAATTGGACTTGCACTGAATCCTGAAGGTCAGCTGATTGAGGATCTGCCAGAACAATGGGAAAAGTGAATTCCAGGGCTGTAGGGCCTTCATTGAGAATTCTGTCACCAGCCTTGGTGATTGCAATTAGTCCATTAGTGGAAGAGTTCTATTTGACCTCAGCTATCAGGGCAGAACACAAATAAAAGCAATTTAGTTAATTTTGGCCTTTCAAAACCCTGCTGGAACCAAACAAGTTTTCTATTGTAATTCCCTCTGAGCTACAAACTTCATATTCCTGGATGCTGTTGTATCCTTTGTATCACTTTCACTGGGAGTATCACATTATTTATTGCTGTTGGAAAAATGTGTATGATAAGACTCTCAAGCTCACAAAATCCATAAATCAAGCACTATGTTCATATTTCTTCACAAATTCCACTATTTTACTTGGGGAAAAAAAACCAAAAGGCTTACCTAGGTACAAGGAGGCCAGATTACCTTAGTTCACCGATGTAAGTCCATTATAGAACCACATATTGTAATTAGGCTGCTCTAGATTCACACCTTAGAGACTGAGGCTAGAAGGAACATGATCATTCATTCTGACCATTGGCATGCTGCAGGTCACAGAACCTCATACACTCACTCCTGTAATAGACCTGCAATCTTGGACTGAGTTAATGAAGTCCTGAAAACTTGATTTAGAGTTATAGAGGATACACCCTTGGTTTTAGTGCAAAATCAACAAGTGACTTGAGCCCTAATGCTGCAGAAAAAGGTTAAGGGAGAAAAAAAACCAAAACACACAGAAAAACCAGTGTCTCTGCTCATCTGAACTGAGTGATAATTCCTTGTTGACGTCAGATATGGCTATCAGTTAGACACTGAGAATGTGGGCAAGACCCACCAGTCAGACAACAGGGGAAGAATTCTCAGAGGCAATTCAGAGCCCTCCCCATCTTGTGTCTCTTCGCTGACCATTGGAGATACTTGCTAATGGTTATTATAGCTGGGCCATGTCATCAATCATCTGATCCATAAATGTATCAGGGCCAGTTTTGAAATAAGTTAGATTTTTTACCCCCACAACACCCCTAGAATGGCTCTTCCAGAACTTGATTCCTCTGATGGTTAGAAGCATTCATCTAATTTCAAACCTAAAGTCAATGATGGACAGTTTCCATCTACTTGTTCTTTTGCTGTCATTGGCCCTTAAACTAAATAACTCCACTCACTCCTTGATCTTTATCTGATGTATTTTAGAGAACAGAATTTTCTCTGCTTGTCCTTTATTTCGTTAGATTTTTAAGGAAGGAGCCAAGATCTTCAAGTCTTTTCTTGTAGGGTAGGTTCTCCATTCCTTTAATTATTATAGCTATTCTTCTTTGCACCTATCCCTGTTTCACGTGGGCAATCGAATTGCTCACAGTATTCCAGATGAGGTCTCAGTAGTGTCTTATTTAGTGATAACAACACTTCCCTTCTTTTATTAGAAGTGTATTGCCTGATGCGTCCTAGGATTGCATTAGCCTTTTTCACAACTGCATCATATTGATGGATTATAGTCACCCTATGACTGACCAAAATACCCAGGTGTTTCTCCTTCTCTGTTGCTCCCAACTGGTATGTGGCTAGTGTATAGCAAACATTCTTACTATTAGTACAATTTTACACTATCAAATTTCATCCCATTTCTATTATTCCAGTTTTTAACATTGTTCAGATTTTCTTGTATGATATTCTGGTGGTCCTCCGTATTGGCAGTACTTCTGAACTTTATCTCATCTGCAAATCATATTAGTACTTTCCCACTTTGTTTCCAGGCTGTTAATGAAAATGTTAAATGAGACTGGCCCCAAAACCAATCTTTGAGGGGTCCACTAATAACCTCCTTCCAGACTGACAGTTCACTTGTCAGTGTGACTAGCTGTCATTTCCCCTGTAATCGGTTCCTTACCCACCTTTCGATTTTCATATTAATTGCCATCATCTCCAATTTAACTAATAATTTCTCATGTGGAACTGTATAAAATGCTTTACCAAAATCTAAGTAGGTTAGATCTTCTGCATTTCCGTTGACTTACACATGAATTATTTTCTCAAAGAAAGAGATCAGCTTGGCCTGGCATGATCTGCCTCTTGTAAAAACATGTTATCCTTTATCCAAATTACCATTTACCTCTGTCCTGAACTACTCTTTAAAAACTTTGTTCTATGCAGTTGTGTGCAGCTGAGACTTCAGTCATAGAATACAAACCACTAGTTGACAGATTCATTAGAAATTCTTTCTATTGGTCTTTCAGTTTCACGTGCTAGTTCCTTTAATGTTTTTGGATGGAATTACCTAGGTGCCCAGTTATGGTCAGATTAGGATATTAAAACAAACAAGGAGTCCTGTGGCACTTAAGACTAACATTTATTTATTGCATGAGATTTTTGTGGGAGAAAATGCCGTTTCATCTTTAAGTGCCACAAGACTCCTTGTTTGTTTTACTGAACTAGACTAACACAGGTGCCCCTTTGGAATTAGGATATTATTGTTTGACTTCCACATTGGATCTCATAATTTCTACTTTCATATCCCTGCTCCCATTAACCAACCTGTTGCTGCTCTTAAGCTCCTCGTTACCTTTATTAAAAATTGAGGTAAAATATTAATTTAAATGTTGGGCCATACCAAGGTTATCTTTAATCTCTACTATAACCTCAGTATGTAAGAGTTCCACTTCCCATTTTCTTTTATTTTTATTTTATATGACTAATGAACCTTTTAGTGGTGATTTTAATTCACTTTGCAAAGTATAACTTTGCTTGGCTTTTGACAGTTCTCACTTTTCTCCCCCACACTTTCTTACTTTTAAGAGGTAGCTTTCCTTGCTTAATCCATCCCTTCTTATAGGCTTTCTGCTTTATCTTAATAACCTGTTTGAGATGATTGATTATCCATTTTAATCTGCCACCTTTCACTATGAATTTTTCCCCCAGCTTGCAATGCAACCTTCATGTAATATCTGCAACTCTGACTTAAAGTAATTCCAAGCCTTCTTCAGTTCAACCTGTGTCCCTAACTGCTCCATGATAGAACCAGGAGTGGAGATTACTTGAACAGCTCCCAGCTGTGTCCCCTGAATTCCTAGTTTAATGCTCTTTTAATTAGTTGTGCCAATCTCCATCCCACAAGTCTATTTCCCTTCCTACTAAGTAAGAGTCCTTCCCATGAGAACAGTCCATTGGCCATGAATGCCTCCCCTCTTAATTTAGATTCAAATCTGGCTCAAGAAGATTTATCACAGTCACTGATATTTACTAGAGGATGAATATTGAAGAGTGTCCTTGGGTCGTCACTATTCATGACTCTCTCATAGTAACCTTTGCAACTGGTAGCTGTCATATATATTAATTTATTAACCCATCCTTCTGCCTACAATATTAGACCATTGCTCACTTCTTCAGTTTTTACGAATCTTCAAGATGTCCAGCAGCTTTGACTCCCACCCATTTTTCTACTCATTTGATAGCAGCCATATGGCTTTTCTGTACATATGTGATTAGAGTAGGGAATCTGTAGTCAATCCACTTGAGTTAATCAGACATTAAAAGAAAAATAATATTTATTTCAGAAATAAATTGAAATATTCAACCAGTTCTTCTCTTGAGTCAAGTTCCAGATTATGAAATGAAATCACTGTATGTGATTAGATAATTCACATGATTTCACTGACTCAGTTGCCTCCTCCATAAAATGGAAGCAGTAGTACCTGTCTGCTTGAGAGTATGGGTCTGAGATTTAACTTTGTAGAAAGCTTGAGATCCTTTGATGAAATGTCCAAACTACTGTCTGGCTTCATTACAATGCCATTATTTTAGTCTTCATCAAAACTAGACCTAAACAAAACTCTTCTGAGAGTTACTCACTCTCCTTGGGACTGTTGTTGTGCTACCTCCTGAAGTCTGTATCACTTTTTGAAGTATGTATCAGTGTGGATCCCACTATAGATCTTACATGCAAAGCTTGATTACTTTTTTTTTTTCGTAGCAGCATTGTTGGAGCTTGTGCCACTGCCTGCTCTGGCACATTCTTGGTTCCCTCCTGCCAACTGTGGCAACAAAATGGAATATGGTGAGTGTCTATCACATCAATTCTTAGCTCAAGCTAAATTTCTTCAAAGCCTATCTGCAAATCATCAGAATCACTTCTCAACTGCCACTACCACCACTGTGAATTCATCACCAATGTCCACATTCATTTGCCTGGTGATCCCTTTGTACAGACCTCCACATGTTTATCCTTCTCTGTGAAGATTCTCAAATAATATTTCCCTCATTCCAAAGAAGTCCAGGGTCTTTGTTATACCTTAGAAATGGAGCAATGCTTTTCTTAAATCTATTATACCATTGACATGGCAGCCAGGTCAGATATTAAATTTGGGAAAGCAGTAGTTCAGTCTCTGAATGACTGACTGAAGCTGAAGCACCTCACTCCCACTCTCTTGAAAAGATACTGCCTGCCTGTCACCTAGAATGACATCTGCAATGACACATACTTGAACAAGAAAGAACAGTTACTTACCCTACTGTAACTGTTGTTCTTGGAGATATTGTAAATACAGTAGATCTCACAGTTCATCCTCCCCTCCATCCCTCTTTTTCAGAGTCCTCAGCTTCATAGGTTGTGAACTGTGAGGGACTTGAAGGAAAGTTGCAACCACCTCATCTTTCATGCACTTGTACGGAAGCACAAAGAGGCGCAAGGGTATGTTGTAGCTTCAGCAGACTCTGCTGTTCAAAAGAGTTCAGTCTTCAGGCACACAGGCACCTGTAATGGGGTCCATACTGACATCATCATCTGGACCACAGGTACTGTAGAGTAACCAACCTTTCTTTAGTTCTTCGATAGAAACCCCTTTGGGTTAATGTCTTCATGTGCATCCTCTTGACTGTTTCTGCTTACCTACTTGCTCCCCAACATACCTTGATATTTTTTTCTGATCCCAGCCTTCTTTAATTACAATTCCCAAAGGCTATTGAGCCTATGACAGTGCTTCAGGCTCAGTAAAGGTTTACTGCATGCTATAGATCAGTGGCTCCCAACCAGTGTGCCACGGCAACACCCAAAGTGTGCCACAAGCATCCCGGAAATCTGCAGTTAAAGTTCCCTCCCTGCTCCGCCCAGCCATGTCGGCTGGGAAAAGGCAGGGGTAAAAGTAAGGGGAAAGGCACCGGAACACAGTGCAGGGCTCCAGCCCCCCTAAAAATAGAGGAAGGCCCCAGAATGCAGAGTTCCAGGGGTCCTCCTAAAAATGGCAGGAGCAGCCGGAAAGTAGCATTCCAGTGGCTCCACATTAACCCAGCTGGCAGAGAGCTGGGGGAGGCTGGGATTGTGTGAATCTCCCCCCGCAGGGCCGAGCAGCTTGTGTCAGCAGCCTGCAAACAGCCCAGGTAAGGGCTTTTGGTGGGGGGGAGGGCTGCTGGGGGTTGTGTGTAGCAGAGGTGGGTGGAAGTGGCTGTGTAGCAGAGGGTGTGTAACTGGGGTTGTGGGGTGGCTGTTTGGTTGGGAGTTGAGGTGGCTATGCATGGGGGGGTTGTAGCTGGGGGCTGGAGGCCTAGTTCTGGCCCCTGCAGTGAGGGAAGGGTCTGTCACAGGCAGAAGGGGGCTGGGGGAGGGGAGGACGGGACCCACTGGGGTGGGAGGGAGCACCAGTGGGGTGAGGATTTGCCCTGAGTGGCAGGGAGCCACTGTGGAGAAGGGGGAAGTGGCTGCTGTGCCATGCTCCCCTGCCCTACCTTCCCACTCCCCAGGTTTCCCCTGTCCCCCCACAAAGCCACTCTTGTTCTTCCTTCCTGTCTTGCCATCCTTGTGCTGTTCCCCACATGGCTGCCCTTGTCCTCTTTTGCCAGCCCTGCCCTGCTGTGCTCCCCACACTCACTCCTGCCATTGCACACAACTCCTGACTTCTGTTTTGCAATGCTGCTCTGCTACCCCTGCTACCCCACATAGTATCATTTCTGAAACACAGTGCCATGGTTCATGAATATTCATAAGTAAGTTAATTTGAATATTCATGGTTTTTAAATGGTGGTGTGTCTCAAAAAATTTGAAGGTATCAAGGTGTGCTATGCAGAGAAAAGGTTGGGAACCACTGCTATAGATGTGCAAGCCAACTTTAGCTTGACAGGTAGATTATTATGCTAATAACTTTAGGTTATTTCCTTAGCTATCTTGTTAATCTACTATTTTTGCAAGTCTCCTTAAGACATTTTTAACTTCGTTCTACAATTTGAACAAAATAATATGGTATTAATTCACTACAGAAAGGGAAATTTGGTATTTGTTTTAAAAAAAACTAATTGTATTAATGGGTAAAAGTATTAGTGTTACTGCATTTAAAATACATAAATTATTATTTTGATGGGTGTGTTTTGTGAGACTCCCTCTTGCAAACTGGCTTGTTTGAAAGCCAGATATGAATTTTCTATCTCTTAAGATATATCAGGTTGATGTTTAATTTGCTGTATTAAATCTATGAAGCAAATTTCACCTTTTACGTGTAGCATGTGCTGGTATCCACAACCACAATTCAAAATTTTCTGACATTTTTGTCTTGAAATAGGCACCTAAATCCAGATTTAGGTAACAAAGTTTTAAAACTTTAATGTCAGTATATTGTAAAATCTCTATATGTGGACACACTTAATAGTAGTACATCTAAGGAGTTCATTCCATCTTCAGAGATCTTTCTTTCTTGAGAGAGATTCTCTGCATGTAAAATAAGGAATGCTGCTAGAACCAGAATGAATTTGTGTGCCTGTTCTCTGCTTACCTGAAAGGGTCAGATCCTGGATCCCTTTGCCAGATAGATAGATTCCTTTCAGACAGATGTTCTTTAAGGGTGCTTTTGTCTGCCACGATCTCTTTGGTTAGAGATGTACTGACTTGGAAACTATTGTGATCTTTGCCTACCCACAAGTTGCAGGAAATGTATCTTTATCAGTAACTGGTCTTCCAGCTAGAGTATTGTATCTTCCACAACATACACATTTCAGAGGTGACTTAGAATATTCTCTCATATTACTTGACCAATGGCTGATGTCAAGGGCATTAGTGACTCACTGGGATAATTCCTATCTTGTCATCATGAAATGGCCCAACTCAGAGGCAATCTGTGTTGCTACAAACCTAATAGAAATTTTTCTTTCATGTGTTGCCTCTCAGAATCTATGACACAACTGTTATGTATTTTTGCTTTGTTGCAGTTAATGATGGGTTTAGTAAACAGTGGGAAGCAATCATTCTGAATGTTCTATTTTGGGTTTCAGTGAAAAATCAGAACTCTATTTGGAATGCTTTTTAGTTTTCCGTTTTTTCCCTTTCACAATGGCCCACTATTATATCAGGCTTCACGTGCAAGTAGAAATGAATATTTACACTCCACTATATTTTTGATACGCTTCAAATAGTTTCATGTTCATAGTCTTAGATAAGAGAGTCAGCCCTCAGAATTAATATGTAAAATCTTCTGTCTTTTATTTCTCACTCCTTTCTCACATTCACACATGCTGTCAAATTAGAAAGTAAATCAAGATTAGTGAAACCTGGTCAGGTTAATTAACAGCCACCAATTAAACCATTCCTCAGTGAAAGACCCTAACACTTTTTAATTCTTCCTTTTGGATGGAATGGATCTCAATACTTATTATACAGGCTGCCAGCAGACACACAAAGAATGGCGCTACTTTACTTTGTCAAACTCCAGCTGAGCACCTTGGGACAACACTGACAGTATATCTGTGGAAGTCAGTGATTCTGTTTACACAATTCTTTATGGAAAGCATTTAAACAGCATGCATCAAAAATAATAATATATGATTACCTACATTAATGGGAATTTCATGCTACAATGATTGTGTGCAGGAAATGTTTGGGTTGGCTGAAAGCAAAGTGCATAGGTTTACTCACGTGTCTGTTCTACACAGTTATGCAAAATCATGAGCATTATGATGTGAACCTACTGTACAATGTAAACTAACTGTTTACTGCACAATTGTCATGTGGCTGAAAAACAGCTATTGCAGAATCTGCCAAGTGATAAAAGATTGATATTAAACTAAGCGCCATGCATAGCCATGGGTAGGCATATTGTAAGCAAGCTAAGCAATTGCTTAGGGCACTGAGCAACTCCAGGAGCCCTGCTGTTAATTACCAGTATGTGTTGTGAATGTGTGTGGGGCCCCCATGATATCCCACTTCATGCTGCCACCCCCCCACCCGTGGGCTAGCACTGCTTCTGCTAGTAGTATATATGGTGTGCTCTTATGGACCTGTGTAGGTCAATAAAAGTGATTGTTTGTAAAGGAAGGTTAATATATTATATCCTTAGGTTTGTTCACATTACAAATGTGATGGAGATGTTGCCATTTCCCCCCCAATGAATGAATGAATAAGCAATCAATTATAAACTTTGGCAGGAGCCTGAAGCCTTAGCATGTGTGTTAAAGAAAGCCAGTATGGTACATCTGGATAGCAAAATAATATATATTTTTAAATGCCCTTTAAAGTGGAAGATAAGTCGCTTTGGAGTGAAATCAGTGGGGTCACACAGATCTCAAGAGACAACAGATGCAAGAAAAAGTTATTAGATTTGTAATGGCATCAGATGACTTCAGAACTGGGTCATTTCCTTTTGGCCCACCATGTGGAGACAGAATCTTTTGTTCTTACAACACGCAGAGCATGATTAGCATAGTGACAGCACTTCAAATTCTCCCATCTTGCTTTGCTAATCTCTAGGGAGGCAGCTGTCTGTTGCCCTCAGTTGAGAAGGAAGTAGTTCAGTTTCCTTCCTTATTCATTTTTTGAGCTCTACAGTGAAATGACCACATATGGATTCCAGTGAACCTTTGGTGGTGGGAACTATGCTTAGACCAACTATCTCCACATTATCGAAGAGTCATCAAACATTAGTAACTTTCAACTGCTGCTGCATTGAGCTGGTTTGAGAAGATTGTCAAGAGGTGCCGCACTTTCTAACCCCAAAACAATCCCATGACCTAGCTAGTCTTGCTGTCCAAAATTATCTCTTGGTACACACAGATTGCCTTTGACCTGAGTCCGTATCAGTCTTGCTACTTGGTGGCATTCTTAATGGAACCATTGCATAAGAACCTTATAACTGATGCTTTCTCGTTTACAAAACGACAGGTTTTCGAAGTGTTAGACCATATAATGCTCTCATTTAAGTGGCGTAACAAGGGCATCCCATGTCCGGGGGCCAAGTCCACATTTGTGCTCCCTCAGGCACCCTGCTGCAGCCTGGTATCTGGGGGCTTGCCCCCTCACTCCCGTGTGTCTACACCACTCATTTGCACCTATTGAAATCAGTAGCCTTGTACGGATATAAAGATCTCACCCAAAGCTTGCTAAAGTCTATTGAAAGATACCTGTCAATTGTAAAGGGCTTTGGATCAGGTCTTTGGTTAAGATCAGAAGAGCCACTCTCAGTTTTCCATCCTGAATCTCTTTTGCCCGTATCTGTATTTCAGTGGCACAACACTATATCTTCTTTTGGATTCTAAATATATATATGCTACTGATTTTTCCTGATAATTTTGCAGATGAAAGTACATTTTTAAGCAACATATGCGTGAGTAGAATAAACAAGGGTATCTTTTTAGTCTTACTAGCTTTTCAAATTTTTCTTATTAACATACATAACGACGAGAGATTCTGCTTGGGATTTCTTTTTTCCTTTGTAACATCTCTTTTCCTTTTGATTGAGTAGGTTAGTAATGTAAACTGATAAACTGCAAGGAAACATGATGCGGACATGAAGACTTTCATCAGGCACATCAGTTTAGAATGGCCTCAAGTTTAAAAAAAAAAAAAAGCATGTGTATTCATGCACTTGCATGTGGGTTTTATACTGAGTTTTGTTTATGCTTTTTCCTGGTAGATGTTATATTTAACAGTGTAAAACAAGAAGCAGCACATTGTGATACTGTTGGAAATACATTGCAAAATGACAGGAAAAAACACCCTGAAGGAATAATGTATTGCATTGGTGTTAACGTAGCCTTATTTAGAGTGAGTGCAGGGCATGAGTCTGCATTCCTTACTCAAGCTGAGTAGCATCTACTGATGTAAATAGTTGCAGAGTCAGGAAGGTAGACTTGGGCCCTTGATCTATATTAGAATTTGCAGGAAGTGGGTTTTGAATTTAACAGCCCATTTAGAATATTTCTGCAATGATGTCTGTTCAGATTATTGTTCATATTTGGAGTAGAATTTCTCTATGTGCACATCTGTTTATTTTAAATAGTCCCTGGATGCACAGAGATTAGCATAGATCCCTTCAAATGCCACTTGGCTTGGAAAACGTATTTACATTGTGCCTGATTATGATGAGGGGACCCTAGAAGATGTGTAACCTATTATCAAACCAAGAAGATAAAACATAAAACCTTGTGTGTCTTTGTTGTTGTACTTTAATTCTGCTAATCGCCCTAGGTAAAGATTAGCTGCTGTTGTCAATTTAATTCAGCTTCAAACAAAGCAACAAGGTCACTTTTTTTTTTTTAAAGCAAACAGGATTGAGTTGTCATGTAGTTCTAATAGGCAGCACAGGGAATCATTAGTCCACCTCAACTCCCTGACTGATGGGCATTTCACTTCAATCATCTGACTGAGCACTAGTGGCCCAGTACTATTGACACCATGTCAGAGCTGAGAGAAGATGCCTTAATCGGCTCCGACACACTCTGCATTGATTTGACAAGCTGCTGTAATGACCTTCTTGTTTTTCTGAAGGATTACTGTTTACCCAGGGAGGTGCTGCTGACTAAATGTACTGCATTGTCATGGAAACTATTATTGTTCCATCTTGATCCCATTAGCGCTATAGTGTGTGACATTGATATGAGACACTGAATATTTCAATGAAGCACAGTCCACTTCAATAATACTAATCTCTGCCCATTTATCAGGTTTACAAAACTTGTGGTTAGCTCTGCACTCCTTGGCCAATAGCCGCTACAGAACCAAGGCCTGCTTAAGGTTCTGTTCTGCTCATTTGGACAGTCTAGATTTTTTTCCCTTAATTTGAATGACAAAGTGTTATTCTTTTCCAGTCTAAATTTTGTTCAGGAAGCTTGCCAGTAATTCCAGAAACATATTGTCAAAGGGGGGTGGGAACAGGGGATAAATTATAATTTTGGGTGAGCCCCTTTCCCGCATGTATGGATCCCCTCCTGTCCCCCCCCCCGCTCCTGCCCCCCAAACACCTACCCTTCCACCCCAAACACATTCCCCCCACCCCACCTCCTGCCTCCAATATCCATTCCCCTGTCCCCAAAATCCACTCCTAGCTCCCAATACCCACTCCCAGTTGAGCTGTCCCCAGTACCCACTCCCAGCTGAGGCACCCCCAATACCTGCCCCCACAGCGTGAGCTGGGCCACCCCGGTACTCACTGGCAGCTGCACGCTGGACCAGGAGACAATGCATCCTGCAGGCTGCACTTGGAGGCTTCTGCCTCCAAGCACAGTCTGCACGTGTGCAGGGGAGCCAGGCATACCCCCTCCACTCTCCCTTGCCTGGTGGAATGCAGCAGAAAACAATTCTGGGGCCTGCTATTTTTAGGGATGCAGCGTTCGGGCCCCTGAAAATAGAAAAGGGAACTAGAACACTGCGTTCCAGGGCCTTCTATTTTTATATGGTGGGCCCCAGAATGCAACATTCTGGCTCCATTTTCTATTTTTAGGGGGCCTGGAATGCTGAACCCCTAAAACTAGTGGGCCCCAGAATGGCATTCCACTGCATTCTGGCCCACTTTAACCTCTGGTGGGGAAGAGGAACAATGAGAACATGAGAGGAGGAAAAAGGGGCTTAAATGTGAATTTTACATCTGTAATGGCAGAAAGGGTACATGGAACATTTATATATTGCACTAGAGGCTTATCAGTAAAGGAAAAAATGTCGTGGAATTTTTCTCAAATGGCTTAATTTGTTGCAATTTTAAGATGATAGTGGATCAGAGAATTTGGAATGGACCTCAGGAGGTCATCTAATACAACCCACCACTCAAAGCAGCACCATCTTCAACTAAATCATGCCAACCAGGGCTTTGTTAAGCCACACTTTAAAACCTCTAAGGATGGAGAGTCTACCACTTACGTAAGTAACCTGTTCCAGTACTTCACCACCATACTAGTGAAAAAGTTTGCCTAATATGCAACCTAGACCACCTCCACTGCAACTTGAGACCATTGCTCCTAATTCTATCACCTAGTACTATCAAGAACAGCCTGGCTCCATCCTCACTGGAGCCTCCTTTCAAGTAATTAAAGGTTGCTATCAATTTCCCCTTCATTCTTCTGTGGTTATGCCACATTTGCTGGATGAAGGACAAAAGTTTGAATTCCCTTTGTCCTGGGTAAATTAGCCTACATCAATCAATTTTTTAAATCATTTGATCTAAGATCTTGACTTCTAGAATCAAGGGGTGGTTTCTTAAGCCATGAATGGACTGTTGCATGTTTTACAATGGATAGTAGCTTCCCCTAAACAAAGGAAATGCAGACAATTTCTGTTACCTGTGGTATGTTCTGTTATAGGTGTCCCCCTTTTTTTCCTGAAAAACCAAGGGGGTGGCAGGGATCTGACTAACAGATGGATGCTCTGACAGCAATTAGAGCTACTGTATAATGTTTATTATGTTTGTAAATGGGCTGAATTCTTGAAAGGGATGGTGCTGTGTTCCAGATCTCTCACTCTTAGTTTGCTTCTTGGGAGCCTCACAGGCCCATCCTTCATATGGGTGATCTCTTATTTCACAGAAGAGGGCTAGGCCCTGTGGTTGAGTGGAGGTGTGGTACTTTTGGGTTCACCCATGAGAGCAAAAGGGTTTTTGTCAACACCTGCTTTGCCATTTTGGGTGCCTTAAGTCCCATGTTTTTTTGTAATGGTACGCAGGGGTAGAGTACCAGCCAATGTTCCCTCTAACTACTTGTAGACTGTGTGCACAAACAATTTCGTTGTGTGCGCAAAAACATTTCTTTGTGAGCACCAATATTAGCACTATTGAATTTTTTTGTGCACACTTTATTTTGTTGTGTGCGCGGGTTTCATGACCTGTGTGCGCACGCACAAGCTCACAGCTTAGAGGGAACAGTGACCAGCACCCTTTTTTTTTTGCTGGACCTGCTGCCCAGCTGTGGGGGAGGGGGGTGTCAGCAAGGGAAAGGAAAGTACTGACACTCTTTCCCCCCCCCCAAATCTATGTTAATGTGGCTTGCAGCCTTTACACAATTAGTATACACAAAGGACTGCCATTTACATGTCCTGGCTACTGTTGCCCATTTACTCTTTACATGAAGACTTCAACAACCCTTCCAGGCCTGAGCCACCCCACCCCCTACCCTACCAATGTTTCTCTGTAACACTCTCAAAAGCATAGCAAATTTGGTGATCTTTTAATGAGACAGTTACAGCAGCCTGTTATCTTAACTGGAATTAACATTCCCTCCACTTCAATGAGCTGTTTTATAGTAAAAATAAATCAAGTTTATTAGCAATAGCACATAGATTTAAGGTGATACCAAGTAGAAGGGGCAGATATAGAAGTGGTTACAAGCAAACAGAAGTAAAAATATGGTTCTAGAACTAAAGTCTAACTTATCAAACATCAGTCTTTTGTTCCAAGTAATTTCTCACCACAATCATTCTTCCAGTGTGGCTGGCCAGCTTTTAGCTAGGATCCAGCACAGATCCCAAAGAATGTTTGGTTTCTTTATCTTGTCAGGTGAAGGATGATTTTTTTTTCTCCCCTTCACTTGTATCTTCCTAAAGTTCAGTGACCCTGTTTCAAAATGCAGGAAGGCTTCATTGAGGTGCAGTCTCCATCCCTGTTGAGATTAAATGGATATTTTCCCCAGTTTACTTACCTGATGGCCTTGTTTGTAAATCACATAAGATGATCAATGATGGGTGAATTGTTACTTTTCCAATGATATATTGCATGATGCCTTTTAAATAAATAAGACAACAGTGTGTGGGGTGCACTGAATTGGTCAGATCAGCTGAGACTCACTGCTAGATACCAAGGAGCCCATTGCCCTCTGGTACTGAGGTGCTCATATGGCTACAAGAGGTAATGTATATAGCAGAAGTGCCAATCTGTGGCTCATGAGATGGATGCAACGCTTTTACAATTAAAAGAGTAGCTCATAGAATCCCCTATGCCTCTCACCAGTCTTTGCTTACTAGACTTGGGTGGGGAGCTCAGATCTCCTGCCCTGTGGCAGGGTGGTAGGGCTAGCAGATTCTGCCCAGCAGGGATGTGGGTAAGTTTGGCTACCCTTGATATATAGTTCTGATGTGACTTGGGGTCCAGAAAATATTTTCAGCCCATAAGTTTGCTGCCTACATGGAAAAGAAGTCTAAGGTCTCTTTGCTGCTTCCATAACTGTTTGTTCGGGAATTATCCTGGTCATTGGGAGTGGTGCAGTGGGAGCAGAACACTATGGAATTTGGAAGTAATTGTTTTATTTTGCTAATCAAATAGAATTTCCTGTTAAGTTTTGGAATCGGGATGAGGGATGTTCATTCAAGACACTGTGCTATTGAAACACAATGGGTGGTGGTTTCTTTTTGTCCTGCATGAAAGCAAGCTCTTATTTTCAGCTGCAGGAGGAAATGGTCTGTTCAGGATAGGCTGCACATTCTTTCATTTCTTACGTCTAACCCGGGGTATGGCTGGCTCTGAATAGAGTTAAAGTCCATGGCTTTTAGGACATGGAATCCTGTCCCTTAGTATTGAGATCCTAACCAATCTACCCTGCTTTTCCTGGGCCATGCGCCATTTATATGCTTATAAAAATACAGCCCGGAGGTTGTGTGCACAAAATAAATAAGCATAAATAAACATAATTAGATATATTCTGTATTTGTTTAATTCTTTAGGGGTTAACCTCATGCATTTATAAATCTGTTTGCATAAGATGTATACATATTTCATACACAGAACAAAATTTGTTTTTCTACACATGATGTCAAAAAGGAAAAGACAGGAATATGTGCTATGTTCAAATAGATCACATGAGGCTCAGTTAAATAAATATTAAGATGACAGACTCCAGCAGTGATTCACTGTAAAACTGCTAATAGACAGTATGTTGTCTGCTGTATCCATGTTGTATTACCAGTGATTCAAATTAAAGAATGAATGAATGTAGGCTTATTGTGTCACTTTAAATTGAAACATATTTCAAAGTAATACTATAGTATAATTGAAGAATACCTATATGGCATCAACATGTTGATACTATGATATATTTAGCCAAGAGAAATGCTGCACACAGCCAAAATACTACGAATGACATCTGAATTAGAAATTTAATCAGCCTTTTTTTCCCCCAACAATGCTCTTGAAAAAAAAAACAAACCCTTAAGGCTAGCATGCAATATATTGACTAACTCTTTTACTTGCCTTGTAATGTGCATGTCTGTTTGTTTTCCCCTTCCCTTTGTACAAAAATTTGCCTTGTATTGCTCAAGGGCTTTGAGGTATCTCTCTAATGCTCATACTTTTGGTAAACTTTTCTTGAAAGAGGATTTTGGAGATATTAGAGTCAGGAGGACTTTATCCTATTTAGACTAGAAGTCTGTGGCAGCCTATCTTTTGATCTGCCCCTGACTTGCAGTGTAGCCACTTTGTGATTCATAGTATAAATGTGTAAAATGAATATTGTGAGGGAGAAAAGCTATATTAATGCAAGATATATATTTATGATTCATTTAAATGATTTTTCTCTGATCAGATCTGTTTACTGAGTATTTTATATCATCAATGTCTAGCATAATGATTTGATTTGGATTACTTGGACTTCTGTCACTTAAACATATATTGGATCCTGTGTTGATTAGGCTCAAGGATCTCAACAGGCTGAGGAGATTTATTTATTTTTGGTCTGGGAACAATACCTATAAATGCAATATGTGAAGCTGACAGGCTAAACAGAGTGTTGATGAATTAAAAAAAAATGAATAAAATTTATTTAGTGATGAACCAACATTTTTAAAAAAATCAGATCTATAATTATGAACCTTGGGTTCTAAATTTGAACTCTGATCCAACTTTCTCAGCTAGCCTCAGTTACTCTCTAATGGCCAGGATCGAGCCCCTATCTGAGATCCAGGGCCCTGTATTTGAAGGGATTAGGAATCTGGCTTCTTGCTTCATGACTCAGACACATCTTTACATATTCTGAGGTATAGTATATGATCTCTGCCTGGTACATTTTCCATTATGCTACTATTTACT
Source organism: Podocnemis expansa (assembly GCA_007922195.1). Taxonomy (NCBI): domain Eukaryota; kingdom Metazoa; phylum Chordata; order Testudines; family Podocnemididae; genus Podocnemis; species Podocnemis expansa. Next base: position 42,915,087 of record ML681981.1, on the reverse strand, counting down.
ATTGGGAAAAGCATTAGTCTTTGTGACAAGAGATTGGGAATAGAAGCCTCGGTTTTGGGATACAAAAGGCAGGGTGTGGTTTTCTGGAAAGCAGTAAATTTGAGATTGCATGCTTGGGGGATCAGTAAATAAGCCAATGTGAAGAGCCAAATGGAAGATTTGACTGCTACTGAAGTAAGTCCTTACCATCCCCTCTATTCTGCACTGGTAAGGCTACACCTAGAATACTGTGTTCAGTTTTGGGCTCCCCACTACGAAAAGGACAGGGACATGCTAGAGAGAGTCCAGCAGAGGGCAACCAAAATGATTAAAGGGCTGGAGCACAAGCCCTATGAGGAAAGACTGAAAGCATTAGGCTTATTTAGTTTGCAGAAGAGAAGATTGAGGGGGGATTTGATAGCAACCTTCAACTACTTGAAGGGATGCTCTAAGGAAGATGGAGCTCGACTGTTCTCAGTAATAACAAAGGACAGAATGAGGAGCAATGGTCTCAAATTGCAGTTAGGGAGGTCGAGGCTGGATATTAGAAAACATTTTTTTACTAGGAGAGTGGTGAAGCATTGGAACGAGCTGCCGAGGGAGGTGGTGGAGTCTCCATCTTTGGAGGTGTTTAAGGCCCGGCTGGACAAAACCATGACTGGGATGGTTTAGTGGGAGTGGTCCTGCCTCTGGCAGGGGGTTGGACTAGATGACCTATGAGGTCCCCTCCAACCCTATCATTCTATGATTCTATGATTTGTAGTCTATTTAGTCTGAACATAGAGCATCACAAACAACTCTCCTACAGTCATAAAACTGACATGAATTTGTATTCTGAGTGGCAGTCTTAGAATACCACAGAAAGATTCAGTGACACTTACATTGAGGCACATTGGCACAGCAGTTGCAATAGTCACTGCCTTGTACTGCCTGATCAGTAGGTAAAGAGCTTCATTCACCAGGTTTGTTTGATTATAAGCCTTGTCGTGCAACAAAGACATATTTTTACTTCTCTTTCTGCCTTCAATTGGTCCCAACATGCAAAGGACCAGGCAAAATTAGAAAGTGCTCCCTGCTCCCATGAAGGTTCAAAATGGGTAAAGAAAAAGTAATGCTTTGCACAGATCAAAGAAACTAGAAGACTGGCTGCAGAATCTAGTGCACTTTCAGTCTTTTTAGGTATGAAAAAGCAGGTAATCGTCCCTTGGATGCTGTGCATTTCCAACTATGCCATGTATAGTGCCATTAGAATCCACTGTGACAGACTGCTCCCCAGATCCAGTCCACTGTGCTGCTGTGACCCCTCAATTCCCACGCCTAAACCCTGATTTGCCCTGCTTTGCCAAGTAACCACTCACTCCTGAGTCAGTACTCTCTGGCCTCTGATGTACAGCCAGTCCCAAATAGTGAGTGTATGCTCTCTGGCTGCTCGAGTATGGTCCCCCAGCAAGCATCCCCAACCCCATTTATCATACCAGGAGCCACTGTTCTGGCACACACTCAATCACAATACAGCCAAGTCCGTTCATTTAACAAAGAAATGAATTGTGCCCAGTCTTCTTCACTCACACCCTATAAAGATCACATAGCTTTAGGTAAAACAACTATGAGTTTATTGATCAGACTATAATTCTAAGTAAGCCTATGGCCAATCATGGCAGAATCACGATATAAAGGAGTCAGGAGAGACCACAAGGAAATAAAAGGTAAAACACACATATTACCCTAATATCTCTACCTAAACTGACCTTATAGTTCAAGTTCATGCTCAAAGTGTTTGGCTGTCAGATGTCTGTACAGCCAGTCTCTGCCCGTGACCGGGCAGGGCCCAGATCTTGCTTGAAGTTGTTTCAAGATGAAGAGTCCCAGGCCAAAAGCCTCTGGTCCTTCCCAGTGTCTTTCTTTGTTTCCAGAAACCTGCTCAGACTCTTTCCTTTGTAGACAGAGGTGATCTCTTTGTCTCATCTGAGCCAGGGAGCTTAATAAGCATATCTTTTTCTCCTCCAGGTGCTTGCTTGCTTGAACTGCTGATCAGTCTCCCACACCACCAGCCATGTAAAACATGCTACATGTCTGTGCACATGCATGAAGCTCTAGGAAAACTACATCATACTAATCATGTAGACTAAGTTATGAGCATTAAAGAAACATTGTATGGTGTAATTGGCAACAAATCATTCAATCACAATGTACAAGTGAGCAGGAGAATCATATAGATCATATCCCAGGGTGCACAGATGTGCATTCTGTGACATCCATCATCAAAGGCTTGTGGCTTAATGACCCAAACTGGTTCCTTAGGAAGTAGTATTTCTGCTTCTTTAACAATCAGACCCTTCCATGTATCCTGGGCTCCTAGCATAAGAAACAAAGGTGTTTGGACTGGAGCCACAAGGACTACACTTCTGCCATAATTGTAAGACCACCAATAACTAGTATTGGGTTATAACACTGGATCATGACAGCCAGCTCTTGCCTTGACAAACTCTTGATAAATTGACTAAAAGAGCAAACAGCCGGGAGTCCAGAGTAGATCAACTAGAGAAGTGGCAGGGTTTTCAAAAACAGCAAGACTCACTTGTCTTTTAAACTTCCTTATCTTTTTATGGTCTTTTTCCTTCCTCAACTATTCTTGTTGCTGTTAGTTAAAAATGATATTTAAAAAGACCACCAATGAAACATTTGATACTGTTATGTACAGTGTGGGACTATTAAGGTTTGCCTGACAAAAAGATAACTTGACAACACATACAAAGCAAGACAAACGGAAGCCAGACAAGTTGCTGCCTTGCAGCTGAGTGAATCTGGAAGATGAGAAAGATGATTCTTTCTACAATCAAGATGTGAACTTCTCTCAACCAAGCAGGAATTGCAAATCTTTTTTCTCTAGATGTGTAAAACGTGTTTGTGTATATATTTAAAAAAATAATTTGTCAATTTTGTTAATTTTTCTTTTGGAGGCATGAATCAGCTCTTGTATCGATTGTGCTCTTTACACAGCATGGCACTGTAAAAGTCTGCACTTACCTAGATTAGGGCATTGCTTAGTAGAGTGAAGCTATCACATGTACATATGGGATCTGATGCTTTCATCACTGCCACTCAAAAGCATCAGTAATTATTGACTTCAAGGAAAGAGTCTGAGCCAGCGTTTTTAAAGACTAACAAATTTATTTTTCACATGAGCTTTTGTGGGAGAGAATCCTGCCTGATGCTTTGAATGGCTGACGAAGTGGGATTCTCTTCCATGAAAGCTCATGCAATAAATTAATTTGTTTATCTTTAAGGCTGTGTTCACACAGCATTTTTGTTTTGAAACAACAAGGTTGTTTCGAAACAAAAAAAAGCATGTTCACACGACGCACAGTTGTTTCGATACAATGGGGACCCATTGTTTCTAAACATCTGTGTTGTTTCGAAACAAGTTAAACCCCATTTGGGGGCAAAACAACCTTGTTTCAAAATCGTTGTTTCGAAACAATGCATGTGAAAGTGTTGTTTCGGAACAAGGTGTTCCGAAACAACATTTGAAGGGCTGCCCCCCTCAGCACCCTGGCCAGGG
>ML681981.1:42862999-42911146 GCA_007922195.1 Podocnemis expansa | reverse complement strand
CTGTCCCCAAGCGAAATAGCATGTTCACACTGTGAACTTGCTATTTCGTTTCCCGCCTTTTTTCTTATTTCGAAGTAACTTTTTGCTAATTCGGCTGAAGTTATTTCGAAATAAGGTGTTATTTCGATATAAGTTGTTTTGAAACACAGCCTAAAAGTGCTAGATCAGACTCCTTGTTTGTTTTGCTGGACTAGACTAACACAGCTACTCCTTTGGATATTAATTTCAGTAGAGTTTACACCATTGTATAACTGGTGAAAGAAGAGAATCAAGCACGTAGATACAAAAAAAATGATATCTGCTGATGGTGAAGTTGGTTGAGCGGTGTATAATCTTTAGAGAGAGTGGAAACATGGAAGAAAACTAATTTGAGATGTTTAAAACTAGACTTGACTATACACCTGTACAATGAACAATAATCATCCATTGGTAGACAGGTGGAGTAGATCCTTTGGGTGTAATTCTGTGAGTCTATGAGTCTGTAAGTTCACCCATCTTCAAAGCATCTGATGAAGTGGGATTTTCTCCCATGAAAGCTCATGCGAAAAATAAATCTGTTAGTCTTAAATTGCCACACGACTCCTTGTTTCTTTTTTGTGAGTCTATGGAACCAGAGAGTTTCAGATCAATTGAATGTGAAATCACAGATCTGCTAGTCCATGTCCTTTAAAAACAGCCCTCACTGAAGGTTTTCAGCACATGCCATACAGCTAATACTGCTGTTCAGTGCTGGCCAAATAGTCTTTTATTCAGGTAAGACCATGTAACTTTGCTCTCTGTTGTTGTTTATGTTCTCCAAGAAAAGAGAATCCCATCTTGTATCATAAAGTATGTTCACTTTCTCAGCTGTAAAGGCTAATTTAAACAGAGGTATTGCTTTAACCCAGCTGCTCTGAATTAGGTGACTTACCTTTGGTGCAAAAGCGAGGATTGCGTGTCCTGCATAAATCAAATATTTCCCCTCCTTTTCTGCCTTTAGAGCTCTGTCATGCCTTATATGTCTGCCATCACTGAAGATGGTGATTTGTCTTTTCCTGGTGCCTCTGAGGGTTTTAATAAATCACTGAAATAAAGGATCATTTAAGTTTTGCATCATGGACAATAGTTTGCCTATGAATTTGGTTGCTAAATCTTTCTCTGCTTTTCTGTGATCTCAGTTTTTCATTCCAACATCCTGTGTCCATTATCCCTTGAGAGGAGTAGATATTTTCATTCTCTTCCAAAAACTTCACTCTCAGATCCTGCCATCTGGCTTGTACAAAATTGCATCTCTTGTATCATGCAACTGAAAATGATGTTTCCATAGTATCCTTTTTCTGATTAAATAAAAGCAGGGAGGTTTGGATCAAAGTCACAGGTCTTCCTGGCTTGGTGGGGCTCATGCAAGTTCTGGGTATCTGGTGGTCTGGCTGTCCTACTATACTGACTGTGGCATGTAAGAGCCCTTACATCTAGGCTGGTTTCTTGGTTTGTTTTAATTGTTGGAATTTTTTTCATTTTAAAAAGAGTTTGAAAGATGAGAAGACTCCAAGAGTGAAGGATTAACTTTTATCATCTGCCTTTGAAAATCAGATGCCAATATTAGCTGTGAATACTGTCCTGCAGTTGTGATAATTATTGTCTTCCATCAACCCAATCAGATGACATTCATGCCCTCCCACTATATTCTGTCATATTTTATTACTATGTGTAGGTAGCATGATTAGTTTCTGATCATCTGATAATAAATCCATGCTAATGTGGAAAAGATTGTTTAAAAAAATGAGTGTGTTTTTTAATAAACAACAAGCATGCATGAAACATACGTCTCTGTGTTTGACAGAAAGAATGCATATCCTCTCCAGGATGATGTTTTAAGATACCCCAAAACCACTAATACTTGGATCCTCCTAGAAACAAAACTGTAACAATAAATAATCTGAATGACTTTGCACTTCAGTATTGGACTAAGTTTGAGATTCCTCAGACTGGATAAGCAAGAAAGGAGGAATGGCAAGTATCATCTCCCCCTGCACTGCTACAGTGTGGACATCCATAATTTAGCTGCGTGTATTTCAGGTGTGAGTGAGAGAGAGATGGATGCCTTAGGCAACTGTGTATTCTCAACCCAGACACTATTACAATAATTATGCAAAATATACCTTGTTTAGATAACATCTGAAAGTTAAAAAATATACTAGTTTTTAATATCTTTGTGAAATCCCTTTGCTAACTTTACATGTGAAGTTATGAATTATTTCTGTGGGACTTGGCTAGAATAGGTTTATGACCAAACAGCCTAGGTAAAGATGATAAACAGGTCTGTCCTATGAAAAGGGAGTGTGGCTTTACCTTATTTAAATATTAGCAATAAACAAAGTCATAGAGCATTATTGTGTCTCCTGTACCCCAGAGAGACATAGGAGACTGAGTCCCCAGGTGGCCTTCCTGATTTGTCAAACAAAAACATCTCTTTGGAGATACAAGGACCCCAAAGGCACTTCATCTTTATCTAGCAGAGAAAGAAACCAAACATGATAAGTCATAGCCTGGTGGGTCAGCTGCATGTTGGAAGAGATAATGGGGGTGAGACAAACCATTTTGAGTAAAAACTGTATCTAGCTATTACCACACACTAGGGCGTCTCACCTTTTCCCTGTTCATAGGGCTCCAGGCATAACCCACGTAATTTAGGCACCCCCACTCTTTCTCTGTCTGCAGGGCTCTAGAGAAAAGTACTTACCTGTACCCCGATCATACTCAAGGGCTCAGGGTTACACTTTACCAAGTCAGAGGGCTCTGGGTGTATAGTGCTGTTGGTTTGCAGGATCTTTTACCCGTGAGTGAGTCTGACAGAGTAAAAACCATAACTCTATTTAGTAACAATTGCCAAACATAGTACCCATGCTAAGCATACAATGCTATGCTCACCAGTCCTGATCAGGCAGGAGGACTTGGTCAGGCAAGGTCAGTCTCATCGGGATGCTGGTAGCTGCACATCACAACTGTGCAAAGGATTCTAGCAGCTCTGATCTTGGGCTGTGTCTTGGAGGTGGATTCTTCTTCCATTAGCTATTTCCCCTTCTTGTTCCCCTTTTCTTCCAGCTGGTTGTCATCTTGGACTCCAGTTTTTTTACAGTGAAACTTGAGTCATGCTTAGCTATGCTTTAACCCAGGGGTGAACAAAATTAGCTCACACCTAGGTGTCAGCAGTTTTACTTTTGGTTGACAGAGGGCACTTCTCCATTGCATTTCTGCAGAGGACCTAGGCAACAAGGTACAAAAACTGGTTGCCATGGTGACCAGAAATATTCATTTGTCAAGGCCTGCTTTAACCGATCATATTGCAAAATGATTCTTTAGTCATTCACACCCTGCCACCTTAATTGATTTACATATGTCATATGTAGTTATGAAACACCAAAGAACCAGACAAAAATCATTCAGATAAACAATAGAGAATTGGGTATCATAAAGACAAAACAATATGTGTGAATTTTAAAACCAGAATTATTGAAAAGAGATTCTTTGCCAGGCAGAATTCTATTAAACAAAAGAAGGGTATTATTATCTTGGTAGGTATTATTGTGATGGTAGCACCTTCTTAACAGCCCAATATTTTATTGTCTTGATATATTTTCAAGAATGCAAAGAGGTAACACCATGCTAGCCAGCTTGTGGCTGCTCTCTCTCTTAATATAGCTGCTATTGCTTAGTTTAAATACAAGGCCTAAGTTTAGCCAGAAAAATGAGGCCTCAGATTTACATTGCTAAATTAAGATTTCGACTTCTGGATCTGTATTTTTACTTTATTTGCTTATAACCATCTCTACCTTTGTCCTTTTTACTTGGTATCACTTATGCTCTTTTGTTAATAAGCTGGTTTTGCTTTCATTATTCATCAGTCTGCCTAACCTAACAGTTCATACAATCATAGAACCATAGGGTTGGAAGGGACCTCATGAGGCCATCTAGTCCAACCCCCTGCCAAAAAAAAGCAGGACCACACCCACTAAAGTATTCCAGCTAGAGTTTTATCCAGCCAGGCCTTAAACAAAGATGGAGGTTCCACCATTTCCCTAGGTAGCCCATTCCAATGCTTTACCACCCTCCTAGTAAGAAAGTTTTTCCTAATATCCAACCTTGACCTCCCCAGCCGCAACTTGAAACCATTGCTCCTTGTTCTATCCTCTGTTACTAATGAAAACAGCCTAGCTCCATCCTCCTTGGAGCATCCCTTCAGGTAGCTGAAGGCTGCTATCAAATCCCCCCTCAGTCTTCTCATGAGATTTCTATTGGCCCACTACTCCAATTTGTCAAGGTCTTCCTGAATCTTCTCCCTGCCCTCCAGCATGTCTACCGTCCCCCCCAGCTTGGTGTCATCCGCAAACTTACTGAGTGTGCAATCAATCCCATCATCCAGATCATTAATGAAAATATTGAACAGAACTGGTCCCAGGACTGATCCCTGGGGCACACCGCTCGTTACTGGTTGCCACCTAGACATGGAGTCATTGATTCTGACACACTGAAACCGTTGATCTAGCCAGTTCTCTATCCACCTTACAGTCCACACATCCACCCCATACTCCATTAACTTGCTGACGAGAATGCTGTGGGAAACCATATCAAAAGCCTTGCTAAAGTTGAAGTATATCACATCAACAGCTCTTCCTGCATCCACAAATCCAGTCATTTCATCACAGATGGTGATGTGGTTGGTCAGGCATGATTTACCATTGGTGAATCCATGCTGACTGTTCATGATCACTCTATTTTCCTCTAAGCGTCTCAGGATGGATTCTTTGAGAATCTGCTCCATGATTTTTCCAGTTCTTCTGTTACAATCCAGAGAGAAGGATTGGTCCCATCAGGGAGATAATTTTTGGGTTGAATTTGTGACTAGAAGGATACTAAGGTCAGCCTGCAAGGAGTAATCTGGTTGTACAAAGCCAGGGTGAAGGTTATGGGGTTCTGGCAGACTCTTTGGTATCAGAGCTATGGATCAAAGCTAAACAGCTACATGATAACTAGGGTTTCAAGGCAGATCAAACCCCTTACTGGCCTGGGTTGCCTGCAGTGTGAGTGTGTCAGGGCAAGGGGGAAGTGATGGCACCATACCTAAAATACTAGCTAATGCTCAGATATCTACATGTCAGGGAGCATTCACTGCAATGTGTCTGTTTTATGGTGTCTCTTAAAAGCATCATGGTGACCAGTTGTAGTAGCCTGTTGCCTAGGTCCTCTGCAGAAACGTAATGAAGGAGTGGCTTCAGGCAACCGAAAGTAAAATTGCTGGCACCCAGATGTGAGCTAATTTTGTCCATCCCTGGGTTAAAGCATAGCTAAGCAGGACTCAAGTTTCACTATGCCCCATTGTGCTAGAATGTTATGGTCTATAAGACTAGATTCAGGGAATTCTCCCTAAGTAGCAGGACAAACAACAGTGTGCTTGGTTCAGCACCTATAGACCAATCAGCAGAAACACTGAAGCCAGCCATGGCTGATGTTGATGGCCCCAAGATGGCTATGTGATGCTGTGCAACCGTGATTGCAGAATGATCACCAGCCATGAGCACTGCAGAAATTTTTAGATACCAACCAGCAATGAGGTGCTCAGAAGTGATTTGTTTGATGTCTGCAGAAGAGGGGAATCACATCTGTAGCTAAGAGTCTGCATTAGAAATTCTATTTTAAGACCAACTGTGAGTTTATCTGGATTTTTGATACTTGGTAAATGAATAGTTTTAGTTGGTGAGAACAGGGTCAGTTGCTTAGCTGCTGAACATCAACCACTTTACTCCATAATGACTGCCAGAACTTGAATAAATTTAGGCCCATCAATGGCTATGAGCCAGATTGGCAGGGATTACTGTTTGCCTGAAGCTTGGAATGAGCAATGAGATGGATGACTTAATGATTACCTGTTCTCTTCATTCCCTCTGAAGCACTGGCATTGGCCACTGTTTGAAGACAGGGTACTGGGCTAGATGGACCATTGGTCTGACCCAGTATGGCTGTTTTTATGTTCCAACACAGATGCATTAGTTGACTATGCTGCAGACTCTGCCATAAAATAAAAGCTTGTGGGAGAAGTAAATACATCAAGTTTATTGTAGTTCAATCCATTTGCATTTATGTTTCGTTTGCTGCATGTATTAGTTTGCCTTGAGTCTTATTTCCCTTTCTTCTCCATCTTTATCCAATAAATTGCCAGTAGGAGGTAATGTGGATAAAATACTAAACTGGGATTCTATTTCCAGCTTGACTGCTGGGTGACTGGTCAAATCAGTTTAGATCTCTGTGCTTCATTTTTCCCTTTTGTGAAATGGCATTACTGATACAGGTCATGTTCTTGGGAATCTGTTATTTGTGATGAAGTGGCAATTTTTTGTAATGTTTTTATGAAGCCTGCGTGTGGCTCACATTCCCCTTATGTTTGTACTGCTACTTACTGGGGGTGGGGGTGGGGGGAAGGATTTATTGCTCTCAAAGCAGACTGAGACACAAATACAGGTGTTGTCTAGCTATCTGAATGCACTGAATGGGTCATGAGTGGCTGAGGCCAGCCCTTATCAATAGAAAAATCTAAGAAGTTACTAGAAAGCCCAGTCATCAGGACATCAAAACCTAGTAACCAGTGACCCAGAGAGAAGAGGGTGTCCCTGCCTCCCAGTAGGGAAACTGAGCAGAGAATCCATCTTGAGAACAAAGGATAGATGTTTCCACCAGGGAATAAATGTGGGCTGTGAAAGAAGCTTGGAGTTCTTCACTAGACCCTAAATAAGGAAGGATGCCAAAGAGGGAGCTTGAAAATGTCATTCAGTACAATTTGACTGGTGAATTGTGGCAGGCCAGATAGCATGCTGCTCTAATCTTTAGATGTCTATGCAAACCTAAGGACTTCCAATCCTGAATTCAGTCAACTCATAAATTCCGCCACGTTTTGAAAAGGCTGTTTAGAATGTCACTGCAAGTACTTGCTGTGGAATATTCATCCCTGATGCGTGACCACATCTTTACCAGGAGTCTGTCTTCATTGGGCTCACTGGCCAGATCTTATGGTGGGAAACAGGAGGGCTGGAGCCCTGTAGTTCAGTGGTGGGCACAATAAGCCTGCACAGCCTACCCTGAAAGAAGAGTGAGCCCCAGAGGTTAAAGTATAATTTGGTGAGTCCCCCTCCCACATATCTAGGCCCCCATCCTGCATCCCAGCTACTGCCATCAATATCCATTCCCCTGTCCCCAAAACCCACCCTAAATACCCACTCCCTTTCCCCAATACCCACCCCCAGCTCAGGTGCCCCCAATACTCCTCCCCCAGTGCGAGCTGGGCTGCCATGGTAATCACTGGCAGTGCACTGGCCTGGGAAGCTGCAGTCTGCACATGGGCAGGGGAGCCTACCCCCCTTCCCTGCCTGCTAGAATGTGGCAGAACGCAGTTCCAGGGCCCACTCTTTTTAGGTACCCAGAGTTCAGGCCCCTAAAAGTAGAAAATGATGCCAGAATGCTGCACTCCAGGGCCTGCTATTTTTTCAATGGTGGGCCCTGGAACGCAGCATTCTGGCACCATTTTCTACTTTTAGGGGGCCTGAAAGGCTGAGCCCCTAAAAATAGTGGGCCCCGGAACAGTGTTCTGGGCCATTCTGGAATACTTTAATCCCTGGTGGGCCTCCTTGGCACACCAAAGCCTTAGAATCATAGAATCATAGGGTTGGAAGGGACCCCACAAGGTCATCTAGTCCAACCCCCTGCCAAAAGAAGCAGGACCACTCCCATTAGATCATCCCAGTCAGTGTTTTGTCCAGCTGGGACTTGAACACCTCCAGAGATGGAGATTCCACCACCTCCCTAGGCAACTTATTCCACTGCTTCACCACTCGCCTAGTAAGGAAGTTTTTCCTAATATCCAGCCTGGACCGCCCCAGCTGTAACTTGAAACCATTGCTTCTCGTTCTGCCCTCTGTTACTACCGAGAACAGTCGAGCTCCCTCCTCCTTGGAGCAACCCTTCAAGTAGTTGAAGGTTGCTATCAAATCCCCCCTCAGTCTTCTCTTCTGCAGGCTAAATAAGCCTAGTTCCTTCAGTCTTTCTTCATAGGGCTTGTGCTCCAGCCCTTTGATCATTTTGGTTGCCCTCCTCTGGACTCTCTCTAATTTGTCCATGTCCTTTTTGTAGTGGGGAGCCCAAAACTGGACACAGTATTCCAGATGTGGCCTCACTAGTGCAGAATAGAGGGGAATGATCACATCCCTCGATCTGCTGGTAACACTTCTTCTGATGCAGCCCAGTATGCCATTGGCCTTTTTGGCAGCAAGAGCACACTGCTGACTCATATCCAGCTTCCCATCCACCATGACTCCCAGGTCCTTTTCTCCAGTGCTGCTATTTAGCTGATCACTCCCCAGCCTGTAGCAGTACATGGGGTTTTTTTCGTCCCAAGTGCAGGATTTTACACTTATCCTTGTTGAACCTCATGAGATTCCTCTTGGCCCACTGCTCCAGTTTGTCTAGGTCTCCCTGAATCCTGTCTCTGCCCTCTAGGGTGTCTACCGTTCCCCCCAGTTTGGTATCATCTGCAAACTTACTAAGTGTGCAATCTATCCCATCATCCAGATCATTAATGAAAACATTGAACAGAACTGGCCCCAGGACCGACCCCTGGGGCACACCACTCGTTACTGCCTGCCAACTTGACATGGAGCCATTGATTCCTACACGCTGAAACCGTTGTTCTAGCCAGTTTTCTATCCACCTTACAGTCCATGCATCTAACCCATACTTCCTTAATTTGCCAATGAGAATGCTGTGGGAAACCCTATCAAAAGCCTTGCTAAAGTCAAGGTATATGACATCAACGGCTCTTCCCGCATCCACAAATCCAGTCATCTCATCATAGAAGGCAATGAGGTTGGTCAGGCATGATTTACCCTTGGTAAATCCATGCTGACTATTCCTGATTACTCTATTTTCCTCCAAGTGTTTCAGGATGGATTCTTTGAGAAGCTGCTCCATGATTTTTCCAGGGATTGAGGTGAGGCTGACAGGTCTGTAATTCCCTGGATCGTCCTTTTTGCCTTTCTTGAAGATAGGTACTATATTTGCTTTTTTCCAGTCCTCTGGCACCTCCCCCGTTCGCCACGAGTTTTCAAAGATAATGGCCAACGGTACTGCTATCTCATCAGCCAGCTCCCTCAGCACCCTCGGATGCAGTTCATCCGGCCCCATGGACTTGTGCACATCTAGTTTCTTTAAGCAGTCCCTAACCTGACCTTCTGTCACCAAGGGCCTCTCTTCTTCTCCCCAGTCCCCCGTACCTAGTGTAGTGGGCTGGGAGCTGACCTTGCTTGTGAAAACTGAAGTAAAAAAAGCATTGAGGACTTCAGCTTTTTCCTCATCCTCTGTCACGAGGATGCCTGCCCCATTCAGTAAGGGACCTACACCATCCCTGATCCTCTTCTTGTTATTGATATACTTGTAGAACCCCTTCCTGTTATCCTTCACATCCCTTGCTAGTCGCAACTCCATTTGTCCTTTGGCCTTTCTGATTTTATCCCTGCAGTCCCGAGCAATGTCTTTATATGCCTCCTTAGTCATCTGTCCTAGCTTCCACTTCCTATAAGTGTCCTTTTTATGCTTCAGCTCAGTGCAGAGCTCTCTGTTAAGCCACAGTGGGCGCCTTCCACATTTGCTGTGCTTTCTCCTTATCGGAATTGTATCTTCCTGTGCCCTTAGCAGGGTTTCTTTAAAATGCACCCAACTCTCTTGGACACCTTTCCCCTTCAGATCAGCCTCCCAAGGGATCCTGCCCATCAGTTCCCTGAGGGAGACAAAATCTGCTTTTCTGAAGTCCAGGGTCTGTGTTTTGCTTCTTTCCTTCTTTCCTTTAATCATCAACTTGAACTCAATCATTTCATGGTCACTGCTACCCAGGCTGCCATTCACTTCTACTTCCCTGATAAATTCTTCTCTATTTGTGAGCAGCAGATCGAGAGGCGCAAGGCCCCTAGTTGGTTGCTCCAGCATTTGTACCAGGAAGTTGTCCTCAACACTCTCCAGAAACTTCCTGGATTGCCTGTGCACTGCTGTATTGGCCTTCCAGCAGATGTCAGGGTAATTGAAGTCCCCCATGAGAACCAGGGCCTGTGCTCTAGAAACTTCTGTTAGTTGTACACAGAATGCCTCATCCACTTCCTCCTTCTGATCTGGTGGTCTGTAGCAGACACCTACCACAACATCCCCCTTGTTGCTCTCCCCTCTAAACTTAACCCACAGACTTTCAACTGGCTTGTTTCCACTTTCATAATGGAGCTCTGAGCAGTCATAGAGCTCCTTTACATATAGTGCTCCTCCTCCCCCTTTCCTTCCCTGCCTGTCCTTCCTGAACAGTCTATACCCATCTATTGCAGAGCTCCAGTCATGCAAACTATTCCACCACGTCTCTGTTATCCCAATCATGTCATAGTTCTTTGTCTGCGCTAGTGCTACCAATTCCTCCTGCTTGTTTCCCAGGCTCCTTGCATTTGTGTATAGGCACCTAAGATACCCAGCTGATTGCCCTACTTTCCCATTTTGACATTCAATTCTATTGTATCTACCTCCCTGGATTTTCTTTTGGTGTTGACCTCCCCCACCTGCCTCAGGCATTAGGGCTTCATTAGAGCATCTAAGAAAGTTATTTGATTCCCCCCGCATGTTCCAATTATCCTCTCTTCTATCCCTGTAGTTACAGTCCCGGCACCCCCCAAGTTCCATCCCATCCCCCTGGTCTCCGACGTAGTCACTTACCTGTGGGCTTTGGTCTCCTTCCCCCTTCAGACCTAGTTTAAAGCCCTCCTCACTAGGTCAGCCAGTCTGCGTCCAAATACGCTCTTCCCCTTCCTCGAAAGATGGAGTCATTCAGGGGCTGTTTAAAGACTGTGGTGGTGTGGATCTGAGGCACAATCCTTATATGACAGCTAGGTGGTAGTGGCTATTTATTATTTTGGGTGCCACTCAATAGACTTTGAACCGCCATTTAACGGCCTGCCGAGAGTTTCAGCTGCCTTCTTATTTACTTTGTGGAATCTAAAAACTCTGTACACACAGTTCAGAGAAATGAGATATCCAAGTGGAGGCAGCATTGCTAGTTTAAATGGAATCCAGGGATTCTCTCCCCCAGTGTTATATGAGATGTAACGGTCTCTGCATAACAGAATATCTTCTTTGGTTGAGATATCATGTTCATTTTCTTTGATGGCCTGTCCCCTTGTGCTCATGTCAGCAGTTAGGCTATTAACCAACTGAGGGATTGAACAAAGTCTCCTCTAACTATGCAACTTTTCCGAGACAAGCAATCCTAGCTTTTGTTATCTTTCAACATGTATGATCCTTCGTTTCCATTCTATTTTATTTAAGGGAAGACCAACAATTGGGTAGAAATTGCACAGCATGGGGAAGGCTCAGTTCTTCCAAGAAGTTTGTTTGGATTTATTTTTAATCCTAAATTTCTTTGAATTCATTTAGTAGTCATGGTACATAAGAATTTCCTTGAAACATTTCTGTTGAAGCCGCTTGGAATAGAATAAATTTGTGGGCAGTTACTCTCCCAGAGAATGAGTCTGCAGACAATTATTCCTAAGAGTGTGGGTTTTTTTTAATGAAAATGTGACATTTCTGATACATTTAGAACATTTGTTTAGCTAAAGAGTTTACATGGACTTTTTAAGACTTATTTTCTGGAAAAATAACTCACTCTGGTTCCACCAGCCTTGCTATACTTCACAGGAATATGGGAAACCATTTTATCTATCCTTTGCCAAGGTGTCCAGGGCTCCCTGTGTCTTGGCAGGGTGCAAGAGAATCAACATCAATACATAATAATAAAGGAGAATGCTTCCATTTCATGTTTTATATCTCCCCACCCCCTGCCGCAATAGTAGCTTTTATTGTTTCAAAATGAGGCTCATTTTGTTTTCTCACCACGTTTCTAAATTCTCTAGGTACCTTTTTGGTTCTTCCCCTGCTGACCAGTGAAATATGCTCCTATGTAGAGAGCCAACACAAGTTCTGTGTGTCTTATTTCAAAGACTTAGGAAGCACATATATGGTCCGCAGTGAACTTGTGCTAATGCATCAGACCATTTATTAGTCGTGGAGTTTGGCAGGACCCTTCACTTCCCTTATTATTTTGCTTTTTTCATTATGTTTAATATATCTGTATTGTACAATGGGATGAATCCTGGATCTAGTCCTTTCCAGTGTTGTGTGACTTAAAAGCTGATATCTTTAAATAACACTGATCATACCTGTAGCTGCCTAAAATTGAGGCCTGTATGCCTTGCTCTAGTATATCAGACTTTGTCTTGCCTTGGCTGTGACTTTTTCCAGAACAGAATGAACTTGATTGGGCTGCTAAATTTCAGATCTGATCTTCCTTTTGAATACATTACTGTAAATCCAC
Source organism: Podocnemis expansa (assembly GCA_007922195.1). Classification (NCBI taxonomy): domain Eukaryota; kingdom Metazoa; phylum Chordata; order Testudines; family Podocnemididae; genus Podocnemis; species Podocnemis expansa. The sequence continues at coordinate 42,898,725 of ML681981.1, read as the reverse complement.
TTTGAGGTCCATCAAAGTGGGTGGAGCTGCTCTGGATTTACATTGATATGAATGAGTTCAGAATCAAGTCCTTCCAGTCTGGTTTTGCATTCTCAGATGATTTACATAGTTGTAATAAACAACCTGATAACCGTTTTCTGAGCCCCTCCTTATCCAAATCTCGCCATTAGAGTTTCAGTGTCTAAAGTAGGAATTAGGAGCTTGTTTGCAGTATGGCACTGTGTGTATTGCCACTAGCTGTTTTTATTCATTTAATTGTATTGGTAGTAAATTTGTGTTTCGTACAACAACTTTTCCCATGATGTCTGTTGTTTCTTCTTGGAAGTTAAGGTTTTCAGATCCTGTGCTCTTATGAAAATTTCCAGAGGGGTAGTAGTGTTCATCTGTGTACAGCAAAAACAACAAGAGTTCTGTGGCACCTTAAAGACTAACAGATTTCCTCGGGCATAAACCTTCATGGCCTCCAACCCACTTCGTTAGATGTACCATGAAAACTTATGCCAAAGAAATCTGTTGGTCTTTAAGGTGCCACAGGACTCTCGTTGTTTTTGCTGTACTCTTATGGATAGAACATGAGAGAGTGTGTGTGTGTGTGTGTGTGCGCGCGCGCGCTGAGGACAATGAAAAGGGCAAAACTCCCTCTGCTATTTTCCTTGGAACTCCATCAAGTTCAGGTGTCTCCCTGGTTGCACTTATGTCCTTAATAATTTTATGAGGATGGCAAAGTGCTGTTCTGATTTGTTTTATTCATGTTGAGAGAATGTTCAGAGATTTTTTGTAATGTACACACACAAGTGCTGACTGAGAAACAACAGTTTTATATGGTGTTCTTTGTGTTAGCTATTGCTTGTATCTTGATGGAAGCAGTCAGCTCACTGGCAGCCACCAGATAGTCTCTCTGCATGCTCTGGCGCCAAACGCTTAGTTGTGTGCCCTTCTGCAGGCAAAGAACCATTGTGGAAGTTCATCACATTGTGTTCACGCTTCCCCTCTTCTTGTCACTGAAAAGGTTATTTATGGATTGTGCTGACACTGGCAGTAAATAGAGCTAGCACTGTTTTACATCACTGATGAGAATGTGTATCACATAATTCTTCCTGCACAATCTGACTCCAAATCATGCCTCCTTATCCCCCCTCCTTTAAACACGTGTTTCTATATTTCATTATACGAGCAAGCATTAATGCAGACAGACAGGAAATATGAGGAGGCATTTTTATTGCATTTCTTCTTAGCGCACAGGTCGTCTTGGACACCTTGGCAAAAACTGACAGCTGCAAATGCCAGCTCTGATGTGCATCGTTTTGCAGAACTTATTATTTACCCAACAGACTTTAATGTAGTTAAGATGATAACCATCCCTGATTGGAAGTGTGTGTGTGGGGGTGGTGAACACACAAAAAGATTAGCTAGTTATTAACACTTCCCTATAAATCCTAGTTGTCATCCAGACTCCAATCTGCTCACTCTATCACAGTCTGGAGTATGTTTCTGCTTGTATTTGATCATTGAGTGCAATTCTGGATTTGTCCAAACACCCATGCATAAGCCATGCTGGTATGCATAAATCTTGTATTTTTCCAGATAGGTCACATATCTTTGCTACACTAAAATTCATCCATAAAAGTATTCATGGCAAGCTTGTATAAGACTCTAAAATAGTGTACTTTAATAAAGAAGAAAAATTCTTCTCTCTGCTTGAGTGTGTGATATCTACAACCTGTAGGAGGCCTTTGCTCCTGACTATAATTTAATAAAATATCCAGTCAAAGAGCAGATCAATTCATTATGGCATATAGTGACCCCTAACTCTCTATGGCCTCAGGATCTCATGTACTCTTTACTCTTGCTTGACTTAAACATACACTCCTTGCTTTATCTGTTGTTATTAAATTAGTATCTTTCACATGTAGAGTAAATGAGCCCATGGTACAGCAGGTAAAAGAACAGTCCAGGAAACTGGAGAGGATGCAGTTTTCTAAATGAACACAAATGGAGTTAGAAACTGACCCAGAAATAGTCTCCTTTCCTCTATTTTGGGTCCCTTTGTCCTATTTTGGAAGCTGGAAAGCCTACAGCTGTCATAGAGCAGAGAGAGCTGTCTCCTATGCTGCTTTCTTAGAAGCCCACCGTGTAGGAAAGCCCCAGCGTCCTGATGGGGAAGTCACATCCCTGCCTCATAAAACTGGCCAATCTGGCTCAGAGCAATGGTGCTTCTAGCTCAGGATCCTGTCACTGGAAATGGCTGGTAGCAGATGCAGCAGAGGAAGTGAATAGAGCAGGGTGATATATCAAGTGATTCTAATAATTTAGGCCCAGGTTCTATAGGTTCAGGGACACCTAGAACAAAGACTTGCACCCCTGAGCTGCTTAGCTAATAGCCATTGATGGACCTATGCTCCATCATGCCTCTTTTGGGGCATGACAATTCAATGTATAGTGGATCAGCCCTGAAGATTCTAATCTGTGCTAATACTGGGTGGGCGTAGCTCATCAACTTTGCTTTGGTTCATATGCTTGCCCTACACACAAGACACTCAGACATATTTACAGTAAAACTAAATTAACGTTTATATAACAGAGTTTGAGACTGAGATTCAACGTAAAGGCGACTAAAAGGATTTAGGCACAGAAGGTTGAAAGTAAAAGAATCATAGAATCCTAGGGTTGGAAGGGACCTCATAGGTCATCTAGTCCAACCCCCTGCCAGAGGCAGGACCACTCCCACTAAACCATCCCAGTCATGGTTTTGTCCAGCCGGACCTTAAACACCTCCAAAGATGGAGACTCCACCACCTCCCTTGGCAGCTCATTCCAAGGCTTCACCACTCTCCTAGTAAAAAAGTTTTTTCTAATATCCAGCCTCGACCTCCCTAACTGCAACTTGAGACCATTGCTCCTTGTTCTGTCCTCTGTTACCACCGAGAACAGTCGAGCTCCATCTTCCTTAGAGCATCCCTTCAAGTAGTTGAAGGTTGCTATGAAATCCCCCCTCAATCTTCTCTTCTGCAGACTAAATAAGCCTAATGCTTTCAGTCTATCCTCATAGGGCTTGTGCTCCAGCCCTTTAATCATTTTGGTTGCCCTCCTCTGAACTCTCTCTAGCATGTCCCTGTCCTTTTTGTAGTGGGGAGCCCAAAACTGAACACAGTATTCCAGATGTGGCCTCACCAGTGCAGAATAGAGGGGAATGATCACATCCCTTGATCTGCTGGTAATACTTCTTTTGATGCAGCCCAGTATGCCATTGGCCTTTTTGGCAGCAAGAGCACACTGCTGACTCATATCCAGCTTCCCATCCACCATGACCCCCAGGTCCTTTTCTACACTGCTGCTACTTAACTGAATGTTTCCCAGCCTGTAGCAATGCATGGGGTTTTTTCATCCCACATGCAGGATTGTACACTTGTCCTTATTGAACTTCATAAAATTTTTATTGGCCCATTGTTCCAATTTATCTAGGTCTCCCTGAATCCTGTCCTTGCCCTCCAATGTGTCTGCTGTTCCCCCCAGCTTGGTGTCATCCACAAACTTACTGAGAGTGCAGTCTATTCCATCATCCAGATCATTGATGAAAATGTTGAACAGAACCGGCCCCAGGACCGACCCCTGGGGCACCCCACTCGTGACTGGCTGCCAGCTAGACATGGAACCATTGATTCCTACACACTGAAACCGCTGATCTAGCCAGTTTTCTATCCACCTTATAGTCCACCTATCCAACCCATACTTCCTTAATTTGCCAATGAGAATGCTGTGGGAAACTGTATCAAAAGCCTTGCTAAAATCAAGGTATATCACATCAACGGTTCTTCCTGCATCCAGAAAACCAGTAATCGGATCATAGAAGGAAATGAGATTGGTCAGGCATGATTTACCCTTGGTAAATCCATGCTGACTGTTCCTGATCACTTTATTTTCTTCTAAGCGTTTGAGGATGGATTCTTTAAGAATCTGCTCCATAATTTTGCCAGGGATTGAGGTGAGGCTGACAGGTCTATAATTCCCCGGATCTTCCTTTTTCCCTTTCTTGAAAATAGGCACTCCATTTGCTTTTTTCCAATCCTCTGGCACCTCCCCTGTTCTCCATGAGTTTTGAAAAATAACGGCCAGCGGTGCTGCTATCTCATCGGCCAATTGCCTCAGCACCCGTGGATGCAGTTCGTCTGGCCCCATGGACTTGGGCACATCCAGCTTCTTTAAGCAGTCCCTAACCTGACCTTCCATCACCAAGGGCCTCTCTTCTTCTCTCCCATCTGCCATACCCATGGTAGTGGGCTGGGAGCTGACCCTGCCTGTGAAAACTGAAGCAAAAAATGCATTGAGCACTTCAGCTTTTTCCTCATCCTCTGTCATGAGGATGCCTGCCCCATTCAGCAAGGGACCTACACCATCCTTGATCCTCTTCTTGTTATTAACATACTTGTAGAACCCCTTCTTGTTATCCTTTACATCCCTCGCTAGCCGCAGCTCCATTTGTCCTTTGGCCTTTCTGATTTTATCCCTGCAGTCCCTAGCAATATCTTTATATGCCTCTTTGGTCATCTGACCAAGCTTCCACTTCCTGTAAGCTTCCTTTTTGTGTTTAAGCTCAGAGCAGAGTTCTCTGCTAAGCCATTCTGGCTACCTCACATGTTTGTTCTTTCTCCTAACTGGAATGGCAACTTCCTGTGCCCTTAGCAGGGTTTCTTTAAAATATAACCAGCTTTCTTGGACTCCTTTCCCCTTCAGATTAGCTTCCCAAGGGATCCTGCCCATCAGTTCCCTGAGGGAGCCAAAATCTGCTTTTTTGAAGTCCAGGGTTTGTGTTTTGCTTCTTTCCTTCCTTCCTTTAATCAGGATCCTGAACTCAACCATGTCATGGTCACTACTGCCTAGCTTGCCATTTACCTCTACATCCCTGATCAATTCTTCCCTGTTTGTGAGCAGCAGGTCGAGAGGTGCAGGGTCCCTAGTTGGTTCCTCCAGCATTTGTACTAGAAAGTTGTCCCCAACAGTCTCTAAAAACTTCCTAGATTGCCCATGCACTGCTGTATTGGCCTCCCAGCAGATGTCAGGGTAATTGAAGTCCCCCATGAGCACCCGGGCCTGTGATCTACAAGCTTCCGCTAGTTGTCCATAGAACACCTCATCCACCTCCTGCTTCTGGTCTGGTGGTCTATAGCAGACCCCCACCACAACATCCCCCTTGTTGCATTCCCCTCTCAGTGTATCCCACAGACTTTTAACTGGCACACTTCCACTTCCATAATGGAGCTCTGAGCAGTCATAGAGCTCTTTTACATATAGTGCAACTCCTCCCCCTCTTCTTCCCTGAACAGTTTATACCCATCCATGGCAGAGCTCCAGTCATGCAGACTATCCCACCATGTCTCTGTTATTCCTATGGTATCATAGTTCCTTGCCTGCACTAGTACTTCCAATTCTTCCTGTTTATTTCCCAGGCTCCTCGCATTAGTGTATAGGCACCTAAGATACCCGGTCACTTGCCCTACTTTGTCAGTTTGGTTTTCAATTCTATTACATATACCTCCTTACATTTTTTCTTGGAGTCCTCCTCCCCCACTCTCCTCATGTGTTGGCGCTTCAGTGGAACATTTAAGACAATTATTTGATTCCCCCCCACCCCATGTTCCAACTACCTTCTCTTTTATTCCTGGTACTACAGTCCCAACACCCCCCAAGTTCCATCCCTTCCCCCAGATCTCCCACATTGCCACTTACCTGTGGGCTTTGGTCTCCTTCCCCCATTGAACCTAGTTTAAAGCCCTCCTCACTAGGTCAGCCAGTCTGTGCCCAAACACACTCTTCCCCTTCCTGGACAGGTGAAGGCCATCTCTGCCTATCAATCCTCTGTCCTGAAACAGAACTCCATGGTCAAGGAAGCCGAATCCCTCCTGACCACACCATCTTCTCAGCCAGGCATTCACCTCTAGGATGCACCTGTCTCTCCTCAGGCCTCTAGCCTTGACTGGAAGGATTGATGAGAACACCACCTGTGCTCCAAACTCCTTCACCTTCGCTCCCAGAGCCCTGAAGTCACCTTTGATCTGCTGAGGATCACCTCTCGCAGTATCATTGGTACCCACATGGATAAGAAGCATGGGGTAGTAGTCTGAGGGGCAGATGATTTTTGACAGTCCTTCCGTAACATCTCTGATACGGGCACCTGGCAGGCAGCATACCTCCCTAGAGGCCTTGTCAGGGCGACAGATGGATGCCTCCATTCCTCTCAGGAGGGACTCCCCAATCACCACAACCCTACTTTTCCTCTTAGGTGAGGTGGCTGTGCTCTCCTCAGCCTCTGGGGTGGATGGCATCTCCTCTACCTCCTTCATCGTGTCCAGCACCGCATAACGGTTCCTCACCACAATGGATGGTGGGATGTGAACAGGCGTGGAGCACTGTCTGCTGCCAGAGGTGACTAGCTGCCACTGTCCTCCCTCCGCCATAGGCATCCCATACGTTTCCAGAGCTGTGGCAGTAGCCCTTGGCACCGGGATAGGGACCTCCTCTTTGCAGGTCTCATCGTGGACACTGTCAAGGAGCTTTTCCAGGGCATGGATACTCCTGAGTCGTGACACCTCCTCCTGTAACTCTCCTACTTGTTTCTGGAGAGATGCCACCAGAAGGCACCTATCACATAGGCTCATCTCCCTAGCCTGATCATCAGTGGCAGGAAGATGAAGGCCACAGTCCTTGCAAATCCACACCAGGATCTGGGTGGAGATATCCATCGTCAGACACTCTGGCTGGCTACAAACAGTGGCAAAGGAAACAGCAGGGGCACTGGCACCAGCAGTGCGGCTCCTCTTCATCATCCTGGCCTCACCAAACTCCTCCCCCAACTCCCTCGCAAACTCCCCTGTTTGCATTCCCCTGTTCACAAGCGCCCTTTGGTCGCTCTAGCAGTGGCTTTTAAAGGCCTTCTCTGCCTAGGTCAGCCCTTGCCCCTTGCTAGTCACACAGGGGGCAGGCCAATCACAAGTCTGTTAGAGGCTGCTAGAAGCTGGTGATTAAAGGGGATCAGGGAACAATGGTGGAAACAGCCCCCACCCAATCACACAAGCACAGTCCCACAACTAACAGCAATCACCTGTAGGGAAAAAGACACAAGCAAATCACCTGGAGGGAAAAAGGCACAAACACACAGTCAGCAAATCACCTGGAGGGAAAAAGACACAGTCCAATCACTTACCTAGGACACACCTGGCACCAACTCCTTCCCTATAATGCAAACTATAGTCTATGCCAGGGGTTCCCAACCTTTTCAAGGGTGGGGACCTCATCCAATCTCCAAATATTTTTGCAGCCCTCCTCCTAGCTACAGCTGGGATCCATGGGTTGTAAGGTAGCTGTGCCACCTCTGGGAGGCGCCATGTGGGAGGTGCGGGGGCCCTGGCAGAATCCTGCCCTTGCTGCGGAGCTATGGCGGGGGAGCATCGGTGGAATTGGGCCCAAGCTATGGAGCAGCAGCACCTGCGGTGGGATCCAGCCCTGAGTCACATCAACCCCCTCCCTAACTTCCCTGCCCTGCCACTGCCTTCCTCCACTGTCCCAGGCAGACCCCCAACCCCGCCCTTGGCTGCCTGTCTCCAAGTCCGACCCTCACACCCAGGGCCCCCTTACCTGGCTGCTGGAGCTGGAAGCGGCCATGCCACAGGTGGCTCCTGCCCTGAGCATGACCTGAGCATGCTCAGGGCAGCGCAGGAGTTTGAAAATTTCCCAGCCTGTGGCAGAGCAGCTCCCTCCTGGCCTTGTCTGACCCCAGCTCCCAGCCTGTCTGTGGACCCCGTGGAGTAGCTCTGTGCCCTGTCCCCCCAGCAGGGGTGAGCAGACCACTGGTGTATGCTTATCAAGTTACTCTTCTGTCTAACAAGGAGTTTCTCACCCAAATCAGTTCTAAACAGCACTTCACCAGTCCAGAGAACTAGGATCCACCATTCATGAGACAACCCCGGCTGACAGAGGGATTCTTTTTTCTTGGGGTTCTTTTGTCTTTATGAATATGGGCGACATCATCTGGCCTAGAAAAACAGGCTCAGTCCCTGGTAAGCCATTGTTCTCATGTTGATCAACCTCTGATTCACCATCTAGGTGCTAGATTTTACTCCCAAACAATCTGGAACCTAATATCCTACATGACACACAACTCTAAAACTGTTTCCTGTACAAACATTCTGCAATAACTATGACAATCTGCTTATTCTTAGCTTTTGGCAGAGACCATACGTGATGCTCTACCTGGGTGTGCTTGAGCCTTTCTGTGTCACTGTGTGGTAGTGGTTCTTTCCTTTTTATCAAAAGTATGCATGTCACATGTGAGAATTTTAAATAGTCTTTTTCATAGGTACAAATATTTGATCAGTGGCTTGGTTGACTGTGTTTGAGGGGATTTTTGTGTGTGGTGACAGCTGAATCTGTTGTCTGTAGCTACTTGAAAAACTATTTCCTTTGAAATTTTTCTAGGTAATAAATACGTGATTTAAAATGTGATTTAAGTACCTTAAAATTGTAAGTCTGAATATACTTCTGCACACACTTGGAGACAGTAGGGTTGGTTCTCTGGCTGAGATCCCAGCATCTCTCATTGACTAAGAAGGACTGGGCCTGCTCGCTACTTGGATGAAAGAATCTGCGGAAGATCTAAAATGCATATACTGAAAAGGTTTGAAAGATATTACTAATTCCATCAGCACTTCCATTTTAAATAGCAGACTATCTCTCAAATGGGTGGTATCTCTGAAGGCTTTCTAAGTACAGACATGTAAATGGTGCTGATGGTGACTATTTGGTAGATCAAACAAACGAGGAGTCCTGTGGCACTTAAAGATTAACAAAATTTATTTTTTGCATGAGCTTTTATGGGAGAAAATCCCACTTTGTCAGATGCTTTGTGAGCCTTTGTGTTTGTTTGTTTTACTGAACTAGACTAACATGGCTGCCCCTTTGGACATTTGGTAGATTTTACTCATCCCTCTTAGTCATCCCAGAATCAATAATACAGTAAACAATTTCTTCAGGAGAACCATCTTGAGATGAAAAAGCAAGGTTTTACCTGCTTATGGTAATTAATAAACTTGTGGAATTTATGGCAATAGCAGACAAACTGCTGTCTAGACTGTGGGTTTCAAAAGTGCCTAAGGAGGTCAAGAACACAAATTCTGTTAGAGGTATTTGTGATCCTAAATCCCCTTGACTCTTAAAAATTCTATCCCAGCAGATATGGCACTGAACTGAGACTCAATATACTGGGGTTTATTTTCTGCAGTGCCCCTGCCCCCTACCCATTGACCTTGGGTAAGTCATTTCACCTTTCTGTATCTCTGTTCCATCTCATCCTTCTTCTGTCTACTTAGGTGGTCATCTTTAACTAAGCCTAAGGAGTAGGCATCAACTTGTCATTGAAAAGCCAATGGGATTTGTGTGCCTATAATCTTCTGGGTTCCTCCTTTTGAACAGATGAGCCATAGACTGCAAGTTCTTTAAAGCAAAGACTGCCTCTTACTATGTTTTCATTCAGTGTCTATCACAATGGGGTTGCAATTTTGAGTTAGACCTCTCAACACTATTTCAAATACAAGTAATTTTAAAAATCGATACTTAATTGCGCTGAGAGTTTGAAATTTTTGTTTTGTTTTGCACACATTTATTTTGTTAATATAAGAATATATATTCTTATTTATTTCTAATTATGGTTCTGTTGCATCAAATCCTGTTGGTACACCAGGAATGCCCTGTGGATTCGTAGTCATATACAGAAATAAATTTTGCTTGGGCATTAATGGATCAGGGTATTTGTAATGGGATATAGAGTATTTCACCTCTAGGTTACCAGCTTGAATTTGGCTTTCAGTGGAAGGGGTTATTGACAGAAAGTAATTAATATCTGACAGGCCTTTAGTGGCCTGTGTGAAAACCGATAGTTCTCAGGCCAGATATTCATATTGCAACAAAGCAATTGCTTCCCATGCTGCTTCTAAATTATATTTTGTCTGGAATTAGAGATGTAATAAAATACTCATTTGCATGTTTGAGGTATCCACATCTTTTTCCATTTCATCTCTTCATGTCTTTTACACATTGTAAACCCTTCAAGGCAAAGCTTGTTTTTTTTCTGCGTTTCCACATCATCCACCACAATAAGGGCCCTAGGCTTTTTGTGCTATTGTAAAGTGAATATTTATAATACTATTAATAAACTGCCAACCCAGATATGTATTTTGTATGTAGTCCACTTCAATGAATTAATAGTTTGGTGTGCTATCTGACACATTTAGCTGTAATGTTGAGATAGATTATACCTGTTGGATTCTGAAGATGATATATATCATCTGCCTGATTCAGACCACTGACCATCTTATTTAAAAAAGAAGAACTAGCCAGGGACCTACTGTTATTAATTCTATTAGACTTTCCTAATGTGGGGGTCCAGTATTTGCTGAAAATGTTTTGCCAGAATAATTCCTTGTGACCAAATACAATTTTCTATCCTTTGCTTGGAAACTTGAAAACGAGAGAACACATGAACTTGTTGGGTTTGTGATGGCCACGTACATGTTGACTGATACATGCTTAACACTATGTATTTGAACAGTCCTTGCTGTTCATGAATAAATCTCTTCCCCAGTGTAAGTGTTTGCAGAATAAGTTCCAGAGGAATAGCCGTGTTAGTCTAGTTCAGCAAAATAAACAGAGTCCTGTGGTACTTTTAAAGACTAACAACTCTATTTTGCACATGAGGTTTTGGACTTCACCCACCAAAGCTCATGCAAAAAATAGAGTTGTTAGTCTTTAAAAGTGCTGCAGGACTTCTTGTTTGCAGGATGTACCTATGCCATCTGGTGTGTCTAGCATTACTATGAAATAAAAAAATATTTTCCCCTCTTAAACTGTTTCTTAGATAGACAAGGGCTGTATAGCTATTTCACTAGGATACAAAGCACTCTGAATCTGCCTTTGTTGCTTCAGTCAATAGAAATACTAGCTTTTAATGTGGGTTTATGCCTTTCACATGCAGTATAATTTCAAATTACGCAGATGCAAAAATGTTGCATTGGGAGTTAGATTCTTTTGTCACTAATGGGAGGTTAAATTTATAGCTGTCAGACAAAAAACCACCTCACAGTGTTAAGGGGGGAAAAAAAAAGTAATGATTTTTAAGCCTGAAATTAACATTGTTTAAAGTTATGTTGGAATGATATGGTAGTCTAATATATTTGAACTGTGTCTTTATATTAAATTATAAGGCTAACAATCAGAATAAATATCCAGGGTTAAATGGGCTTAAGACATTTCCAGACACATGATACTTTAATACCACATGTTGTTTATTCCCACAAAACACAGAGAATCACTGTCTTATCACTTGCGTGCAGGCTTTTGTGTTTAGTCAAGGTTAATCTTGTAGATGACTTTAGAAACTTGATCTGGAAGTCCTAAAACAGGGAACACTAAATGGGTCTTCAGGATAAGTGTTCTTCTACAGCAGTGATTTGACTCATGAAATGGAAAAGTAGATACATTCAGGGCTTTTAACTAGAGCTTATTTTCTACTTAGTAGCAGTTGACATGTCAATATCAGATTCACTTCTTAGGCAGGATTCTGCTTTCACTGTGTAACTTAGAAAAACCTCTTATGGAGAGAGTTACATCAGTCTAAAACCAATGTAGTTAGGATCAAAATTCAGCCCTGTGACCCTGAAATTACAGCTATATATACTTGCCTAATTTTGAGAAGGTAGGAAAGGGGACAAAGCAATCAGATAGGCTCTTAAAATCTTGTCAGGAGCAATCTTTCTCAAGACATTATTTTAAAGATCAGCTTTGAAGAGAAGACTCTCCACCCATTTTTATATACAATAGCTAAGAAACAAGGAAGATTGATGGTTTAATATGTCATTCTCTTTTTTTTCCCCTAAGAAAAGAGGAGCTGATAAAATTCAGGTGTGGAAATTGTGTAGTGATTTCTTTATTAAAGAAGACCATCTTAATGCTTAATGTTTAAAGATTCACATATTTAAATTTTTCTCTGCAAGAAAAAGGGTACTAACAAAAAACGTAAACTGATGTGAACCTAATTTACTTCCTGTTTATGGTATTCGTGTGCTTAACCATACCTACATTTTTCCAAATCTCTTTTCCGGCAAGGAGAACAGAAGGACATTTGTGAGGTTTTTAACTTTAAAATGAAATGTGCCAATTTGAAGGATAAATAGCCAGTGCACATTTAGAGAATAGGCGGCACCCATTGCACTGTGTACACCCTGCAAGCTACAAACTGACATGACTGTCTGTCTTCTAAAGAAATTTGTACTTATATTTTATGGTGACAGTACCCTTCGTAGTCTGTTGTGTCAAAAGGTTCTGTCACTGCTTCAAGTCTGCATAAAGATTATTGCTACTGATGCTGCAGTTTTGCTGATTGGGAGCAATTCATTCCCCTATCCTGTATTTTTAACTTTTTCCTCCACTCAGGTTAAAAAAAAAAAAAAAGAAAGAAAGAAAAAAGGAAAAGAAAAAGAGGACTTCTTAAGATTTCTTGATGCATTGTAAGATTGATAAATAGTTTAATGTGTGCCTGATAGTTTGATTAATTAAACACCAAGCTGTGGAACCACTACAATTCATATGTCAATTCAGACTATTTTCTGGAAATGATTTGAATCAATTGCTAATGAAATTGAGAAATTTAAGAGAAGCTTTCTGACTTTCCAGTGACAGCCCTCATATTTAACTCAAGAAATGTGACAGATAACGACAACATAAAAAGTACTGTGAATTATTTGCCAGATCATGTGAAAATTACAGCGTCACCCTATTGAAACAGCTCGTAGCTCATCAACATGAAAATAAACAGTCCTAATCACATACTTAGAAATTGAGGATGCTGTTTCAAAGATAAAAGATTGTGTCTGAAATAAACAAAGAACATAATCTTCATGAACAGATATAATATTTCATAATCTCTCTTTGCATACTATGATAGATGAATGTACTGCTATTAAAATGTAGTCCTAAGGAAAAAGGTTGTACAGTGTTTTATTAGATTTAATTACATTAAACTCTCAAAATAGGTACAGTATAATTTTTCTTTTCTGGTGTAATTAGCATGCTTACTATTACAAAGTTTGTATTTAAAGCGATGTTCTGCTGTGTTTGTTTCCATAACTTTTTACTTCCAGGCACACTTTAATTAATTTAAAACTTCATTCAGATATAATGAGACAGTTATTGCATGTTAATGAAATATCAATGGAAAGTGCACGAATCAATAATTAATCTAATTAAGGTGTATAAAGGACAATATTGCTATGTAATTAACTGAAAACTGTGTAATAACACATGCATATTTAAAATTTTATTATTATATTTGTAAGGAATTTTTAGATCATGCTGTTTTATGAGTTTACGGGAGAGAAATAAAATTAAAATGTTTGTCAAAGAGCTTCTGGTGTAAACTTTAAATGCTATCCTGAATCATTTTAACAGTTGTTTAAGCTTCTTGTGCAATTCAAACACACAGTGAGAGTAAAAAGGTATTTTAGTGGAAATGAGGCTGAACTTGCAGGAAAGATTCATTTCATAACTTCAAAGTCAAATACAAAACAATAAGGAAAATATCTATGAGCTAGGTCTACACAAAAATTAAACAGGAAAACATTCATCTGAAATTAAAAATATTGTATTTGTTTTATGCTTGGGAATATATTATAAATTATGGAGGCATTGGTTGCAACTTCATAATTGTTTTCCACTTAAGCTGGAAATTTAATCTTTTTAAATATGAAAAATAAACACTATTGTTAACAAAACTACACCACATTCTCTCTGTGAGTGTATTATTTGAGGATTTACAAGTAAATCTGTTTCTTAGATGAATTTAATAATTGAAAAGTGGATCCTTCAGAGAAACTTACTCTTTGTTGGGTCTTTTTTGTACTGAATGATTTTCAAAATGGTGTAACATAAGAGTCTTCAGGCTTTCCAACTGATTACAATCTGGCATGTAAAAAATACTTAAAATTCAGTTGCAACTGAACTACATTTCTAATGCTTACTGTAGTTAATTGTTAGTTACAATGAACTACTGTGATATGATGGTAAAGGTCATGTTCAGTTTTGCATCTGAAGTGGAAGTTCAACCTCTTTATTTTATATACAAAACAGTATATCTACCCACATTTTCAGCACAGACTTTTCTGGGAACTTTCAAGAAAAGAAGTTAAAGATTTCACATTCTAACATTAAAAACAATTCTCATTCATGATTTTTCTCTAACTTAAAACTGCAAATTTTGGTATATTAAAATGTGCAGATTAATAGCAGTTTGGAGAACTCTCTGGAGTTACATAAAGAGAAAACAGTGCTGTTCATTGTAACTTAATCTTTATGCACCGCAGTTAGCTGACATGAATGAGATTTATAATGACCAGGGCCCTTTATGAAGGTGGAGTTGCTGGTACATTGAAGTCCAGCACTCACTTGAAACTCTTCAGCTCATTCACCTTCTTCAGTTCTGCAGCTTCAACAACAGCTACTCTGTTGAGGATGCTCTTCTTCAAAAAACTATTCAGCCGACTCAGGGCCACCTTGTTGTCCCCAAGGATGAGTTTAGGTTTTGGTGTCTTCTATGTGTTGTGCAGTGGTTGTTCTGGTGGTGAGGTGTGTGTTACCGGGTGGTGGAGTAAGAAGTATGTGCTGTTTAGATGCCTTGACATAAAAGCAAGGAAATGAAAACTGATTTGTGCAAGTTTTGTGCTCACACAACCAAAGCTGTTTGAAAGTACTGGATGCTCTCCTCAGGCCCTATGCTACCAGCACTCCTAGCTATCTTTGGGACACCAATGCCTTCTTGAGATAACTACTGTCAGTTGGTGAGCTTCCAGGAAATGCCATCCTGCCTACTATGGACATGGAAGCTCTTTACACTAACATCCCAAATAAAGACAGACCAAAAGCCATTAGAAACAATATCCCAGGTGATGTCATGGCACACACAGTGGATGAACTTTCTTACGCAGTTCTCACCTACAGCCATTTCAGATTTGGAGATGATTTATACCTTCAAGTCAGCAGCCCTGCTATGGGTAGCCACATGGCCTCACAATATGCCAATGTTTTTATGACTGACTTAGAACAACACTTCGTCAGCTCTTGTCCCCAAGTGCCAACCATTTACTTATGCTACACTGATGACACGTTCATCATCTGGACTCCCAGAAATGAGGGCCTTGAGGAATTCCATGGAGATTTGAACAACAGCCACCCTGTCATCACCCGCAGCCTGGGCCAGTCAGTGTGGGAGATCCACTTCCCAGGCACCACAGTACAAATAAGTGAAGGCCACATAAACACCACCCTATATTTGAGTCATACTGACCTCTATACCTGTCTCCATCCTTCCAGCTTTCAGCTGGGACATGTCATACAATCCAGTGTCTACAGCCAAGACCTAAAATACAACTACATTTATCACGATCCCTCAGACAAAGACAAACACCTTCAGGATCTCAATCAGGCATTCTTAAAGCTACAATGCCTACCAGAGAAAGTGAAGAAACAGATTGACAGAGTCATACAGGTACCCAGAAATCAACTACTTCAGGACAGGTACCCAGAAATCAACTACTTCCACAAGGAAAACAGCAGAATGCCACTGGTCATCACCTACAGCCCCTAAGTCAAACCTCTCCAGCACATCATCAAAGATACACAGCCTATCCTGGAAGATAATCCCTTACTTTCAAGCATTGAGGTGTACTCCAGTTCTCACACAGATAGCCCCCCCAGCTTGAGCAAATTCTAACCAGCAACTACATGCCATACAACAAAAACACTAAGGCACATACCAGTCCTTGCCAGCATATCTACTTAAGTGATGTCATCACAGGACCTAACCAAATCAGCCACTCCATCAGAAGTTCATTCGCCTAGATGTCTACCAATGTGGCAATCATGTGCCAACAATGCTTTATACATTGGCCAAACTGGAATATCTCTATGCAAAAGAATAAATGGATGCAGGTCAGACATCAAGAATCGTAAAACTCAAAAACCAGTAGGAGAACACTTCAGTCTCCATGGAGAGTCTATAACAGACATGGCAGTTACAGTACTTCAGGCCAAAAATAAAAAAAATTTCTCCACAAACTTGAAAATGATACTTCAATGTGAAATTGCAGAGATGGAATTCATATGGAAATTTAACACCATTTGATTAGGTCCGAATAGGGACTTGGAATGGCTAACTCATTACAGAAAGTAATTTCCCCTCTTAACATTCTCACCGTCTCATCTATTGTTCTTTAAAATCAACGTTCACACTGTTTGTGTGAATGAAAGCAACTGGTTTGGTTTGCTGAGATAGCCTAACATATTGCCCCTTTGGAACTGTTGGAAATGGCCTTGTGAATTACCCTTCTCTGCATGTGTATAGATACACCTAACATGTTACAGTTTCCATTTCATGCATCTGATTAAGTGGGATTATAGGATGAAAGTTCATGTAATAAATACATTTGTTAGGCTTTGGAAGTGCCACAGGACTCCTTGTTTATTTTTCTGAACCTGTTTATCAATGGAAAATTGAGTTTCTTGACTAAATTATTTTCATATATATAAGTAGTATTTGTTTTCTTTGGAAATCTTTAGTTTATTGTGGGGAAAAGAGAAGTTTTATGTTTTCAGAAATGTTGGAATAATTTATGATGTTCCCAAATTCAAGTGATTTAAATCAACTTTCCTAAATTCAACTGCATCCTTCTGAGCCTCAGTGATGCCTCACAGGAGTTGTGGTTTGAGTGCATCATGCCACAGTCTTCTATAGGCTGGTCTCTCACCTGATATGCCCCAGCAAGGTGACCCCTTTAATGCATTTTAACTGATCAGCGAGAAGTAACTCCATAGTGTATCCAGCCACGCAGTCTGGCCCCCACAGGGGAAGGAGAGCAGGAGGCACCAGAATGAGAACTCCTATGATGTACCATGGTGGCACAGGGAGACATAGTTTAATCTCAAATTTTATCTGAAACAAAATGTTTTGATTTGGCTGTACAAACTGAAATGTTCTGATTCAGATTGATGTTTCATTTTGTGTTCCCTTAGGAATCTTTCAGTTTGGGGCTGGAAAAAAACAACAAGGAGTTGTGTGGCACTTTAAAACTAGATTTTGGGAGAAAATCAACATTTCTGTGGACATTTCAAATAAATGTTTTAATTTGCATTTTTGAAAAAAATATTCCGGGGGGGTATAATTTTGTAGTCTAACCGGCTCTATATGAGATATCATGTTTGTGTCATAATATACTAATAGACAGGACCAGTAAAAGTGATATAATCTCTGGAGTTCTCATTGGTCGTTCCCGTTAAAAGTTCCACGCTATATGCTAGCTGATTGGGAACCAGATTCATTAGTACGCCATTGATGCTTTGTGCTGTTCTGGTGATGAAAATGAGCTGTAAAGCTGGCTGCTTTGTGTGTGGATCATATTTTTCTCCCTTTTTGAAGAACATGAGTGCAGGTGTTTATGCAACATGAAAAGCAGTTTGAAATTGTAGGATTATAAGGTTCTAAATAGTATCAAATTTTTAATTACACCTATTTGGTTTCTTTATTAATGAAGTAATAAATATATGCTACTTTTGAATAATCTAGTATATGATTGGAAGTAACTTTAAGCTACATATTGTTTGGAAGTGACTCCTTGCTGGCACTTCAGCTTGATCTGCTTCTAGAATTTACGCCACTGACTACTGGAGATAAACCCATTTCCATTATTAAGTGATTAATTTCATTACAAATCCTTCAAAATATTATGCTAGTTATTACCTGGCAGTGCCATAGAGCAGTGCCTTTGCTTCTCCACATCAAACAAATTTAACTATATGCTCAAAAAAATTTAGAGGAACAATGAAATATGAGAATCATGGATGTAGTCACTTTCGATATTTCCCTTGTATAGTCAATAACTTTTTTCTTGGTGAACAGGGTTTATAAATATCAAAAGAGGAAGGAGGAAAAAAATTAATTTTTTAAAGGATTTACCGTTTGCAGCTATCTGAAATAAGTCAATTTTAACAAATGCAATTTGACAGCATCCCTTTAACTTGTTTTATCCGCTCTTGCAATGCAGCGGTATAGCTATTACACTATATGTCAATCTATCATACACCCACATACTCAGTACATGAAATGATTTGTAAACCTTCCTTTTTCACATGGCTTTACATTACTTTCAGTAAGGGGGAAAATTTACTGGCTTCTGTTTTAAAGTCTCATGTGCTAACCAGATTTAACCGAATTACAACATAATTAAAAAAAATGAAATATGCCCATGTCTCTAAACCTTTGCCTTATCATTGTATGAAACTTCAATTCCTGAGAAATAATTTCCTGCAAATTGTTAATCATTTCATTAAATATAAGACTAAGTATCTCTCCCTGTAGAATTCTTGTCTTAAAATGAAACCTACCCGAAATCCTTCATCCCCATCCTTCTGATGCCTGAAATAATCAATTTCTCTAGGAATCTCAGATTCCCTTTCCTTCTTTCAATTCTTCTCAGATCTTAATAAGCTAGTCTACTGCATTTTCATCCAGTATGAACATTTAAACTTCTCTTTATTTCCAGGCCAAAATCTTTGAATATTATAAATATCTGAGTCATCAGCAGTGGAAGCCTCTCAAAATAGGTGAAATGACAGTCTATATTTTAAGGACTAAAAAAGAAGTGAATTTCAAAGTTTGCTAATTTTCACAGGCAACACAATAATCACATACTAGCTGAACAAGGAATCTCTCATGCCTCTGTCTAGAGGCCACTGACTTCTGGAACCAGTGCCACCCAAAAGGAGTGACACCAGTTGCCTTTCATCATTGAGTCATCAACAATGGAGCAGACATCTTGGGCAGGTACTCATTGACCAGCCGTGAATGATCCCTGCTTGTATCCATCACAGACTTGATACGCTTTTTGATAGGAGTACCCCACAATGGATTTGTTTGCTACTTAGGACATCACAAAATGTCAGAACTTGTACTGAGGAAGGGGATCAGGGTCCAAGGTCATTACCAGATATCTGTTCCTTTGATTCCAATGTTGGTTTCCCAACTGAAGACTCAAAGCCATATTTGTTCTGGTGGCTTTGTACTGGCTGAGGCTGTATTAGCTGACAGACCTGCTCCAGATGTTCAGCCTGCAAGCCATCTCCCAGATTACATGGACCCAATCTCTCAGAATTGCAGGCAGATACTCCATCCCAGTAAAAAAAAAAAAAAAAATTACAGCATCTCAGTGGTGTGGCTTTTGGGTGGCTGAGCACTACAGGCACTCACTCCTTGGGGTAGGTTTAGGAATCCTGCTGCAAAAAATGAAAGCGTCTACCAGAAAGACACATTCTTCCAAATGGAAATATTTTCCTCTGTGGGCAACCCAAAAGGATTTAGACTCAGCCCAGTCCTTGATACCAAAGCTCCTCAACTAACTACTGTATCTCAAGCAGCGGGGGACTCTTGCTGAAGTCTGTTAAATTCCATCTGACGATGTTTTCAGATGCACAGATGGACTGTTTCCTCTCACCCCACTGATTTGAAGTTCCTTAAAGGGCCATGTGACAGGGCATACCTAGCCCATTGGCCCCTGCTGGAGGTTCTGCTACCCTCTGCACCAGGGAGGAGTGGCAAAGGCAGATCCCCCAGGCCGGCTCAGAAAGATTGCACAGAATTAGCCAATCAAAGCCCAGCAGGCTCAGATGACCACAGCGGCTTGTCCTGAGCAGCTTGATTGCTGGCTGGGACCAGAGGATTGAGAAAAGATTCTCCTTGCTGGCCACAGGATCTCAAGAGAGAATGAGGTAGTGGGTTCTGGTGACATTTGCATTCAGTGAGGAGGAACAGGATCTGATAACATCCACCCTGAGGTACAGGTGATGAGAAAGTGACCAGGTGGGAAGAAGAACTCAGGGAACAGCAGCAGCAAAGTGGTGCAATGGTATGTGGCAGATGTTTATAGGGTCCTTAGGTTTCCACACTTCTCACTGGTGAAATGGCTTAAGGCTTGAGAATGAAGCAAAGCTTGTTCAGAGGCCCAAATTAAAGGAGGGATTTAAAGGGCCCAGGGACAGTGCTGAAGACTAGAGGCAGTTTGTTGAACTCTTTGCTACCCTAGAAGAGGTTCTTTCATATTGACTGTGTGACTTGACTGAAGGACTGAGTCACTGAAGACCTGCCTAGCAAGATCAACAGTCTACAGGAGGTGACAGCAGCAGGAATGTTTCTACAGTATGGTATTCAGTCAGCAGAAGGCATGCAGAAGAGGTGACTGCCCCCATTACAGACTATTACATGCTTCCCACCAGTCAGAAAACTCATTTCTTCTTGGGACCTCAAAATAGTCCTTGTGAGACTCAGGGATCCTACTTTTGAGCCTCTCTCAGACCACTCCCTGCATCACCTCACTGTAAAAAGTCCTTTTAGTGGCTATTGTTCTGTTAGAAGAGTGAGTGAGCATCAAGGGCTAGTGTCTGACCTTCCCTGTATAACACTACATAGAAACAAGGACTTCCTTTGAAATTCATCTCCCGGGGGCACCAGAGTGGGTCACATTGTGGACCTTTGTTAACAGTTCACTGGAGTGCTACAGTTATTGACACCAAGGTTCCATCAGAGCTCAAGCAACTTCTTCTACTTGTGTGAGACACATGCCAATATCAGAGCTCTGCAGGGTGGCCGCTTATGAAATAACCCACTGACCTTCGTTAAGCATTAGGCTTTGGGCTCCTGGCTGCTGGATCAGATGCTAAATTCAGGAGAGCAATATTATAATTGTTGTTTGGTTGATGCCCTTCAAATGCCTCAATCCCAAAATCCTGAGTAAACACGCTTACCCTGTCAACTACACTGAGATCAACACTAATGCATACTTGGAGAGAGAATGTTTGCTCATCCTACAGTAACTACTGTTCTTTGAGATGATGATGCAGATTCCATCATCTCACCTCCATTCCCACTTTTCAGAGTCCCCAGCTTCAAATTATGATGGAGCTGAGGGAGGCTTGGAGCCACTGCAAATTTATGCCCTTGCATGGCACCACAAGGAGGCATAGGGCATATGGTCAATCCTGTCTTTCAACAAAAGAAATCTGAGCTCATGCAAGGATCCAAAAAATCCATTTGTGATAGAACAATGCAGAATTTGTTTTCAGTTTTTGGTTTTTTTTTTTGCTTTTTACAAAGAACATTTTAGTTTTTACATTTTGTGAAAAAAAACAAATATACACAGTAAAACCCCAATTATCTGAGCCTCCATTATCTGGCTTCCCAGATTAACTGAACTGGGGCTGAAAGCCCAGGCAGCAGGGCTCCTGGTTGTATGGCTAGGAAAACCAAAGTTCAATGTTTCATTTTAATCCTGGACAAATTCAGATTTTTTTTCAAGCACAACTGGGTTTTTAAATCATAGAAAAGCAGGATCCCTTCTTCTGCTTCTGCGCTGACTATATCTTCTCCAAAGAACAGCAGTAACTATAGGCTAAAACAGGCATGGCCAAACTGAGGCTCGGGAGCCACATGTGGCTCTTGAATGAAAAATTTTGGCTCCTGGAAGAACATCACCAAATCAATTTAGGAAAGCAGCCCCAGCCTAGGAGTTCAGAAGGGGGTTAGGATGGCGGGGTGAAGCACAGCATGATTGGTATTTTAAAAAACACACCACTAGCCTGCAGTCTTCTACACTGAGCAGCAGCTAAGTTTTTACTGTGTAGGGCTAATTTTTCTGGTTACCTTAAGTAATTATTAGAATCTGACAATAGTAGGATCAATATTTGTCCTCTTTCTACGACAAAATTGACGTGTGCAGTGAATTTTAAACTTAGTGATTTCGGAGTAGGTAAATGTATATGGCTATATGCCTCAGTGTGGCTCTCGAAGGTTTAATAATCAACTTGTCTGGCTCTTGAGTTCCATAAGTTTGGCCACCCCTGGGCTAAAATAACCATTCTTTCTCTTCCATCATCTTCAACCTGCAGTATAAAATAGCTTGTAGTCATGTGTTATGATGCTTCTTCAGGGTGATTGGGTCTGTGGGTCACCGTGAAACTCTCCTACCTTCCATGAGAGGGAATCTGTCTTGTGGTGGGTGTATGTCACTGCACATCCACTCAGGCACTCTTCTCTGGGTTCTGCCAGCTCCTACTTTGCCTTGCAGGTAAATACTCCACAGTCCCCCAATAACTCAACTGTTCCCCACTAGTGCCCAGACCAGTCACTGTACCTTCTTAGTAATTCCTTGGTTCACTATTCCTGAAGGAATACTTTACACACACCAGCTCTTTTGTTCAACTGCAGATCAGCTCCAACATAACTACACAGCACTCTACACTATTTATAATGAAAACAAATATAAATTTATTAACAAAGATTTTCAGAGAGAGGGTGTAAAGATGATAAGACCAGGTTGCAAATAGAACAAAAGAAACATGCTGATGCTACACTAAAATTTAATTCTAACTACTAACTTTTTGGTGTTTTAAGGTCCCTTTTTACAGGAAAAACCACACTTCCAGTTATTCCCTCATGCACAGAATAAAGGGGAGGTCCTTGTCCTTTCTTGTTGTATCTCTTTTTTTCCCCCTCCAGAATAAGGATGACTCCCTGTGGTTTCATTTGTGGTGCTGTCCCCAAACTCTCCAGTTTTACTGTTGATTTTCATGTGTAAATGGAGCTTCTCTGCAGAGACCAGGACAGATAGGTGATCTCACTTCCTTTTATTTGACAAAACCTGCTGGTTAACCCTGCCTGGAGAGAGAGATTCTGAACATAATTTCAGGCCATTTGTACAACTTCGCAAATACCACCTTATATACAATACACGACAAGTAGGAGGGTCAATGTGCTGTAAGCTTCTGTTAGACAGTGCACGTAGTCTTTTATGGACAAATGCTATGAAAGCAGCATGTTAGGTATAGTGAGGTGGTCAACGCTCATAAGCACTGCTGTGACAGACCAGTGAACCCTTTGCCATTTGGTATCGAGAGGCTCTTGGGCCACAGGTATGTAAGCCCTGCATAGTGTCTGGCATTGAGATGTTTTATTCCTTAGAGTAAGTGACAAAATAGTAATCATAAGGGAACTATGCTGGCTTTTGTTGTGTAACATGCAGCAAAATATCATTTGCCAGCCAACATATATAGAAGCATCCATATAAAAATGAGACGCTTTAGATTGTAATATCTTTTGTCCAAGGATTGTCATTCTTTATGTGTTTCTACAGTGCCTAAAGCAATAGGTTGTTGACCTGGCCGAATCCTGTAGCGGTAACACAAATGTTAAATATTCACCACTGGTGAGAAATATTAAAATTTGTAAATCCCAGGAAAAGAATCATTTCATTTTCCTAATTTTTTTAAAATCTTCTGGGGACTCTTCTGGGGAAACAACCCAATGGAACACTGTTAAGAATAATGACATGAGCCTAGTCCCATCACATTTATCATCTTCTGTGTATAAAACTCAATTAAATCAATATATGAAACTTCCTTGAAAATGCCACATATTCATCTATCATTATTGAAAACTACCACATTTAAGTCTTAATAACTCTTTGCACTAGAGAGCTATCAATGTCACCATTATTATTATACTTACCTATCTTCAATATATTACAGCTGTTAGAATCCCTGCACCAGAATCAATGGGAAATTTGCATTTGGTATAAAATATTCTAATCTATCACAATTAATTTTCTTCCTTGAATTATGTTAATTATGATCTTCCCCACCTGGGAAGAAACCCCTATTGCTTTCCTGTCTACATCTAGATCTAAAGATGGCTCCCTGAAGCAAAAAATCTTTTGATAAAAATTCCATAACTTCTTACTCTTTTCTTGCTTCTGTCATTTGTACATACAGCATGGTTAGAAATATTTAATGGAAGGTTTGGTTTCACCAGCGTTTCTTGAATACATATGATAGCTAATCTTTCCTTTTTAAATAAAAAAAATAAATTCCTTCAATTCTTGCCCAGGGGCAATTAAGCTGTACACATTCCATTTTGAGATTAAAAGGCCCATTGAAAACCCACTCATGATTGACTGCTTAACAGTTTATAATCTACATTTAAAGAGAGATCTTTGATATTCATTTGTCTGTCTTCTGCTTCAAAAATAATCTTTAATTTATCTCTTTCTTCAAGGGCAGGGGGAGTTACAGAAACTTTCTTTTATTAACTTTGCTATTATTTATCAGAGAAAGTATCCATTAGAGTTCTCAAACTCTGATGGTGATCCAAAAATGAATTCCTTGATCACTTCTGTATTTGTTTTATCTGACCAACATTTTCTTCCCTTAATCTGTCACTGATCCCCATTGGATTAACCACATTATTTCTCTTTTGACTTCCTCTACACAGCTACATGTCATGGTTTTAAACTGCTAAATTTCCTTGGCCTTACTTTCCTGCGCTGATCCAAAGACCAAAGTTGAAACATTCTGGCCTTACTTTCCTGCGCTAATCCCTACGAAGACCAAAGCTGAAACATTCTACAATAGTTGTTTCTTTGTCATTACCATCTTCATGTTAAGCCTTTCCCTTTATTTATTTAGAATTTGTTCTTAAGGAACTCTGCACCAAAGGGTGCCATTGGTATGCATTTAAGGAACAGAAGACTAAAGTGAGATTTGACCAGAGTAGGAGCCCTGCTTTATTTTCATCTTGCACTAGTCATGTTGCCCAGTCCTCACGTTTCACTTTCAAATCAGGCAGAAATCACATCCTCAATTGTATTAGCTCTCCAGTTGTCCCTAATACGGTTGGGCTTACCCCTAGTCTTTGCAATAAAGGTCAATAAATGCACACTATTACAGGCCTTGGAAAGGGACAGATCATCTCTTATCTGACAGCAACCACTTTCTTTTTGGAGCAAAGGATATTGAACCCAGAAAGTCTCCTTCCTGGAAACCCTGACTCATGCAAGTAGGCACATTTTTCTGCATCTGTGTCTGTATTTCTGATTGGTTCAAAAGATGTGACAAATATTTTACAACAGACTCCTTTCAATTCAGAAGTTCATGACAAAATTAAGAGATTTTTACTTAGTTTGATGAAGATGTTGAACATGTAGTTAACAAAGGATGGAATATATTTCAATATCATCAGGTTTTGCTTTCCCTTTCAGTAAATGCTGGCTTTAGCATTGCTTTAGTGAATATATTTACCTCTCAGATCACTGAATGTGAAGTCAATATTGGCTTGTTGTGTTCACTGTAGAAGTTACATATTAGGAAAGCAGATGGCAGAAAGATAGCATATTATGCATGTCTTACGTTAGCACTCAAATAACAGTTTGCATTTTGGGCACTGCGTATGTCACCTGATGATGCACTGGGGTCTCTCTTTCCTTTGATGCATGTAACTAATTATCACTGTGGCTCGTGTTCTTCTCAGTGCTTGTAGGACTGATGCACAACTAGGTGCTATTTTTCTTTAAGATGCTCAACCACTTTCCTTTGTCCAGTATTAATTACAGATAGGGTGGAAATAGATTAAGGACTGGGGTATCTTGAGGTACTGATCTCAGGAGAGGAGGCTGTCACTTCTGCATTACTGATTTTAACCTGAATCAAGGTGGTAGTTATTGAGCAGCATTAGGTAGCTTCCTGGTAATTTGTGCTATAGAATGTGAAATAAATTGTCTCGGGCTAGTGGATGTATATTTTACATTATAAAAGGTACCCTCAACATTGCGACTGATTGGAGTTGTTTGCAAGCTCAGTAGGGAGTTTAAGGTATTAAGTCATAGAGGTGACATTCCATTCTACTCCCATTGGAGGTGGCTCCGTACTGGCTGGTTTGAGGAAGATTTATTAGGTAGCAGGGCAAAGTTTCCATTGCCAACCCCTCTACTGTTGAGAAACTTCAGTTTCCTGTAGTGTGCACATAGAACATTCTGCTGGCATTCTAAATTCATTGATGATGATGATGATGATGATGATGATGGGGGGGGATCATGATTAGAAGTGTAGTTTGTTATTCATGTGCCCACATTTTATGAAGCCAGCATTCAGAGTTGGAGATGGACAGATTCGTTTTTGTAAAAGCATTTTTAACTCAGAAGGAAAAGAGTCTATTTTGTAAATGATATCTTTCCCCATTGTGGTCTCAATAGGGTTTTTACATGTCCTTTTAAAAGAAGCACTTTTAGAAAGATGATTGCAAATATGAAATGGCAATTAGTTGCTTCAAGAGGTACCAGTTTCCAGAGATGTTAGTCCAGTGGTGGTGTATGTAATTTATGCAGAGAAGAAGGGGTTAGTGGGAAGAGAAAAGCAGGGTATTTTTGGCCCTTATTTATCCTTTTCATTCATATATTTAAAGAATGCCACTTCCCCTCTGCACAAAGTAAAGGGCCCAAATTAATTAGTTAAAGGAGTGTTCATTTTAGCATTCTGTTTTACAACACTTTGATAAATATGTAACACAATTTTGCCCTTTACATTTATTGACAATGGTACAAAGCACATTTGCAGGGAAGGCTTTATCCTATCAGCATGGAATCCCACCTCCTTCAGATGCTTGCATCCATATTGATGGCACACAGGATAAACAGAACAAGTTAATTTGTAATCTTAGTTAGAAAATGATAGCTGCACCTCTTCTGTCATTGAGCACTCTGCCAGTTTAAACAGCTGATTAGTCAGCTTCTGTGGAATCGATCTGAATCAGTTCCACCTGCATGCACCCACCAGGAGCCACTTTATTGTAAATCAATCATTCTGAAAACATCTCACAAAGGGGCCAGCCCTCACTAACAAGCCATCAATTTAAACTGTCTGTCTGAAGCACTCTGCAAATTAGGAGTGCAACAAACATTTATTCAAAAATTATTGAGAAGTTATGTTTTTAACCATAACTGGTAACTTATTTTTCTTTGTTTCTTGGGGGTGTGTGTGTGTGTGTGTGTGTGTGTGTGTGTGTGTGTATTTTAGCTTGCATCAGGATCAATTTTCAGACACCGCAAAAATGATATTTTTTTTCTTGGGGTCTTTTTTTTGGTTTGTTCTTGCTTTGTGTGAGAAAACAGTAGGTTGGGAATTTTAACAGCTGTGGATGGAATGGATGGCCTTTATTACTAGAAGGCAGCATTAACAGTAACTCAGAGACTTTATGTTCTGCCCTTGTGCCCCTTGAGTGTTAAGATCGATCCCTGGAGTCAGAGAAGTTCTCCTTATTCTTTGACATGATGAATTGCTAAATTTTGACTGTGCATATAGTGGGTCTTCCAACTGGCGGTTGTTGGAGAAGCTGCCCCAGGGGAGGCATATAGATATATGGTTTGGTCTCCAAACTCTTCCTTTAAGATGTTTCAAACTATCCTAAATAAAAGAGAATGGAAAAGGTATATTCTACTTTTTTTATTGGCCTGTCTGGACGTTTCACTTATGTCAACACAAAAGCTGTGAGAATCATGTTTTGAAGTTGAGTGCATTGTCTGGAATCTCTGGAGTCTTATTCAGCATGAAAAAAAAATATGGCAGCACTTTAGTTTGTAAGATGCAGTGCAAAACCTTATGTGCAATGTTATGTGTTGTAATTGCATGTTGCCACATATGATTGAATTCTGAACACTGTTTCTCAGAGTAACTGCTTAGTCTCAAAGAATTTGGGATCCACATTCACAAATAACACAGTAGATCTACTAATGGAAAGATTGTCAAAATAAAAATTCAGTAAAACCACCAAATTATACGTAAATCAATTTTATATTTAGGTGAGACAGAGCCTGATCCAACTGCCCTTAATGTCAGTTGAAAGACTCTGGCTACCAATTAAAATGGGTTTTGGATCAGGCCCAGTACAGCTAATGCTGTGTGAAGAAGTCATTGCAAAATTTGAAGCACTGGCATTTGCCTGCTTTTGAGTCTGTAGCATTTCAATTTATGTGAAGGACTTTGCATGAAACTTTTCACACCTGTTAAGTTTTTCATTTTGCACTGTCAGGGTGTCAGCAGAACCAGGGAGTCAACTTTTCAAGGTGCACTTTTAATAGCAAGTTTGAAGCTGGGAATGATTGCATGATGGAAGTTGAGCTGCATTGGTGGATGTTTGCTGACTGGTTGAGCCTGTTGCATGTTACTCCAGAGAGTGAAGAACATGACTGCTTCTTGGAAAGAAAACTATCTTCTAGTTATTTTTCTGAAAGGACTGATCCTGAGACAGAATCAAATGCCAGAGTTGGTAGCAAACTATAGTAGCTGGCCTTTCCCCAAGGAGATCAACAACAGATAGAGAATTAATATGAGGAAGGCCCTGGTGGGGGTGAGTGAAATTTGTGGGAACAGTAGATTTTTCAGGGTTCCATAGGTTTGGATAGATTAGAGAAGTTTGGTTTTTTGTTTGTTTGGAGGTTGTCCTATCTGTAGGTCCATGATTTAGCTGGTTTTAATGCATGTTCCTTTGCTTGACTACGGCTGCTAATCCCATGGTTTGAATGTTTTATTCTTCTTCATAGTACTAGGGGTGAGGCAAGAATTATTTAACAAGGGAACAATGATCACAATCTGTTTCAAGGAGGAGAGGCTTCTGTCCATCCCTGAAATGACTATATTAGCTGTCTGTCTGTGTCCTTGCAGAGTATAGCTAGGGGGATTCTGGTTCCGAACCAACCTGAAAAGTTGGTCAAGCTCTACTGTTCCTGCCTCTTTCTGTTTTATTCTATTTTTGATGGGCCAACATCATCAGTACTCCCATCCTACTCAGTGCATAGTGCATTCACCATTACAATCAGCAATGCTTTGGTGACATCATTATGAGGTTTGCTCTTGTTGCTTCTGCTTCTGCTCTCAGATGCTGTTTTTTCCTATTTAATTTTGCATACTTTGTCAATGGAGACTCTGCTGCTTCCCTCACTCCTGCTGAGTATTGCTACTGAAGATTATTGAGTTCTGTGCCATCTGCCAAGATGAACACAATTGCCCTCACCACACTGCCCTCATGCTTAATGCAAAAGTGGCAAAATGCCAATGCTCAAGTTACTACCATTCTCATTTGGTCATTCAGTGCGAAGTAGATGAAATACTTTGCTTCTTGACAAACATATGGGCAATGGTTCAACTATGAAGTACATGCATGTGAAGGCCTGTTGGGTCAGTTTTGTGGAAAGAGGGGAAGGGGGCTATTAGCAGCAAGGTGAAATGGTTTCTTTCTCTTGTTTGTTGTATTCAGGTAGCCCAAAGAGGCCTCAGTCACTCTTGGGGCCCCATTATTTTGAGTTCTGTATATTCAGAGAGTGAGAGACAGGCCGTTCCCCAAAAAGTTGACTTTCAAAAGAGACAAACAGGCAAAGGAATTGTTGCTATCCCCATCTTACAGATGGAGAACTGAGGCACAGAGAGATTGTGATACATCTAGGGTTGCATAGGAAGCAAAGCTAGAGATTGAATCCACATTTTCCAAGTCCCAGTCTAATGCCTTAACCTAGTGGTTCCCAACCTAAAGTCCAGGGGACCCTTGGGAGTCCATGGAGTTATTGCAAGGGGTCCATGAATATATTAAGCCCTACTCACTGCCGGCCAGTGATCCATGTTGGAGAGGGCTCTAAATCAGATGTGTCAAACTTATGGCCCGTGGGGCCGAATTTGGTCCACAGAGCTGCTGGTTGGGCTGTGTCTGGAAGCTGTCTACAGCAGTGAACTGCAAAGACAGGCTTGGGCACAGCAGGGCGAGGCATGCTTCTGACCTACTCACATGATCCAAGTCACAGCATAATTCTGGTTCAACTCTGATGTGGTCTGCCAACCAATCAGAGTTTGTCACTGCAGGCTAGGCCTGCTCTGGAGAGCCCCCTTCCCAACTGTTTACTGTCAGTCAGTCAACGTGCTAATTTGGTTGACAGCACATTGCACAAATCACAAATAAAAAAGGAAAAAGTCGCTGGGGCCCACATAGGAAAAAGGCAATCAAAAGCCAGCTGGGACTGAGCCAACCAAAGGCCAGCATTCTCAATGACTGACAGTGATGGATTGGGAGAGGCAGGAGCCCAACCTGTCTGTGACTGAGACTGATTTTTTTTTTTGCCTGCCACCAAGAGGTAGGGAAATGGGAGGGAGCTGGTGGAGTTGAGGAGGGGAAAGGGGAGCCCATATATTGGAGAGAAACATGAACATGGAGGGAAAAAGGGTTGGGGAGGTCCTGTGGCCACATGGCCTGCAGCAGGTCCTGCCTTCCAGTGTGCTCCCCCCACCACATTGAAAGATTTTGACACCTCTGCTCTAAATGAATTGTATTTGCCTGCTATGAGCAGCCACACCCTGGATATGTCCCCAGTCCTTGAGAGCAGGCGGGGATCAGGTCCTCCACTGCCCTTTTGCAGGACTGCAGCCTGCAGTCAGTCCCTGTTAACAACTATTATCGTTTGGGGGTCCACAAAATTTTTTTCACATTAAAAAGGGGTCCTTAGACTCAAAAAGGTTGGGCATCACTGCCTTAACCAATGGATCATCCTCTCCTTATTCTTTCACTTGCGTTCATTATGTATATTACCCTCCCCCCCAAATATTTCAAAACTAGCTGGTCTAAACCTTTCTATTAATTGGAAAATAAACATGTTTCCAGTCTTAAGCAATGCAAGTTTGTGGCTTGTTTTTCTCATTTGTTTGTGCATGTTATTCATATTTTGCAGTGAAAAACAGTTGCCCTAAAAGGTTATGGAAATGTGACAATCTAAAGTCAAGAAATGACTTAAACTGAGATGATGACAATTTGCAAGCAAAAATTTGTGATGAAAATGTTCACCTTTGCATTATAACCCCTATGAATTAATATTAATTATATCCCCTTTATATTCTAGTGTAATTATCCTAATAATGGCGCTATCTATGTCCTGACTCCTGCACCCAGAATGCTCTCATCTGCTCTTCATGGGCAGCGCTAGAGTATGGTCTTAGAGAACTAGAAGGAAAGAGCAAGGTTATGAAAATGAGTTGCCTGTAGTAGTTAGTACTGAAAGGAGATGTGATTCAGGAAATAGCTAAGCCAGCAGTTGCTCAAAACTTAGAGTACCATAGCTAAAATTCAAAATGACTGGGTGCACACCTGTCTAATTTTAATCAGTGTAGTCCTAATTGATGCAGGAACTGTACATTAAACCAATTTTATAGCTATCAGTCGGTTTAGCAGTCTTAGATTTGTATTGGTAGAGGTTGGTGGCGAACATCAATTTCTCTGAGCACCCTCAAATCAATGAAGAGGTATCTCCATCAATGACAGAAATTTACAAATAAGCAAAGTAAAAAAAAAATGGCTGCTTGAGAATTTTTTTTTTATTTAAGAATATTTTCTTTGTTTCTATTTTGACAGGTGATACTGACAATGTGTGTCTTAATGTTTTATAAAACTTTAACATTTTGAATTTATCTGCTCTCAGTAAATAATGATTGTGTAATCCCGCCATCATTTACCATAACTGTGAAAATTCAAATCAATAAAAATTGAAAAAATGCCTAAGAATAACCATTGATATCCATTGAAATGCTAATAAAATAAAAATTGAATTGGGCCAGGTCTGTTCTTGAGTAATGCCACAGAAAGGGACAGTGCAAGTGACTGAAAATGCTGTTCAATTAATGGAATCGTGTACCAGACAAAGGGTTGTCCAGCACTGCTGTACTAATGATGATCTTATAAAAGAAAGAGGTATTAATAGGATTATAGTCTGCATGGAAGACTAGCTACCACAGGCTGTATAAGGCAATCAGTGACTGCTGCATGATTGTTTATAGTATCATTTTCAATCTGTAAACTGAAATGTGAACAAAATGTACTTCAACGGACAATGTATTTGTATCTTTCTCAAGTTAGCATTTCCTGTTAACAAGGATTTTCTTCAATTACTGTTTATTCTCTGCTGTAAAACAGTTTGTACCCTCCAGTTACTGTTTCTGTAATTCTTACTAGTGTCTTCTTGCTCGTTAGCTAGTATATTACACTTCTGTATATTGGATCTAGTGCCCGTGGGGCACAACAGCAATATATTAATGTAGGTTTTGTTAATGTCAGCGCTTTCTGTAATATCTGAGTTGGAGGATGAAGATGACAAAAAGTATAAACATGGCTACATTCAGATTACATACTGAGTTTCATTATTGCAGTGTTCTGAGATGTCAAACTACAAATGAAATGCCTATTATAAATTGATACATATGTTGAACTGTAGATACAAATGTGTAAAATGTATTGGAAATCACAACAGTTTTGCTTTTTGTTTAAATAGAAATCTTCAGGTACTTAAAGGAGAATGCTAAAATCTGAAGGCATCCAGATCATATTAGCTAGGTTTAAAACTGATTTGTCAAATAGACCTATGGACTTTAAGGTCAGAAGGGACCAACATGATCAACTAGTCTGAGCTCCTGCACAATGTAGGCCTCAAAACCTCACCCGTCCACTCTAGCAATAAGCTTCTAACCTATAACTGAGTTAGTTATATCCTCAAATCATGGACTTTAAGATACAGAGAATTCACCAAATCTCTCTGGACCTGTACTCTGACCCTAATGGTTGCCTTATTGGTGTTTGTGGTTCAATGCACTGCAGTGTGAAAACATTGCATACTTGATGTATTGCAGGGTTTCATTCTTTTCTTTGAAGAATTGAGTCACTAACATGGGCAAGATAATGGGAGTGATGGGTCAATTGTCTTATACAGTATAACAAGTTCTGCATTCAATGCAATATTTGCATACTGAAGACCTATTGTGAGATTTTTATACCTGGCTGTACTGGGTCATACATGATTTTGTTGACACCTTCTGTGGTGAAAGGGTCAGCGTGGGAAAGGTTCTCAAGATAAGATGTTCATCCCATGCTTGAGATTCCCCAAAAAATGAAGAAACCAAAGTTGCTTCTTTTCCAGTTGGACATTCCTGTTATTCTGAGACATGCAGGAGTTCATGCCATTAGTAGAGCAAGAGTCCCACTAAACAAAGCAAGTGCCTCAGAAGAACAGAATCTCATCACAGGTGCAGTGGAAGGAATTGGTTATACATACACTTTGCAACACTAATGGCTAAAAACTGGAACCATCTCCCTCAGCAGCTGGGGACCAATACAGTAGGAAACATGTGTTCCTCTTGATGCTGCTCCATCTTTCAGCAGCAAATAGGTGCTAGAATTGTGATGAGAAGTCAAATGCACTTATATAATCTGTTTGTCCTGCCAGTCAATCCTTGGCTTTTCTTCTGCTTTAACTCATCTATAGGCTGTAGGATGAACATGTGGCAGTGCTGCGGAAAGCAGCTCTGAAAGGAGGGTTTTGTCTTTGTCTCCCAGTGACTTTCATTTCAAACATGCTCAGATTACAAATAAAAAATAAAACATTTTAAAATTATTTTTTATTTCTTTTAACAGTCCAGCACAACAAGCTCAACTGAGGACTTCAGCATGAAGCTTTCCATTCTGAATTATGCTTCAATTTCGGTAGTAAAGAGATTCAACGGGTGTAAATTGGTATGGCCGAGTGAAATCAACAGAGAATCAATCCAGTCTGAACTGAGAGATGATTGCAAAATACTGTAGCTGATGCATGAATCAGAAAGAAATCTGCTCTATCCACCAAGGCATAAGAACAGCGATATTGCCTCAAACCAAAGGTCCATCTAATTTAGTATCCTGTCTTTCAACAGTAGTCAATGACAGGTTCTTCTGAGAGAATCATCAGAACACGTAATCATCAAGTGATCCATCCTTTTGGCCATTCCCAGTTTCTGGCAAACAGCAAATCCTGCCCATCTCCCTAATAGCCATTGATGAACTGATCCTCCAGGAGCTTATCTAGTTCTTCTTTAAATACCTTGGTCTGCACAATGTCCTCCAGCAAGGAGTTCCATGGGCTGACTGCATTGTGTGAAGAAACTCATCTTGTTTGTTTGTTTTTAAACCTGCTGCCTATTAATTTTATGTGGTGACACCTAGTTTTTGTGTTACGAGAATGCATAAATAACATTTCCTTATTTACTTTCTCCACACCATGGAGAGAATCAGTCATGATATTTCAGACCCCTATTTTATCCGCCCCTTAGTTTGACTTTGCACTTTGGAAAAGAGATGAGTCATATTAATCTGTCCTCATATGGAAGCTTTTCCATACTCTGAATCATTTTAGTTGCCCTTTTTTATACCTTTTCCAATTCCAATATATCTTTTTTGAGATGCAGCGATCAGATTTGTACAAAGTATCCAATATGTGGGCGTACCATGGATTTATAGAGGCAATATATTTTGTCTCTTATTGTCTTTTTCCAAATGATTCTCAGCATTCTGTTAGCTCTTTGAAAACATCTACTCAATGTGTAACAGCAATCAAAAAAGCTGTCTACAATGACTCCAAGATCTTTCTTGAGTGGTAACCAGGAACGGCGCTTGGGTTTGTGGCACCCGCTGCAGCGGAGCAACGCTGGCGCAGACGAGTGACATCATCAGGGGAGTGCAATGGCGCTGTCCCATTTGGTGCTCCTCAAATGTCAATGCCCCCTGCTACCCTTACCCGGCTTACTGGGTTTCACCAGCCCTGGTGGTGACAACTGATTATTTTATATAAAACAGACAAGGAGTCCTGTGGCACTTACAAACTAAAGACTCATTCACCTGCTTATCCACCAATGTGATTTATGCCATCGTGTGCCAGAAATGCCCCTCTGCCTTAGATATTGGACAAACAGGACAGTTTCTGCAGAAAAGAATAAATGGGCACAAATCTGACCTCAGGAATCACAACATTCTAAAACCAAAGGGGTCAGCATTTCAATCTTCCTGGTCACTCCATTGACGATTGCGGTGCTCAGACAGATGAATACCAGATCAAGGCTTCAAAGAGAAGCTGCCGAGATTTAATTTATTTGCAAAATTGATTGCATTCCTTCAGGGCTTAGTAGGGACTCTGGCTTTTTCTCTCATTACGTAGTTGATTTGACCTCATCTTCCTCTGTATGCTGTTCCCCACTGTTTGACTCTTTACAACTGCTTTGATTTGCTGTTACAGTGTGACCTGTTCCCATGACTTACGCTTCCCTGCATTTCTTTCCTCCCATTCTGTAAGTTCCCCCATCTTCAAAGCATCTGACGAAGAGGGATTTTCTCCAATGAAAGCTCATGCAATAAATAAAATTGTTAGTCTTTAAGTGCTATGGGCTCTATGTTTGTTTTACTGAACTAGACTAACACAGCTGCCCCTTTGGAACTTGGCAACATGCAAGGCATTATTTTATATGGGTAGTTGGGGTTATGTTTTCCAGTGTGCATTTATCAACATTTAATTTCATTTGCCATTTTATTGCCTGGTAAATCTATTTTATAGAATCACAGAATGATAGAGTTGGAAGGGACCTCATAGGTCATCTAGTCCAATCCCCTGCCAGAGGCAGGACCACTCCCACTAAACCATCCCAGTCATGGTTTTGTCCAGCCAGGCCTTAAACACCTCCAAAGATGGAGATTTCACCACCTCCCTTGGCAGCTCATTCCAAGGCTTCACCACTCTCCTAGTAAAAAAGTTTTTTCTAATATCCAGCCTCGACCTCCCTAACCGCAACTTGAGACCATTGCTCCTCGTTTTGTCCTCTGTTATTACCGAGAACAGTCAAGCTCTATCTTCCTTAGAGCATCCCTTCAAGTAGTTGAAGGTTGCTGTCAAATCCCCCCTCAATCTTCTCTTCTGCAGACTAAATAAGCCTAATGC
>ML681981.1:42596003-42862599 GCA_007922195.1 Podocnemis expansa | reverse complement strand
CGCTGGGCTGCGCTGAAGCCCGCCGGTGCCCGCAGCCCGGCTCTGCAAGCACGGGTGGGGAGCAGCGCTGGGCAGCGCTGAACCCCGCCGGTGCCTGCTGGCCAGGGGACACCCCTCAGCACCCTGGCCAGGGTGCTGAGGGGGCAGCCCTTTAAATGTTGTTTTGGAACGTCTTGTTCCAAAACAACATGTTTACACGCGTTGTTTCGAAACAAGGGTTTCGAAACAAGGTTGTTTCGACCCCAAATGGGGTTTAACTTGTTTTGAAACAATGGTTCCCGTTGTTTCGAAACAACGGTGCATCGTGTGAACATGGTTTTTTTTGTTTCGAAACAACGAGGTTGTTTCGAAACAAAAGTGCTGTGTGAACACAGCCTAAGAGCCCACTAGGTAAGATGACAGAAAACCTGACAAGCTTCTGGCTTGAAATCTGCTTGCTTTTTCTTGGGATTTCATTAAAACTAATATGATTCCACAAATACACTTTAGTTTTAACTAAATGGATGCTTTGATGAGAACCTATTTTGTCAGAAATTCCTAACTGCTTTTATTTATGCTCTTGCTAATGCAAGAGACATTAGCAAATTTTATTTTGTTACCTTGGTTTAAATCTTGAGATACTTCATTGATTTTGATGGAACAACTTCGGGTTTATACTAGGTGAGTGATATTGTGATGAATAAAGGACAGGAAATCTGAGTATAAAAGAGGGGCAAAACAGTTCTGTCAGTGACCTTGTTAATAGTTTAAACCCAAATCCATTTCAATAGTGCATATGGTGATTGCTCTTCTTGATATTGCATCTCATCAAAGACTTTTGATTTGCTTGTCTAAGAAAAAAGCATTTGGTAGGCCCAGTGGAATTTAATTTGTGGGCTGTTTGCTGAATTAAAAAAATTTGGCCTTGAGGGGAGTTGCATCCTGGTATTACTTATCTCTAGGACATAATTTTCCCCAATCTGAAACAGAGAATCCTGTGTGAAGAGGCATAACTTTGTGCTTAGACACATAGTCCAAACATAGTACTCTGTAACAGATTTCTAAAATAATTACAAAATATATATATTGTTCGCACTTGGAAGAATAACGGAACTGATCAATCTTACCTCAACAACAAGAAACCAGCCAGTTTAAAACACTGATGTGACAATAACATATATTTTGGGACCCAAGAAGTGCAATGACAATAACAATAAAAATTCCCATTTATAGTGCGCTTTATCAAATGAACATCTCAAGGTGCTACACAATAAAAACATAAGAAAATGAAATCAACCACTCTGGCGTTGATTGAAAGGAAACCTTTGAATCTTATTTCTAAAAGCATTATGAACGGAAACTTCATCCCTGAGATCTCATTTCCTAAGCTTT
This sequence comes from Podocnemis expansa, assembly GCA_007922195.1. Taxonomy (NCBI): domain Eukaryota; kingdom Metazoa; phylum Chordata; order Testudines; family Podocnemididae; genus Podocnemis; species Podocnemis expansa. Next base: position 42,861,228 of record ML681981.1, on the reverse strand, counting down.
GGGGGTCTGACACAAATGATCTGGAACAAATTTCTGTCTTCCATTTCTCGAGATTTACTCTGGCATGGTATGGAATTGGACCATTGATCATTGGAACAGTGGAGTGAAATCTGATTTAAGGAGCAGAATCGTCACATTTAAAATATTAATTGTGGTTTTAAAAATATTTTTGGTCCCAGCAATATTGCCTGTATTTATGGTGAGGCATGGCCTACATCACTGTTGGGAATCAAGCAAAGTAATCTCCTATTCTCCATCAGGTTCCTGTAGTGTGAACCCTTGTTTCTGTGTGGAATCCCATTAGCTTAAATGGGATGTTGTATGAGTGTACATGCACATCTCTAGGATTGCATGTAATTAATTTCACTCATGGCAGATATCTGAAGTAAAGCAAAATTACTACTAATTCCACTTTCCAGCATTGGTTTCTAGCATTTGTGCATAGGAAAAAATAGTTTTGCTATTGATTCCCATCTATGTTCCTTAAGACTGAAAAGTAAGTTGCAAATACCAGTTTAAAAGTGACTTCTTTAGGCAGCAAAAAGTTTAATATGTAGAATCCATATTTTTATTTAATATTAAAAATATTAAGCATATTTTACAATTTCAAAATTAAGCAAAGAATACCTTAAATAGGTATAGATTTATGTAGGGATTAAAATTAGCTGGAAGGCCCTGGAATGCCATTCTAGGCCCCCCTGCCATCTTTAGGGAGCAGCTTTCCAGGGCCCCAAAAAATAGGGGAATGCACCAGACTGCTGCATTCCTGGGCTCCCTAAAAATAGAAAGAATGCACCAGAATGCAGTATTCTGGTGCATTCTCCTTAGGACTGGCTCAGGGAAGGGGCTGCAGGCTTGTGTGAGCCCAGACACCCCTCACTTCCTTCCCCCAGAGCCTGTGGTGGCCCTACCCCTTCCAGCTGGGCCCAGCAGTGTGTGCGGCCCAGACCCAGTCTCTGGTCTGGTCACCCTTTCACCAGCTGGCCAGCGCCACCTGCAGCTTCCTTCTCCCCAGCCTGGCTCCTCAACCACCTAGGCGGCACGAGTAAGGGGGGGGTCTGGGTGTTTGGGGCACCTAGTGGGGAAAGTGCAGTGGGGGTGGGGGGGGAGAAGGGGTTGGGAGGGGAGCTGAGGAGGCATGGGGAATGAGTCTAATGGGAGTCAGTAGCTGGGGTGGGGGAGCAGTAGCTGGGGTAGGGGAACAGATGTTGGAGGGCAGTAACTGGGGTGCTTGGGGTGGGCCACCAATTTAGGAGGGTTCTGGGGCCTGACAAATTATATTCTAACCCCTGGATTTATGCCATAAATAGGAATGAAAATAATTCCATATATGAATTCTAATCATCTTTCCTTCAACGATGTGGTTGGTATACCTAAAGTTTGAGACAACTTTTCAATTCTAAATTGCAATTCTTGTTCTTAGTAGGCATAAAAGGGAGTCAGTTTTGTGGATTTGCCAAATTACCAGTTATATTTTAAAGCTGAAATCTAAAAAGCTAGATTTGTCAATAAAAGGGAGTTATCCTGTTAGATTCTGATGTAATACTGTCTATAACAATGATCAAACTGAGTTCTGGGTATACTAGCTTACTACATTAGTACTATTTTTTTCCCATCAACTTTTATTTTTTACGCTATTTCTGAGATCAGACTATTTGGTTGTTCTTACCCAATCAAAAATGTACTAATTCACCCAGAACGATATTAATATACAATTAGTTTATCAATCAAGTGCAGAAACACTTGATGTGCTTGGTATGTAATGTTTACACCAAACAATTGTCAAATACTGAGGTTGAAGCTCAGCAGTTACACCAAGAACCACTGCAAATTATTAAGATTGCGTATTTCATTTATGAATGATAACCAGTGCTGTAGGACATAATACATTTATTCACACTTCAGTTCAAGTATTTCAGTGTTTCTCCAAGGCACTAAGAGTGGAATGGATTGTTCCAAAAGGGGCAAGCCTAGCACATCAAAAGCAATTGCTTCAAGTTATAGCTCAAATCCCTCTTAGGCCAGCTGGCTTGGACTTGTAAAGTAGGGTGTTCATATAACATTAGTTAAAATGTAAACTATCTGAAATATGAAGAGCATCGACCAAGTGAAATAAACTTCAGTTATTTATATTAAAGAGTAGGAGAAATACAGTCTTTGAAATGAAATGTCACTACTTCTGTTCCTGTGAACCCTGGGTTGGGGCAGGGGGGGAAAACTTTCCAATCAATTCTGATAAAATTCTTCTTGGTTCTGTGACTCTGGAAAAAGGAGACGCTCTCTGTAAGGTCTTAGCAAGTTCCAGGGTTCCACGTAGTTGTCTCAGTTTTATGTACCCAGATTTCAGAGCTCCTTGGAAACATCAACCTGCTAACTCCTCTGGGCCACTGATGGAATAACTCTTAGCTTTATGCTTTCACAATTTTTCTGTTGCTTCTGTCAATATTCACTAGATGGTATCAGTGGGTGATGCATTTCTTCAATGTTTCTTTTTGTTGGGGATTTTACTCATTTTATGGATGTTATTTCATTATTCGCTCTGATCATCAGTTACATTTCCCTTGTAAAGTACTTTTTCTTAATAGTCCAAAGTTATGCCCTGATTATATCTGTTAACACTCCTTATTTCCTTTTAGTATCCTATCAATTCTTACCACCCCTAGAATGCAAAAATCATTTATAAAATAAACAAACAAAATCCTTTACAGTCTTCTAAATCTAGTGGATGCAATCCATGCATTCTTTGGTTAAGGTTAATACTTTCACTTCATATATTTTAAGGCTTATCATAGGACATCTGACATTACATTAGAGGAAGAAGACAGGCCATTCACACAGAAAAATTAATTTCAGATTCACCAAGCAAACAAACATATGATTCCAAAATTGGGGTGAATGATTTTATATACCGTGACAAGAATTTTTGTACAATGCATGTCTTCTGTAATATCCTTTATAAAGTTATAATATGCTTATTGATAACATCATGGCAAAATGCATGTAACAATGTTATATGTCATGTTATAAGCATGCGCTGAAATCATGAATAAAAGTATGTTTTCCAGGTAAGTCTGAAGAATGGCCAAACTGGGGCCTCTGTCATATTTGGGGTTGATAAGGAATTTTCTCCCAGGACCGTCAGCTAAACCCTGTGCATGAGGACAAGACTCATCAGCCATGATGCATCTAATGACATGGTTTGGAGCCCACGAAAGCTTTAGGCCCAAAGAAATCTGTTAGTTTATAAGGTGCCACAGGACTTGCTTTGTTTTAACTCATCAGCCAGATACCCAGAAAAGAATTGCTGTAGTAACTCAGAATGAGACCTCAGCTGGAATATTGTGTGTAGTTCTGATACACTGTGTTTAAAAAAAAAAAAAATTCAAACCGGAGCAGGTGCAGAGAGAGGCTACAAGGATGATCCATGGAGTGGAAAACCTGCCCTATGCGCAGAGACTTAATGAGCTTGGCTTGTTTAGTCTAATCAAAAAAGGTTGAAGGGTGAGCAGGGGCATCGCTGGCGCCTGGCACACGGGCCCGTGCCCTGAATGCCAGAGCCAGTGCCCCGGGTCGTGGCATGGCCCTGTCTCCCCAGTCTCCAGCCAGATCGGGCTGGAGATCTGGGGCTGAGCCGCCTGCGGCTGCGGCTGCCACTCCCAGCCTTGTCCCTGTCTGGGGATCCAGGGCCCAGCTGCCCGTGGCAGCAGCGGCTGCTTCTGGCCCCTTCAAAGGCCGGGCGACCCCGCGGCCACGACTGCCGCTCTCCGCCCAGTCCCCAGCCAGGGGCATGGCCTGCGGGCATGGCACGTGGCCTGGGCCCATACCCCGGGTCATTCCCTGGGGCAGCGATGCCTCTGGGGGTGATATGATTACTCTCTATAAATACATCAGAGGGATAAGTATCAGGGAGGGAGAGGAATTATTTGAGTACAGCACCAGTGTGGACAAAAGAACAAATAGATACAAACTGTTCATCAGGAAATTTAGGCTAGAAATTAGATATGAGTTTCTAATCAGCAGAGGAATAAAGTTCTGGAATAGCCTTCCAAGGGGATCTATGGGGCCAAAAACCATAACTGTCTTCAAAACTGAGCTTGATAAATTTATGGAGGGGCTGGTATGGTGGAATAGCCTATGATGGCAATTGTATGATCTTTGACTACTGGTGGTAGATATGCCAGTGACCTAAGAAGTGGGGGTAGATGGGGTGGGTTCTGAGTTATTACAGAGAATCCTTTCTTGGGTAACTGGCTGGTGAGACTTTTCCACATGTTCAGGGTTTGATGATCATGATATTTGAGGTTGGGAAGGAATTTTCCCCAGGGCAGATTGGCTGGGGTTCTGGAGGTTTCTTGCCTTCCTCTGTAGCATGGGGATTGACTCATATGCTGGTGGATTCTCTGTATCTTAAAGTCTTTAAATTATGATTTGAGGACCTTAATAACTCAGTCATAGGTTAGAGGCTTATTGCAGGAGTGGGTGGGGGAGGTTAGACTGCATCAGTGGTTGCCAACCTTTTTGAATACGAGGACCCCTTTTTAACATCAAAAGATTTTGTGGACCCCCCCAGATGATAACCGTTATCAGTGACTGACTTCATGCAGCGGTACTACAGAAGTGCAGTGGAGGACCTGCCCCCCTGCTTGCTCTAAAGGTGTGGAGACATATCCAGGGTGAGGCTGTTCACAGGAGGCAAATAAAATTCATTTATTCCATAAATTTTAGAGCCCACTCCAACATGGATCGCTGGCCAGCAGTGTCTGAGGCCAGATGTATTCATGGACTCCTTGCAATAACTCCACAGACACCCAAGGGTGCCCGGTCCACAGGTTGGGAACTACTGGACTACATGACCATACTGTTCCCTTCTAACTGTAGAATCTGTGAGTCTGAGTCTAATCTATCCCATCTGACATCCTGTCACAGGCCATTGAGCATATTTATCACTAGTCATCAAAGATCAGTTAATTGCCAAATTAGGGTGTCCCATCATACCATCCCCTCCAAAAACCTATCAAGCTGGGAAGGATTGTAAGTGCTTTGGATGATAGGATCACAAGTCAAAATAATTTGGACAAACTGGTGAAACAGTCTGAGGTAAAAAAGATGATATTCAATAGGGACAAATAGAAAATACCCCCCCATAGGGAAGAACCATCAGTTGCACACATACAACACTGGAAATGCCGGCCTAGGAAGGAGAACTGTGGGAAAAGATTGGGGTGTCATAGTGGACCATAAGCTAAAGATGAGTCAGCTGTGTAACATTGTTTCAAAAAACCAAAACATAATTTTGGGATGCATTAACAGGAGTATTGTAAGTAATATACTAGAAGTAATTCACCCTGGTTCTAACTAGGCCTGAACCTGAGTATTGTGTGAAGTTCTGGGTGCTTCATTTCCGGAAAGATGTGAAAAAATTGGCTAAGTCTAGCACAGAGCAACAAAAATGATAAAATGTCTATAGAATACTTGACTCAGGAGGGAAGATTGAAAGAACTGGGTTTGTTTAGTCTGGAAAAGAGGAGGCTGAGTGGGGACATAACAGTTTTTCACAGTTTTTCTCCTTAACTGTTGATGATAGAACAAGAAGCAATAGGCTTAAATTACAGCAAGGGAGATTTTGTTTGGACATTAGGGAAAAATCCTAAACTGCTAGGGTGATTAATCACTGGAATAAGTTGCCTTGGGAGGTTGTGGAATCTTCATCATTGGAAGTCTTTAAGAGCAGGTTAGACAAACACTTGTCAGAGATGGTCTAGATCAGGGGTGGCCAAACTTATGGAACTCAAGAGCCACACAAGTTGATTAGTAAACCTTGAAGAGCTGCACTGAGGCATATAGCCATATCCTTTTGCCTACTAAACTGAGCTGCTGATGTTCTTCTGCGAGCCACACTTTTTCATTCAAGAGCCACAGTTTGGCCATGCCTGGTCTAGATGGTACTTGGTCTTCCCATGAGTGCAGGGGGACTGGATGCAATGACCTCTCATGGTCCCTTCCAGTTTCTGTGATTGAGTTCCAAAGTAGTAGTCATGTCAGTCTAGTTCAGCAAAACAAAGGAGGAGCCTTTTAAAAACACATTTATTTATGTCATGAGCTTTTGTGGGAGAGATCCTACTTTGTCAGACAATTGTGAGATCTCGCCTACAAAAACTCATGTGATAAATAAATTTGTTAGTCTTTAAAAGTGCCACAAGACTCCATGTTTATAATTCTAAGCTCATGTTTCATCTGTTGTATTGGGCCTATTTACTCGCGTGACCTTTAACTCCTAAAGGAAGCTAAGGTTTGCAGTCTGATGTGGCTGACTGCCTTCAAGCAGGTAGATGGAAAGAGATAGGCCAAAGCTGTCAAAATATATTTTAAGGTGTACTTTAATGTCTCTGCCTTTGACATCCCCAGATAAAGAGAAGCTTGTCTTTAAAGACTATTTTTACTACTTATTGTTATGTTCTGGACTGTGTTATGAATGCCCACCAATGACAATTATAAGTTTAGTAATTTTTAGCACAAGAAAGGATTGGACTGCACTATTTAGAATATGCAACAGAAAGTTGGGTATGTCTGTGTTTTGAAGAGTGAGAAATAAAGCATGCAGGACTGTTATCAGCAAACCTAAAGTATTTCCTTAAAAAGCCCAACTCTCTTGTGCATATAATATGACACTTTTGTGTTTTTATTTCCGACCACCATACCTGAATATATAAACAATGATTATTGATCTTTGGCACCATGCATTTGTGTTTAAATTCAGAAAAAAAACCTTTCTGAAATCCCATGGGAAGGTTTGAGTAACATATTAATATGGATAGCAATCAGAGTTTTTGTTCATGTCCTTAATCACTAAGTGAGGTGACCGGTTTTCTAACAATACTAAAACTTAAATTTCCATCATTTAACAGGCGCTACCATTTCACCAGTAGTAACATGAGGAAAGTATAATTATTGAAAGAATTCTATCTGCTGTTTGCTTTGCTTGCTGAAAAACAAGCATATATAACGAGTTAGGGAGAGCAGCACAGAAGTCATTACAGTTCTGTTGCTAAAAAAAAAAGGATGCATAGATAAGGATTCCTCATCAGCCATGGAAAGTGAATGTCACTTGGTCACATTTCTGCTAGTATAAACTTTGAGCTGTTGAGGCCAGTAATACACTTGGTTTGGAAATGTGAAGCGTTCACAATAATCTTAAAATGTCTAACATTACCAGCAGCTAATACTTCCTTAAATATGATTTAATATGTCACCTAAAGTCTAGCAACAGCAATTCGATGTTTAGCTAGATTAAAGCAAAGCCAGTTTGTGGATATCTAAGTCTGAGTTTCACTTATGCATCTAGAGGGTGTGGAGGCTGCCTTGCCAGACACTGACACAAAGGATAAATAGACCTAGTTATTTTTTGTGACACAGTGGAAGCCCTGACCAGATTCTCTAATGGTGGCTTAGAGCAATAAAACAGAAACGATGAAATGAACTGGTGGTAGAATTAAGCCCTGAGGAACACCTCATAGACTGGCAGTAGACATAGCATTGTGGCTTCCTAAAGTAGTAAACTGACCTCTCAGAAAGTGAAGATGCTGACAGTTACATTACTTTCAGTCTTCAGACATTACAATGAATGTGTGTGATGATAAAGGCTGCCAAGATATCGGTCATAATCAATCAAAACTCTGTTAAGGACAATTAATAGTTCTTTCCCATGGGATATGGCTAAGGTATTTGGTGATGGGGCTTTGAACTAGTCACTTGTAGGTTGCAACTTTGAATCCAGCCCACACTGGTACTGATCAATAGCTATCATCTGGTGAACAAGTGTCCATGCTGCAGCAGCTATCACTACAACAGGCACCAGCAGTGTCACATTTACCAGCCCAAGAGCAAGACAGACATGGAAAATGAACAGTCCTCTTCCCCTCATAGTATTACCTCTCTAAGTCAAGCTCAGTCCTCCTTGAAGGTTATAATGGGGAAATTTGCACTGCCCTATTTAGTTTGAGGATAAGTAAACTAATAAGTAAAGATACTAAGCTTCAAGATGGAGATTTTTCCTCCACAGACCTTACAGTGCTTTACAAAGAAAAGTAAGTCTTGTTATTCCTGTTTTACAGCTGAGGAAACAGAAATATAGATAAATGAAATGTAGCTAATTATAAATCATGATGAAGGCAGTTTCTATAACTGTAGCCTGGCTGAAAAACAGATTGGCATTTGTTTTAGGGTGCATATTATAAAACAATGAACTCAATGTTGGGTCAAAGGGCATTTTCCAGTATCTCACATTGAAACAGTAAATTAAACATTAGATAATTTCTAGACAATTCTTGAAAGTTGTGTATATTACTAACAATACAACAGCACTTTACATATACAAATCACCTTTTGTTGGAGAATCTCAAATTGCTCTACAAAGGCTACTTTACAAGTGGGAAGACAGGTATAAAGAAGTTACATGCCTTGTTTAAGAGTAACACAATTCAGTCATAGAGTCAAATGGAATCAAAATGTCCTAGGTCTATGTGCTTTACTGAAAGAGTAAATTGATATCAATACATTTTTATTTAGCTCTCCTTGATTTCATTCATCTGGCTGCATCAACAAAATGAGTTGTGGAAGAATAAGTAAAATGCCTCTTCTTGTTGACAAACAGATTTAAAAAAATCACAGGTACTATGGGTATCACAGGATATATAACAATTTTAAAAGCATGCTTGTTTCATCATGGATGATTACTGGAGAAGTGGGAACAGCTGAGCTGTGATTTGCCACTCTTGCCAAATAAACACAATTCATTTCTTCCTGATTGTCAGATGTTGGCCCTTCCAAGTAATTATATGCTGATTACTTACTTGGGATGTAGTGAACGTGGTGTCAAAATATTAATGTCAGTGATCCCTTGGACAGTTTATATAAAATGAGCCTGTTTGACTCTGTTTGAAGTCAAAACAGACCACAAGTAGATTCTATCATGTCTCCGTCCTTTTGCTTTATCAACAGTTGTAAAGGTCCAGTTCCTTAGATACCCTTTTTTAAAACATCCTCTATCACTGTGAAGGGTAGCCTCAACCATGCATGTTGACATAAGAATGTATCTCTTAGGCCTTGTGTATACTGGAAAAATAACTTGACCTAACATAGCTTGGCATACAACCACCACTGTAATTACTGTGGTAGCTGATGTCCACAATCCCTGGGTTGATGGAGTGCATCCTTACCAGGAGCACTTCCATTATCTTGAGGGGCCGTGTGGGTTGCTGGGAGCCCAGACTCTCCTGGGCTACAAGTGGGCTGACTCCTCCCCACTCCCTGTTTCCCACCAGGAGCCAGACTTGGACCTTTTCCCTCCCCATTCTCTGCTGGGAGTCATGGAAAATTGACCAGGGCTTTCCCTTCCTCACTGGGAGCCAGGAAAAGCCACCCAGGGCTTTTCTTTTTTCCATTCCCAGCCAGGGAAGCCACCCAGAGCTTTCCATTCTCTACCAGGCAGTAGTCAGCCATGTCAGTTTCATGGCTTATCTGTGGAATCAACCAGTCTGCCCCAGGTCCCTATGGGGAGTAAGTGGAGAAGTGCCTGGGCTTCATGCCATACTTGTAGCTGGGAACAGAGACCAGCTGCTTAGGCTTCTCATAGCCAGGAGCAGGTCCAGAGTCTTGGGTTTTTTGCACTGCTTGCAGCCAGGAGCCTAGAGCCATTGCTCAGCTCTTGGGGTGGGGGGGAGTATTCCTGTCAGTTTCACTATTCCAGTGAGATCCCCACAGATTATACAAGAGCCGCAGTGTCTGCATTGATACTGGGTCACCCTAGCTCGACTGCCATAAGCCCCATACAAGTCCCTTGTTGAAGTGCTTTTATTATGTTGGCATAACAGGGATGTTACAGTGGTGGGAAGAGCATTTCAGTGTACACACCTTCTATTTTTTGTTCACAAAATTCCCTAGGGTAGACCTGTCCTTGCTTTCTCTTCTTCAATGAAAAGACTTCTGTAAGTCCCTGACTGAAAACCAGCAGAAAGCAGTCAAAGCTCCCATTAACTTCACTGGGTCTCTGAAGGCAATGATTTCAATGGTCTTTGAGGCAGACCCCAAATGTGAATCCCTACAACTGAGGCTCAGAAATTGGGGATGTTTAGGGCAGTGAGGGAAACAGCAATTGAAGCACCCTTTTCTACGGCCTGTGGGGTCATGTTAAGACTATTTCACCTCTAAATCACATGCCTTTTGTAGGTTTACCATGTAAACTGCATTTTTTTTGCCTTAGCTAAGCAAAATGTGATACAGTAAAACCCAGAATTAAAGGAGCTTCTAAGAGAATGAAAAACTATGACTGTGATTCTGTGTTATCCTCTCTACAAGACTATGCTCATTCTTCAACCTTCACTGTTTGTCTTTCTGTGGTACCTAAAAAACCCTTCAGTCTCCCCTTCCTCCTCCAACCTCTGCTTTTGGGTTTGATGCAGTTGTGCCATATATACCATGCAATTTAATTCCATTCATGTTATGCTTTATCCATTAGTGTGGCAGTGGTATAGTAATACAAATCAATCAGTGGGGTGGCTTGGAAGAGGCTAAAACCAAAAGAAAGCAGTTTTTATAAACAGGTTAAATAATATATAGTGCATCTTTTGCAACAAAATGCTCAGAGGGCTTTTTTCCTCCTTCTGCCTAGCCCTCACCCTATATTCCCTCTAAGCTGTGCGCATGTGCATGCGCACACAGGTTGTGAAGCTCATGCACACAACAAAATAAAGTGTGCACAAAAAAAAAAAATTCAGCAGTGCTAATATTTTATGCTACTTTAAGAAGGCTATTTCAAGTAGCATGTTTTAAATAAGGTTTTGTAATTTATAAAATCATTTCCATCATATCAAAATAAAATTTAGACATTATTTGCATCATACACACTTTATTGCACTCACAAGTTAGACTGCACTCACTGGAATGTGCACAAAGTGCAATGAGACCAATTGTGTAGGACATGAAGGATTTTCTGCCCCAACAGAGGGAGATGTCACCAATGTTCTCTCTAATTTTTCATAGGCTATCCACGCAAAAAATTTCTTTTGGGCAAAGTGGCTAAATTTGTGCGCACTCCAGTGAGTGTGGTCAAACTTGTGAGTGCAATGAAGTGAGTATGATGCAAATAATATCTAAATTGTATTTTGCTCTGATGGTGGAAATGCTTTTATAAATTAGAAAAACCTTATTTGAAACATGTTACTTGAAATCACCTTCTTAAAGTAGCATAAAAATACTAGTACTGTTGAATTTTTTTTGTGCACACTTTATTTTGTTGTGTGTGTGGGTTTCACAACCTGTGCGCGTGCACACATGCACACAGCTTATAGGGAGCATAGGGTGTCACAGGTACATTTGAAGAATCTATATTTTTAATAACTCTGGTACTTTGAACAGTAACACAACTCCCCCTGCTCCTGTTAAAGTTCTTTCAAAATATGACTTGGATTAAATAAGGTGTGTATTCACAGCTTTGTTTTTATTGATCATTTCCTCCAGTGGATCTGTTTTGTGTACATACGATCTCTTCAATATGATAACAGAACGTATTTAATGTTTAGGATCTGGTTTAATGCCATTTTGGTTACAAGGTTAAAAATGAGGTGGATGAGTCATGAAGGTGGGGCAGGAGGAAAGAAAGAAATAGCAATAACAAATGCCGTAGAGAATCAGCCTCAATCTTCCTGCTCCTTAACATATAGGCCTCCATGTAAAATACAATAAAATAAAAATTTAAGGGGATGATCTTGCATAAAGTTTCCACTGAAGTCAATATGGGCTTCTTATATAAAGCAGCTGCATGACTGGGCTTTTAATTCACACGTGTGTCTTGCATAGCAACTGCATCCCAAAATGCTTCATAGAATTGGATAGCATAGTTACAAAACAAAAGGTTTCCCTTTGATCCTACAGTTAATAGGGCACGGACAGGGACTAAGAAAGAATTCCATGGCTGATGGGGGTGGGACTATAAGTATCTCACAGCAGTCACTGCAGTTTCCAGGAATTGGGGGGGGGGGCAAAAAGGGATATATTCTTGTGTTTGTGTATATTTGGGGGAGGAGGCAGGCTCGTAAGTTTTGAACAATTACCAGTCCTTGTTGCTGCCAGTAGGTGACACTATTGGCACCAGTAGCAGTAGAGCCAATAAGAGTAAGGAAGGAAATAAAGAAGAGCCAGTAAGAGTACGAAAGGGAATAAAAGGAGGGCGGGGGAAGCAGGCAAGGGGAAAGGGTTTTTTTTTTTCTGGTTTGTTTTTTTTTTTAAACATAGGTCCATCAAAACCTGGCAGGCTGCAGTGATGAGGAAGATACATAATATGATAAAGCTTGGTTGCCGGCATGTGTGATTGAACAAACCAATGAAGAGATAACATTTGAAAGCTTTACAGCTTGAAAAGCTGTTAGCAAGCTGGTGTCCCCTTCATCATTTTTAATTTTACTTTTACTGCCCTTCATTTGCTTTGACGGGTTGATGTTGCCATGGTGCAGTTGAAATTCTCATAAAAGTGCTGTTACCCTTTCAAGATGGCTATTTTTTCCTAGGGTTTATACCACATTTTATAGTTATGTCAGGAGGTTTACTTGGTTTATGAATTCTCTAAGATAGCTCTGAAAACTCTGGGTTGTGTTTTTGCTTTTGTCATTTAATTTCTGTGTTTTAACAACCATTACATCAATATGTTAGCGCTTTACATAATCAGAAAGCTAATTTTAAATGTATCCTTTTGTTAATAAAGGTAAATAAAATACCAGCCCCCTCCCTTCCCTGACTACCACTTTCAAAGTTATATTTGTTGCATAAAGATTTTGCTTTTCTTTGTGCAGTAAAAATAACTTTTAAATACTATAGAAAAATAGGTGTGATCTGATATCCTCAGCTGAAAAATATTGATCTGGAGCTTCTGTGAATGTTAATGGTACATCTCCACTGATTTCAACCGAGCTACATTGAGTCAGATCTGCTGAGGATTTGGCCCAGAATGCTTTTGTGATGAATAAAGTTAGCCTTTTACATACTCAAGAAGAATGCTTGTTAAGAAACTGTAAGGGGAAATGTCCATCAACATATATCTGATGCTGAATTAAGTCTATTGAAAGGTATACTTTTCAAAGCAGAAATTTAGAAGGTTTTATAAGCTTTTAAAGGACCCACTTCTGCCACTTTTATCCACATTTACTGATTCATTTGACAAAGATTCCTTTTTCAATCAAGGGACTTTTTATGGAATAAAGTATTATTAAGATTGAATAAAAGAGGTGAAATTGGGCCACAAAACATTAAATATCCAATATCATTGCATATGGTAGTAAGGACTGTGCCTTGCTTTGCTTCATTATCATTTTCTGTCCCCCTTTTGGAAATGGCAAGCATATTTAATAAGTGAGAACTATGGGGTTTTTTTTTAATGACAAAGCAATGTTCAGACAACTGGCAAAAAAAGAATTTTGCAGTCAACCCTAATTTCTTGCCACTTTGTCATTATAATAAAAACTAAAATAAAAGGTTCCAGTTTTGGCACAGCTTTTGAGTTGGCCTTCCAACAGGACTTCTGAAGACATAGCACTGTGTGATTAAAGGTGGCAGAAATCAGGAAGGGATGAGCTTAAAATTTACTGGTGCTTGGTGCTGGGATTTTCGTTTGGTCCTACCACTGACACAGCACAAAATTAAATGAATGAGCAAAATTAAAATGTGAAACAAAAGTGAACAAACCACTAGATTAAGGATTTGATTCAGCACAGAATTTAGGCATGTGATTAGTTCCATTCAACTCCTGTACTTATGTAGTTTGCTGAATGAATGCCATCAAGAGCAACAGGTAGGCATTATTTCACTACACCTTTGTGAAAAACTTCACTTTCAATGCCTTGGGAGACGTACTGTTTACAATGTCTCGTTCAGAGATCTTAAATGAGCATATAGCAACAAAACCTGACAATTACGAATGGCATTTCACATTTTGGTTTTTATTGCCTCTACCTTTGTCTTCATTTCACCTTACTGTATGTGCCTCTGATTCTCCACTGGCTTGTACCTGGTGCAAATCATTTACATCTGTATAGAGAAGAGGTCTGGTTGCTCAGAAGGAACATACCATGATGCCAAAGTACCCATGAACACAGATGGGTTTCCTGGGTTTATTACAAGTAGAGCTAGAAAAATGGAAAACATTTTGTTAAATGGAAAATATTTTTGTTCATTTTTTCTTCAGAATGTGAAATGTAAATTTGGAAGACTTTACCCAGCTCTACAACTGAGCAGGGCATCCAGATGAGAAGCTGGTATTTAATCCCAGTATCAGCTATAAGGCATTGTGGGAGTGGAGGAAGGAGGTTGGTTTTGTTTGTTGGAACTGGTTTTCTTGATGAATAAATATTGCAAGATCAAAGGGAGTGATATAAAAATAGGGGACTTCTTAGTTAAAATGTTGATTCCATCAGTCTAGTAAGCATCCCATTTAATTTTGCATTGTTATTTTATTTTTGTCAAGTGACAGTGTAAAAGCCATTGCAATGATGCTCAGTCTTTAAAATAACACAGTTTCATTTTCGTCTCTTGTTCAATAGTTCCCTCCTTAATTGCCTTTTCATTCAACCAGAAGACATATAACAGCAACCACTGCACAGTTGAAAAACTATTCATTGTATCAGTCACTGAGTCTCATAACAGAGTACCTTAATAAGAGCAAGTTCTGTACTTTGTGAAGGCTCAAAGATGGATTATGTTCATAGTCCATTATTTGAACAAGCCTATCCGACTTATAGAAAATCTATCTGAAAGTGTTGTAGAATTGTATTTTATCTTTAAGAAATGTATTTTATAAAAGTAAGATATTAACTTCTGTTTCAGTAAAGAATTTAAACAGAAAAAATTCTCTCTAATGTTTATTGAATCATACTAGAATGATGAGGGAGAGCAGAAGCATACATCAAACCACCAATGTGAACAACCCAGTGCTTTATTTTATTTCAGAAGGGAAGGCTGAGCACAGAATGCCCAATGGTATTACCAGGAATACTCACTCACTCTCTTCTGTATGATTCAAGCCATTCATATCACCAAAGAGATAACAGCACCTTGTTAACCTTGTTTCTGTTACTTAAATTTATGCAAAGCACGTTTTCTTTTTCAGATGCTTGCATGGGGCTTCAGTCTCGGACACTAACGTTCTCTGTATTGAGAATAAAGCTACAGCACAGATAGTAGTGGAGCAATTTTCCTCAAATTACCTTGTTGACGTGCCTATTCCTTGACTTGGGGACTGACCTGTAGAGGTGAGAAGACAATAAAATCACCATATTTGTTCAGCCCTTTCATGCTGTGTGGTGACTGATAGCAAATACACCAACTAATGCTAACCCTGGTGATGGTTTTGTAATATGGACCTTTGTGACCTAAGCACTAGACTGAGATGAACAACTCATTAAAACTAGGACCCAACAGGCATTGTCAGAAAATAATGGCTTTTGGTCTTTAGTATGTTGCAACTGGCGACATGAGAGGCCATTTACTTCACTGAAATTTACTCAAATTATCTGACTCAGGTACCTACTTTTGTTTCAAATAATTCATCTAGGTTTGATCATTAACTTTAGTATCCCATTAGTGTGGTCAGCACTCCTAAACAGCTTACAAGGTAGCAAATCCCATCACGTTTTAATATTTTTTGACCAGAGGAGGTAATACAGGTTTAATCCAAGTAGGATTCAAGGGCCATAGGAGTTCTTGGAAGCAAAAGGTTTCTTAAAGTATAAATGGGATTAGATGACTGTTGTGATTCTTGCTTATGAATAAACTAACTACCAAATCTATTCAATGAGCATATTATTCCACAACATATTGTGTGGACCTTGGTCATATTTTTTACCTTTCTCTGCTGTGATAAGTAGGGGTCTTAGGGAAGGATTATACAAGTAGTGGAAGTGGGCATTAGTTAACCTTGGTCTCCCTCTCTGTATCCATAGGCAGGGCAGAGAATTTTACATTTCAATGGAATGTCTGCCGGATTAAGACATGCTGAGGCCCTAAGCAATGTCAATATTCAGACACCCTGCACCATAAAAAATAAAAACAAAAAAGTATGTTACATTATAACAGAAAGGGTAATGAAAAAATAAATGATAAACTCTCCCATTGTCTCTCCTTTTGAGGCCTGAGGTGCGGTTAGGCAGCCTGTAGATGATACAAGTAGTCTAATAGTGCTGGAAGGGAAGTTGATGGAATTGGGTGTGGATCAGGATGGGAGGCAAGGGTTGAGAATTCTGGTGATGAATTTTATATGAAAATTTTTATTTAAGCCAAAGCAATTTCAGTTATGACGAATCTTAGTTATCTCTGACATATTTAGAGAACCCTTATAATATGAGGCCTTAAGCCATGGCTTTCTTGGTTTGTAGCTAAATCTGGCACTGGTGTTGATCAAGCATGTCTGTGTAGATTTGCTCAGTCAATAGGAGAGGGCGCTCACATCAACTCAGTTAGTCTACCTCCTGAAAAGGGGAAGGCAACGTTACTAGGAGATGTTTTCTCATAGAGATGGCATTGTGAAGAAGCCGTTCTGCATAGATGTATATATATCAACATGAGATACAATGCATATTATGTAAATAGCATATCTTGCATCAGTCCTTTCTGGCAGTGTCAGTAAGGTCTAAATGTGAACCCCAGGGTTGGCAATTTTGGCAAACAGCAGCTCACAAACTTGTTGCTCCTGGTGAAAAGTCAGCCTAAAAGGCCTATAGTTTGTCTGCTGAATTGGTGATATAGACCAAAGCTTAAAAACAGAAGCTGTCACTATTAAAATAGTACCTTGGAGAACAGTAGATTTTTGAGGCTGCTGTAGAAATGACTGGGAAATCAGTCTAGCTGCCCACGGACAATCTTTCCCATCTCCTCGGTCACACTCAGGCAGCTAGCCCAACCCACTGCTCATGCTGCGATGGTCACATTGCTATTAAAACTCATTGATGTATGGTAAGGCTGCACATTAAAATTGCCCACAGGTGTCTCTTTCTTAATGGAAATTCTTTTAAAGGCATAAAGATGGGCTAGGGAGTCTCTGACAGTGGCCAAGGAACCAGAGGATCACAGGGTGCTGCTCTGATTGGTCGACTTCTAGTTTCTGCCTATTAATTTCTCCATTAGCTACAAATTGCTAAGCTTATAAAAGCTTGCAAAACTAGCAGATGTGTAAAAACAAATCCATGTTTACCTTTCTTGGAACATATTCTTTCTGATTTCAGCCTTTCACAGAGGTCTTTCTAATTGTTGTTACCTCATAATGACTTTGGAAAACTGAATGATCTTTCCCAGGGTAGCTCTTCATGCCCAACACAGCAAGCCCCATGCATGTGCAGTTCATACTGAAGTCAGGATTGAAAGAAACCCTAACCCTATACATTGTCAGTAAGTTTGGTTTACCTACCCTGGCCTCAATTCCAGGACTAAGTGCTCTAAATAACATAGTGATGCTATTGGTCACACTTGGGGTTGGGAGTAATCAGGATGAAAGTAAACAAATTCTACAAACTCTACAACTGCCGGAGTAACTTAATATAAAATTGTGCAATTATTGCACAATCTTATAAGCGGATCAAGTCTCGTGTTATAGCTTCAATAACTGCAGTTAATAATACAGAGTTTAATATGAGTGAAGACAAGATCTTAACTCTTGGTGTTCATGAGACATCAGTCAGACCTCTTAAAAATCATTAGATTTAAAAAATAATTTTGGGGTTATTTATATTTGGTTCTAGCTTTTAGTGTGCCCATTTTCCAGTGTTTCCCTCCACAACTACATGGATTAGGAACTTATTGTTTTTAATAAAAGCTGAGACCCTTATGTAATCACATGACTCTGGGAGTTGGGGGCGTTATGAAATCAGTGACTACAACTAGATTTGTGATAAAATTGCAAGAGTCAGCAAGGTTGGCAAGGGAATCTGTGTAGCTTGGATGAAAAATATTTTGTTAGCGGTACCTTGTCACATTCAGTGAGGGTCATTTAATCAGCCACTGTTATGTTGTGTTTCTCTCATCAACAAACTCTTTGCCTGCTTTTTATAGTATCTTTGGATATGTCTACACTTGCAAGTTAGTTTGACTTAAGGAGGTGGAATTTGAACTTATTTAGTACATGTCTACACTGGGCTTTCATTAGTTTGAATGAAGGAATTCCTTAATTCAAACTAGTGAAAGCTTAATTCAACTTAGTAAGACCTGCCTGTTAGTTTGAACTAAGCCCTTACTTTGATTCTTAGTTCAAACTAAAGACGGTGTAGACTAGCATTAACCCTTAGTTTGAACTTAATAAATTTAAATTTAGGGCAGTTAGTTCAAATTAACAAAGTTAATTCAAATTACTCATTTCAAGTTTAGTTTGACCTAAACTCAAACTTATTATTGTGAATTAACAAATGCAAACTAACTTTTCTTAGTGTAGATGTAGCCTTTGATTTCCAGGTTTCTAGTTCTACTTTGTACTTGAAAATGACACCACTGAGACTGGGTGTGCTAAATGAAGTTGACAACAGCCAGCTACTTGATGAAACTAAATAACAGGATCTCAGCAAGTGCTACCAGATACAGTGGCTGTATCTACACTTGCAAAATTAATTTGAAGTAGTTAATCTGAAATAACTACTTTGAATTTAAACTGAAGCTATTATTTCGAATTAGCATTAATTCAAAGTTGTTATGTTGAGTTAGGAGTCAAGTGAAGACTCTAATTTGAAAAGAAGTGGGCTTTATTAATTCGAACTGGAGAGTCTTCACTAGGGTCTCTAACTTGAAATAAGGGAAGGCAGGCAAAAGAATAGGCAAATTAGTTTGAATTAAGCCTGTTCCATGGTTTAGAATGGCTTAATTCAAACTAATAACTTTGAAGTAACTATTACTTTGAAGCAAAAGGAGGTTTTATTATTTTGAGTTAGTGGTTCCTTATTTTGAATTAAGGAACTGTTTAATTCAAAATAATATTCCATGGCCAAGGAGGCATTATAAATTATTTCAAATTAAACTTCCTTAATTCGAAATAACTTGTAACTGTAGACATACCTATAAACAGGTTTCAAAAGAGTGAAAAATTTCCTCAAATATACTAATTCTACTTGTCTACTAAGGCACCAAAATATTCACTTGGAATAATATAGACATGAAGAATTAAAAATAACAATGGGAAAAATATAAACAAAGTGGGTGATAATCCCTGAAAAACTCAGATTCAGGAACACCAGAACTGTCATATGAAATCAATCTGGTGGTCCATCTAGTCCTGGGTGCCAGATTCTTCAAAGAAAGGTGCAAGGTACCTTGTAGTAGGATGATATAAAATTAACCCTGCCTCCTGTAAACTAACAACAAGCAGTTGTGTGGCACTTTAAGACTAACAGATTTATTTTTTGCATGAGCTTTCATGGGAGAAGATCCCACTTCCTCCTGTAAACTGTCACCTTAATCCCTAATAGTTAGAGACCAAACTGAAGCTGGAAGCATGAGATGTTGTTTATTTTTTATTACCACAATGGTAGTGACAGGAATGAATTTACATCACATGACAGTGGCAACACAACAGTGTAAGATTTTCATGAGATCATCTGTACTTTTCCCCACAATCCAGACAAAGCCCTTTGTCCCAGGGACTGTCACTTTCAATATGTTTGTACAGCAGCTGACACAGCCAAACCCTGACTTGCTTTACATCTTGATGATTCTTCTGAGTAATACTGCCAGGAGATTACCAGTCCATGTCCTTAGCAAACAATCACACCATAATAAACACTGAACACAGCTGATCCCTAAAATAAGTATTCAGAGGTAAGAGACACCACCTTCTGCTGATTCTACCTTAAAAATGCAACAGGAGAATTTCTCAAGCCAGACAGAGTGTACATGCCCCAGCCAAGGTGATACATACAGGCTTTGATTCTTCCATTAATCGCTCAGGGGTCAACTGCTGAGTTGGTTTGAGTTGAAACTTGTAGAAGTCAGCAAGGCGTAGCATATGCACATGCACAGTAGTGTTATCAGTGTGCTTTCAGTTGCCAGATTATGGCTACTAATATGATTGCAATATTTTCTGAATGTGGGGCTTGCTGATCCTTCTTAGTAAGCCAGTCAGGATTGTTTCATTGTTTTCCCACTACTTTCCGTGGTGTTTTCTTTAAGTAACTTCCTGTTATCTTGTCGTATATAGAGAATGTGAATTCTTTCAGGCAGGAATTCTGTTTCTGTCGTGTGTGAACAATTGCACACGATCTCCACTCTGGTTTCCATCATAATAGAAATAATAAATTAATAATAATAATACAAATAGCAAGGTACTTTTTACTCACTTGTGGAAAATATGTACTTGTCTAGGGCAAGGGAGCAATTAAATATCTGCTAGGCTGGCCTGATAGTAGATGATATTAACTCTAGCAATAAGTAGAAGGAACTGTCAGTTGTTACATTTCTGAATCCTAGGACAGTGATGCAATTTTCTTACCATCTAAACCTTGCTTTGCTTTGGAGAAACCCCATGAATAGAAAACAAGAGACAGGCTGGAGCTGTCAGGTTCAGATCCAAACTTTTCCAAAGGTGGAGAGCACTTGAACCTTTTTGAGGGAATTGTTTCTGCCCTATGTTCAGTGAAAATATTTTTTGTCCAATATTTTATCCTGGGGAAAGCCAGGTGTGTTCTGAAGCAGCTCTAGTGTCTGATATAAAGGCAAGTGACATTGCTTGAAAATGATGGTCATGAAATGCAAGGACCTTGCAAATCACTCAGCTGCTCAGTCTTGGAATAAAAGCACTGCACAGCTGATGTATGAACTGATGTTGCCATTTAATGTGGTTTTCCAGCAAACCTTCATAAAATTCACGACTGCAGCTGCCCGCTCTTACTGTGGTGTTCTCAAGAAGAAAAAAAGAAAAAAGACTATAACTGAGCTCTATAAGGCTGCACTGAAAAGTGATGTGTGTTGAAGTAAGGTGAGGGGAATCATGTCCACTTCACCACAGACGCTGGATGTGAACCCGTAGTCAAACAGTTGATTAAATGTCACAGCATATTGGGCAATCATCTTGGATGACCAGATTTTGCTCTGTTCAGCTTCAAACCAAAGGCCTGATTCGGATCTCATTGACACCACTGTTATAGCAGAGGGACTACTCCTGACTTACCCTGTCTAAGAGAAGGCAGAATCAGGCTGTAAGTGCCAGCTGTGTTAGATGCAACCGTTTAGATTGTGGCTTTTCCCCAGGCAGGGAAGGCTGGTGATAACTGCAAGTGGCTCTGCAAATGTGACAGGTCCCTCTGGGGTGAGCTGGGGAAGCTCCTCAGAATGCTATTTTGGACAAAAGTTGGTGCACTGTTTTTCTTTTTAAGCACAGTTTAAATCCTGGGTCTGTCAACTTGACCACAGCCTGTACATTTAAGCCTGGTGCAGCTGGCTCAATCTGAGAGGCAAAAGGTCTCACAGATGTCTCACTGTGCTTGTGAGACAGAGACAGACAGATGGAGCTAGGAAGAAGCAGAAACAGTGCAGGGGGAGGGGGCAAATATCAGCTGGAGGTGCTGAGATGCTGTGATGGAGGAAGGGACACAACAGAGTGTATAGATGGATAGGTGACAGAAGAAGGGAAGAAAAACAGATGCAGTTCAAATGCAGTTTCACGCCTATCTTTCTGTGAACCTGAACCTAACAAAGGATCTTGGTGTCCTGTCCCCATCATGAATAAGCCCTTGGAACATGGAAACAGTTTTCATGATGTAGATGATTCTCATTTGGTATGAATGAATTTGTGTAAAAAAAAAAAATGAGGACAGTTAATAGTGACTCATTCTTTCAGTGTAACCCATTAAGGAAATTCTGACTCCTCCTCTCCAACCTCAAATCTGTCCCAGCTAATTAGCAAATTTGAGCATGTATCTTGTAAAGCCTTCAGTCCATGTGCAGACTTACCTCCTCAGGGTGACAGTGTGGTGTGACCCCAGGCTGAAGGCAGTATGTGGCTTGTAATCACCAGAGTAATCTTGAAACACTCACTTGACTGTGGTGCGCTGTATTTCCTTCCCCAGCAGCATGAGCTGTTAATCTCTAAAGGTCCACATCGCAGTTTAAGAGTAATTGCTTTCTTCTTCCTAACATATTGCCACATGTTTCACGTGGTTGGAGAGCAGCAGCAAGTAATCATCCCTTTTTTTTTTTTTTTTTTCTTCTGAGGATGGAATTCTGTGGCAGTAATGTTAAATGCTAATAAGGACATACTTGCCGGTCACATAATGAGTAATAAATCCAGACATTGACCAATGTGCCCACACTTTTTCAGTTACATACCAGTATAGCAGTACCCAACTTGCAAGTACTGTAAAAGGTAGGCCAATATTATTCCATTTTTAATCCAAACAAGCCGTAGATGTGATGTAACAAAGTGCAAAGCTTAAAACATTTACAATAAAATTAATGTGTTTTATTCCAGGTCTCTGGGTTATATAGCTCCCTCCTGTTGTTTTATTTACTTCATAGCTATTCTCTTTTTGTAGCTATTCCCTTTAGCTTGTAAACTCTAAGGTCAGTCTAAGGACAAGATGTTGCTAACTAGAGCTGAGTGGTGAACAAGTACAAGTTGCCTGTGTTAGTGCTTTTTTCCTTCTGCATTTTCTGAAAATCTAGTACGGAAAGAAAAATCTCACAAAGCTCAGAATTCAGATTTCCAGGCTGATGTCATTCAAATAAATACCCATGATTAGGGCAAAACAGAGAAGTTACTGAGCAAAATAAGGTAATTCAATGCAGTAACTGAATAAGAGAGTTAGACTTTTTTCCCTTATCTAGTGAAATGCATGATGGTAGAACCCATCTTGTGTATATTGCCGGGTTACTGTTTCTTAGTAGTAGATTCATTTAATAATTTCTATTAAAAATTGTCTCTGTCTTCAAAAAACAATGAATGCTAAAGACATTGCAGTTTAAACTGTGTACTATGTTGGTGTCATCTGTAGTTTGGTAGGTCATTTAATATGGTATTATAGACATACCTTGCATTCTAAATATTTGCAGTATAAGGGCAATGGATCTTAACCTCCAGCCAACACATTTGATTAATAGACATGGAAACAGCAGTACTACAAGAATCAGCTCCTCATTTGTCTTCTTTTTCCAGACAATATAAATGTGCTGGTGCTAAATGCCTTCATTTGTATGTGAGTACAATAAAGATTAGTCTTTAATTATTTCTGGCATATGTCCTTTAAATTCAAAGCCTAAAAATCGCAGTGGGCAAAGGGTAATGCATCTTAACAGGTTACACCTCCCTGAGGATTTGCTGATTGACATCAAAATTGTTTTCCCCCCCTTCTGATTGACAGGATGGCAGGTGTGAAGTGATGGCAGAGTGCTGTAATAATGTGTCAAAAGACCTTAAATCAAGACTAATGTGGCTTCAATGATAAGCTCCCAAAGGTTTGTATGGCAAAAGGGCCCTGAGGAGCTGCAGGGCAGATTCATTTTGGGATTGTAATGTCTTTGGAATGTCTAGACTGCTCTTTAGTTAAGGCCTTCAGCTTAGAAGACTTTGAGGGCAAGGGTATAAGGACAAGCATCCCTTTACAAACACATCAGAAGGATAAAAACATTTCTATTCAGATTTTCAGATTTCTTTTTATTAGAAAATGGCCTCTCATGTCTTCATTTCAATGTTCTAATGCAAAAATAATTTTGTTACAGGGTCTGGAGGAGATAAAAAAGAACTTCCCAGCAGCCACTGCTGGCCAAACCACGTGTATGGAACTAAGACACTATACTGGATAAGACACAGGTAAGAAAGTCAAATTTTAAAATGTTGTTTGGTGCTGCTGAGATACAATCTGGTATAAAACATACATGCTTTTTGGGCTGGCATATGTAAGTTTCGTTGACATGCAAGGGCTGTGGAGTTAGACTCAAGAGGATAACGGGTCAGCTGGTTTTGTTTGTTTTTCTTTAAAGTATGGAACTCTATGAACAATGTAAGAGGTAAAATATGAACAACTAAATGTCAAACAGATGGTTATAGAGAAAAAAATTACAAGCTATTTAAAAAATACAGTTTGGCTTGATTCAAGGCCCAACGGAATCAATAGAAAAACTTTGATTACTGTCATTAGTCTTTAGATAAAGTCCCTCTCAATTAAACTGCTCTTTTTGCATTTTTTGTTCTAGGTTGTCATGATGTCTTTTACTAGTCCTAAGAAGTAGTATTTTACATTTGTTATACAAGCTCAACTAGAGCATTTTGAATTTTAATGAAAAATGGCAATGTAGTTGCTTATTTTTTTATATATATCTTGAGAAATTCGTCATGCAGTTAATCAAATGAAAGAAGGGAAGGCTCCAGGCAAGGATGGCCTGACAGCAGAAATGCTTAAAGTGAGAGGCCAGGAACTGTGAAAAGCTCTTGCTCAAAAGCTCAGCTATTACCTGGAAACTCAGATGATAACATCTAGTTGGAAAGAGTCCAGTAGCCTCTTGCTGCATGAGAAGGGCAACCAAGAAGATCTAAAGAACTATTTGCCCGACCTGCCAGCTTTAACATGTCTACAAGCTGTTCACCAAAATAATAACAAATCAACTGTCATGAAGTCTAGATGAACAGCAGTCTAGAGAGCAGGCCGGTTTTTGAAGGAATTACTGCATGATGGGCCACATCTTCACTCTAAACCAAATATTGGGGTGCTTGAGGAAGTATAAATTCTCATTGTGTATTGCCTTCATCGACTACGAGAAAGTGTTCGACAGCATGTAGACCAATGGTGTTCTTAAAGCTCTTGCAGACCAGGGCATCAGCACAAAATGCATTAAATTATTAAAGGACGTGAACTCTGGCTGCAGCATATATTATTATGCATTGCAATTTGAAAGGCAAACTGTTACAAAGAAGAAAAGCTGGATAGTGTGCATTCAACAGTATTTGGGACATCTTCCAAGGATAGATCAGCAAAACAACTCATGGTTGCTGATGAAGACTGAGGAACAAAAACTGTCTGTCATGCAGAAGGTGATGGAAAGAATAATTTTGGGTATTTCTCTCCATGACTGCACCCCAACAAAATGATTAGGCAGCAGTCAGGAGTGCAAGACGTTGTTGAAAGCATGCTCAGCAAAATGCAGTGGGCAGGACATGTAGCCTGACTCAGCAACAATCGATGGACCACAGCTGTATCTGAGTGGTATCCACGAGAACTGAAGCAACCACCCAGCTGGCCTCCAAAGAGGTGGGATGATTACCTGACAAGTGGATATGGACATATGTGGCAAAGGATGGCCGGAATAAGAGAAGAGTAGAGTACGTGTTGTGATTGGCGCAGTCTCAACTGATGAAGGACCAATCTGTCAAGGTATGAAGGTATATCTTGAAAGCCTGTTTTAGTGATAATTACTGAGTTTATAGAATCATAAGGTTCGATGGGACTGCAAGGCTCATCTAATATAAACCTCTTCCCTTCTCCCGAGATGCAGGATTTGTTGTGTCTAAAACATCCAAGACATATGGTTATCCAGCCTCCTTTTGAAAGCATACAATGAAGGTGCTTCCATAACTTCACTGTGTGTTCCATTGTTCTACTGCTTTTAGCTGAGAAGTTTGTCTGAGAGTTTATCTAAGTCTGTTATGCTGTAGTTTGAACCCACTGCCTCTTGTTCTGCCCTCTGTTGCAAAACAGAGAGCTTTTCTACATCTTTTTTTTTATGACAGGCTTTTAAATATTTGAAAAAACACCTATCCTATCCCCCTTAATCACCTTTTTTCCAAACTAAGCATATCCAGTTCCTTCAGCCTTTGCTCATGTGGCTTTCATTCTATTCCTTTGATCCTCCTTACTGCTCAACTCTTGATCCTTTAGAGCATCTCTACATCCTTCCTATATGTTAGTGACCAAAATTGGACTGAATATTCCACTGCCGGCACTAAGTTAAGCAGTGCTATTTCTCTCCTATGACTTGCATATTATGCATCTGGTAATACAACCTAAAATTATATTTGCTTTTTTTTGCAGTAGCATTGCACTGCTGACTCATATTGGAGTTGCGGTCCATCGCAACATGTAGCTTCTTCTCAGCAGTTGTGCTGCCAAGCTAGTTTTCCCCTGTTCTGTCTTTGTGCATTTTGGTTTTCTTCTTTCTTTCTTTTTCTTTGGTTGAATTTCATTTTTTGGTCTATAGCCCAGTTCTTCAATTTGTCAAGAACTCTAAGAATTTTAGCACTGTCTTGCAAAAGTATTGCCGACTCCCCAGATTTGAGTCCTCTGCATACTTGATCAGTACACTCTTTATTCCTACATCCAGGTAATTAGTAAAGATGTTAAACAACACCGGACCCAGAATAGATCCCTGTGGAACCCCACTTGAGACCTCCATCCAATCCAACATCATTCCATTAATAGGTACTCTTTGTTTGCGGTTGTCTAACCAATTATGTATCCACTTAATGGTAGTTCTGCTGAGCCCACATTTCTCCAACTTACTTATCAAAATGTCATGTGGGACCATGTCAAAAATCTTGCTGAAGTCCAGGTGTATTATGTCCGCCGCATTCTCTCATCCACTAAATCAGTTACCCTGTCAAAGAACGAAATGAAGCTGGGTTGACATGATTTGTTCTTAGTAAATCTATGCTGGCTCCTAGTCATTACCTTCATCCCTCCAGATATTCAGAAACTGAATGTTTTATACATTGCTCTAGTAGGCCCCCAAATATCTATAGGCTGACCTACTGTTTGCCAGATCCTCTGTTTCCTTTTTAAAGATGGGCCCTATGTTAGTCTTTCTCCAGTTCTCAGGGTCCTTTCCTGTCAGCCATGAATCTGTAGATAAAATTGTTAGTGGCATGGAGATTTCTTCAGCTAATTCCTTCAGTATTCTTGGATGAATAGTAGCATCAGGCCCCGATAAGCTGAACTCATTCAAATTGGTCAGAAAATTTCTGGTGTGTTTTTTAATTATTCCATCTGCATCCCTAACTTCATCAGTTGACGAACCACGTTATTTTTTTCCATGAAGACTGAAGCAAAGTAGGCATTGAGCAACTCTGCCTTCCTATCATCTTCCATCAGCAGTTCACCTTCTTCACTGAGATACAGACTCACACCATCCTTGATCTTTCTTTTCAGTCTGACATATTTGAAGAACCCCTTCTTCTTCTTATAGGAAATGTGTAATTTGTTAGTATTGTATTTTGCCATTGTCTGCATATGTGCTCCTTTTCTATACTAAAAGGCAAAACTTGACTCCTAAAAAGGGTGAAATATATATAGCAAACAGGAAACCTAAATTTTGTTAGCGGCAACTGGATAACTTGAGTGATTGGTATTGGGATGCAAAGCTTTTCCCCTCTAGCTCACTGTAGAATGTGTAACCCAGGATGGAAAACCAATAATTTTATGATGAGTGATATGAAATGAATCGTCTGTAGCAGATGGATATCACAAGATTACAGAAGTCCCCAGTCATCATTGACACTCTAGTTAGCAGTTTCATTAGACGTTCTGAGAACTGAATAGGAGCAGTGAGCGAAGTCTTCCTGCAATCTCAGCAGAGGTCCCTACTGGTCAGAGATGAACCACTGTTTTTTTGGTAGGTTGTATATGTCCTCTGGAAAAATAGATACCTGATAGCCTTGCAGGCTTGAACTGCGTATCAAAATTAGGTGCGCTTCTCATTTAAAAAAAAAAAACAAAACCAGAAACCTCCACTCATTATTTCTTTGACTTCAGCCCCTGATTTCAGGAATGACAAGGATATCCCTTTGCCCCATAGGCCAGTGATGATCATTTATAGCACAGGAGTGATAGGGTATGGTGGGAGAACAGAGAAATTGTTCACTTCCTTTGAGGTGGAGGGTTCAAGATTGGTTTCGTGTTCCCCCACAGAATGACAAGATGAAAATCAGCAAGTTTATTTAGTTCTTAGACATGAAGTGGGTGTTGCAGTATGAAATGTGGGACTGGTAAATGTGGTTTCAAGAGGGAACTAGTTTGGTGTAACACAGTGCAAGCTGGATTGCACTGCCTCCAGATGAGCACAGGCTGATCTACTTGTAGCACTAGCTTCCATGCATGATCCTCATAGAGATCTTTCCTACAACTCTACCTGGCTGCTGCCTTACTTATCGCTAATGAAACAGCCATGAAACTGCAGAGAATGGCATGCAGGATATGCAGATAAAAACAAAAGCAGCCTTTGTCTATGTAAGAAAATCATTACCCAGAGAATTTCTTATCATTTCTATGCAGTGCTTGTGATGTGAACTTTGTTGGAGATGCAAACTCATGGTGCAGTTATCAACTGTCACCACTGGAAAAGTATCTATGGCTGGAGAGAGATGGTCCAAGCATGAATGTAGGATAACTTAAGTGAAATTTCTCTTGTGGAGAAGATAAATGAAGCAAAATGAGCCCAGATGAAGAGCCAAATGAGGAAGATTTATCAAACAGAAATGATTAATTAAAAATTAAGAATGATTAAGGATACCCCTCTCACCCACAATGTAGGTGGCATTAAGTTGCTGAGAAAGAGGAGGTAAGAGTGGATATAGAAAGTGATTGGACTTCATTGTTGTAGGACCAAAGGAGGCCATACAAAAAATCTATTTATCTGAACAGTTAAAAAGATAAATGAATTAAAAATATCCATTACAGAAACAAACTACCAACTCTAAAGATTCCTGGTAAGATAGAGCAGAGACAAGCATTAATATTGTATGACTGGCTGTGTCATTAACATGCTCCCTTCGTTCCACTCATCCTCAAAGGCAGGCTAAGAAAACCCTGCTCTGATCCAGACTTTCATCCCTTTATTCCACCCCCCTCCCCAACACTTTAAATCTGTCTAAGCCTCATTTCCTCCAAAGGGCCTTTCTCTCATTAATGAGGTCCTAAGGCAAGTGCTAGCAAACTAGATGGCTGTAAGTCATGACTGATGTAAAAATAATAATTGTGAAGCTAAGATGTGTGCTAAATTTCATTGCTTGGTCTCATCACTTGTGTTCCTTGTGTACACCATTCTTTAATTTACCCTATTACAAACAATGATTCCACCAATAGAGCTTCTTAGTGCTTATGATGGGCTGCTTCCTAGATGTAGCCAGTGTGCCAGTCTGACCCCCCCTAATTTCAACTCCTGAACCTTGATTCACCCTGCTTTGGAATATGACCACTCACTCCTGAGTCAGCCCACTCCAGCCTCTGGTGTTGAATCGGTCCCAAGCAGTGGGTGTGTGCCCTCTGGCTATTTGAGGGATGGTCCCCAAGCGAGCACCCCCAGCCCAGTTACCACACCAGGAGCCACTCTCTACAGAGTTTGGGGAACACTCCCAATCACCCTACACTCAAGTCCGTCCATTTAATAAAGAAATGGATTCTGCCCAGCCTTCCTCATTCACACCCTCTAAAGATCGCACAGCATTAGATAAAACAACTACTAGTTTATTGATCATATTATAATTCTATGTGAACATATGGCCAATAATGGCAGAATCACAATATAAGTGAGTCAGGTGACCACAGGGAAACAAGAAGTAAAACACACATACTACTTCAACTGACCTCATAGTCCAAGTTTATGCTCAAGATGTTCGGCTACCAGATGTCTGTACAGCCAGTCTCTGCCTGTGACCAGGCAGTTCCCAGATCTTACTTGAAGATGTTTCAAGATGGAGATTCCCAGACAAAAAGCCCCAAATCCTTCCAAGTGTCTCTCTTTGTTTCCATTCCCCCCTCACCCATCCACTCCTGGGCAGAGGTCATACCTTTGTCTCTTCTGAGCCACCTCAATTAGGATTCCTTTGTCACCTCCTCCAGGTACTTGTTTGCTTACTGCGAGAGAGTTCTGTCTGTCTCTCACCCCCCCAAGCCATGTTACACGTCTGTACACATGCATGATGCTGCAGGAACAGGCTATGAGCATCCATAAAGAAACTTTGCATGATGTAATTGGCAACAAATCATACGATCACAGTGTACAAGTGAACAGGAAAATCATATAGATGTGCATCCTATGCCAGTCCTCAAGCTGAATTTCCAAAATGCTACGGACCTAAGCTTCTAACAAGCTCCATCCCAGTAAAGCTCTAATATTCTTCACTTATAGCCATGTTTGCCTTTTTAGGGAAGCATGGACAGCCAGAAGGGTACCAGGTTCAATAGCAGTGGCAGGTTTCAGGTGCTACATAAAGTAATCCCATGTTCTAAATCAGAAGCACCAATGCAAGGTACTTGAAGAGTAAAGAATACCTCTTGTTAACTTTTGTAAGCAACTTCTTTATTTACTCATTTTTTTTGAGTAAATTTATTTACTAACATTTTTTGCCCTAGTAAAAATTACATTACTTTTAAGCTGAAAGGTGCAAGAAACCTTTGCTATTTTCCTTGCCTTCTAGTAAAACTCAAAGGCCCACTAAAAACAAGAGGGAAGTGTGTTTAGGAGGGGGGGAAAAGTGCTGGTAATGAAAAGTGCAAACAGAATATCAGCAGCTTGATTACTGCTTTTCCTGTTGTATGCATTTCCAGCATCCTCTTTCCCTCACTCCTCCCATGTAAGTGGTAACTTAAAGGCCTATGCAGGTTGAAATTGCTTCCTGATAGAAACTGCTTGCTTCCGTTTTGGCTGTTAGGTTGATGTGTGTGTGGGAAGGGCAGAAATGTGTGTGTGTATTGAAACAACTTTGTGGAATTACGGACAAGGAGAAGCAATGAGAAGTCTGTTACTTCCTCATCATCTTAAGCTTCCTGAGTTATTGTTTTCCCTGTGAACTTGCGTTTGGGTCATTTGCCTGTGTTGGAACAGTTAAGCTTTGGCAGGCTGATTGGAAAGCTCTTTGATAGGAAAACATTTCTCCTCATCCTTATGTGCAGAAGAAACAGCTAATTTATCAGGCAAGCAGCTTGGCTTAACAAAGAAATCTTAAATACTAAAAGGAATCTTACAAGAAGTGGCAGCGTGGTCGGATGACTAGGGAGGAGTGCAAAAATACTGTTCTGAGTATGCAGGAGTGACATGTTCCTGCAGAAATCCTTCAGGTATGTTAGTAACAAGAGGGTGGTCAGTGAAATTGTGGGCCGCTTACAGAATGTGGGAGGCAACCTAGTGACCGATGATGTGGAAAAAGCTGAAGTACTCAATGCCTTTTTTGCCTCTGTCTTTGCAAACAAGGTCACTGGACAGCAGAGAATGGGAAGGAGGAGCTGAAAGAACAGGTTCAGGACTATTTAAAAAGGCTGGACATACACAAGTCCATGGGGCTGGATGCAGTTCATCTGAGGGTGCTGAGGGAGCTGTCTGATGTGATTGCAGAGCTCTTGGATATTCTCTTTGAAAACACATGGCAATTGGGCAGGGTCAGATTAACTAAAGGACTTTAGGGGCTGAAGCCGCCGGCCATGGGCTAGGAAGGAGGGCTCTGCTGACAAAGGGGCAGGCCAGTCTGCTGGGCCCCAACACCACCCCACACCCACAGGTGACTGGTCTTCAAGTCATGGGCCCCCAAGTTGACTGGACCCCACGGTGCCAGCTGGACATGAGTGCTGAGCCTTGGCCTCCCATCCAACCCACCATTGGCCTGTCTGTCTTCTCCATTCTCCCTATGCTGACTGCCCCCCCCAGTTCTTAGTGCTGGTCAGATTGGTCAACCTGTGGGTCCCAGGTCGCCCCAGTGCTGGCCAGGCCCCACTGCACTGGCCACCCTCCCACCCCACAGCACTAGTCAGGTCCCAATGCGGAGCACTACCTTGCCTTGCCCCACCTCCAAGGCTGGCCAGTTTATGGCCCCAGCACTGGTGTGCCTGAGCCCTTCCCCCCCACAACCCCAGGCTGGCACTGCTACTGTGGGGGGGCCACAAAGTGGGCAGCCCCAAGTCCCCAGGAACCTTAATCTGCTTAATCTGGCTCTGCAGTTGGAGAGGAGCAGTCCTGGATGAGTGGAAAAAGGCAAATAGAGTGCCCATCTTCAAAAAAGAGAGGAAGGAAGAGCCAGGGAACTACAGACCAGTCAGCCCTGCCTCAGTTCCCAGAAAAATTCATGCAGTAGATCCTCAAGGATTCCATTTTGAGGCACTTGGAACAGAGAGAGATGATCAGGAACAACTGGCATGGATTCACCAAGGGGAAGTGACGCCTGACTGCCTTCTATGGTGAGATGACAGGCTGCGTCAATCTGAGGAAAGCGGTGGATGTGATTAAACCTGACTTCAACAAAGCTTTTCAAACAATATCCCACAGCATTCTTATCAGCAAGTTAAAGAATTATGGGTTGGATGAATGAGCTATAAGATGGATAGAAAGCTGACTAGGTCATCTGGCTCAATGGGTAGTGATCAATGGCTCAATGTCTAGTTCACAGGTGGTTGATTAGATTGGAATGCCCCAGAGGTCAGTGCCAGAGCCATTTTTGTTCATCAGCTTCATTAATGATCTGGAGGATGGGGTTGATTGCACCCTTAGCAGGTTTGCAGATGACATAAAGCTGGGGGAAGTCATAGATATGCTGGATGGTAGGGATAAGATAGTGACCTAGGCAAATTGGAGAGCTGAGCCAAAACAAAACAAAAAACCAATCTGATGAGGTTCAGCATGTACAAGTTGAGGAGTCCTGCGCTTAGGACAGAACAATCCCATGGACTGCTACACACTGGGGTCCAAATGTCTCGGCAGCAATTCCGCAGAAGAGGACCTGGCAGTTACAGTAGATTAGAATCTGAATAACAGTCAACAGTGTGCCTTTATTGCCAAGGAGCATTGCCAGTAGCTTGAGGGAAGTGATTAGTCTCTTCTGTGTGGCACTGGTGAGACCACATTTGGAGTATTGCATCCACCTTTGGGACTCCTACTACAGAAAGGATGTGGACAAATTGGAAAAAAAAATCAAAGAAGAGCAACAACATGATTAGGGGGTTGGACCACATGACTTACAAGAAGAGGCTGAGGGAACTAGGGTTGTTTAGTCTTCAGAAGAGAAGAATAAGGAGGGGATTTGATAACAGCCTTTAGCTACCTGAAAGAAGATTCCAGGAAGGATTGAGGTAGGCAATTTTCAGTGGTAATAAGTGACAGATCTAAGAGCAATGATTTCAAGTTGTACCAACGGAGGTCTAGATGTAGATATTAGGAAAACATTCTCATTTGGAAGGTGGTAAAGCACTGGAATGGGTTACCTCAGCAGTTAGTTGATTTAGTTGAGCAGGCGGTTGGATTAGATGACTTCCTGAGGTCACCTTCCAGCCCTAATCATCTCTGATTCTATGAAAGCTACAGAAAGCAGGGTTACCAAGGGATCTGGTCCCAAGACTTACAGAATCTTGTCTATGAATTGTTGGTTTCCATCTAGCCCATATCAGTAGTCACTGAAGTCTGTGGCTGGGCGGCGACCTGTGTGACCTCATTGTATATAACGATTTCAATCTAGTGTCCAGAGGTCATGTGTCAGAACTAGAGCACACTGACTGTCACAGCACAAGGACTGAATGGTTCTGGAAACAGAGCTTTTAGAATTGATTCCTCTGCTCTATATTGAGGAACACTTATGAGTCAATGTGGGAGGGAGCTTGCCCTTTTCTCATCCATGCTGGACATTTGGATAATTAAAAACAGGAGGTATGTGGCTGAGGAATGAGGGGAGAAAAGGAAGAAATAAAAAAAAGAACTCAAGCCAGAGAATAACAGAATGAGCCCTTGTAATGTCCTGGGTTTGTCAAGAGTCATTAGTGGGAGTCAACGCTATGCAAGACAAAACTTCACCTCTAATTCTGTTTACAAAGATTTAATGGGCTGCCTTTATTAGAGAGCAGCACAACAAGCCAGATTTACTATAAACAGCCTGTTAGGTTAGGGAAAATGGCTTGGTGAAAAGGACTAAAGGGTTCTGCCTTATTCCAACTCTTCTTTGTGAGCCCCTGGATGTTCCAGCTACATTGAGCATGTGCATCTGTTCTTTCTAGAATTTCCCAGATGCAATACTACAATTTCAAAAGGCATGTCCCAATTTAAAATAAAACCCTGCTTAGACAGAGCTGTGGACAGTCAATGGAAAAATAAAGTACCTCACATCTGTCAAATGAACTTGTCCCTGATGATTTTCATACACCAAGATTGTGGCTGAAAAGCTGCAAGAGGAATGGCAATTCTTTTTTATCTTTACATATTTGTCCCAATTCTTAGCTAACTGAAGTGGGTGTTGTAAACATTCTTATTAACATAATTCAAATTAGAGAAAGAGAATGGTCGACTTGTTAGGGTGTCACCCTGGGTCCTGGAAGACTGGAGTTCTGTTGGTCTGTCACAGATTCTTTTTGTGCCCATTGGCAAATCCTTTAGTTTCATTCTCCTTCAGTGCCCTGCCTGTGTAATGAGGCTCATAGCACTTCCCAGCACTCAAAAGATGTTGTGTGGATAAATGCATCAAAGATTGGGGCATGCACAGATGATATCAGGATGGAGATGATATAAGTATCTACAAAAGATTAAGTTCAGTAGGACCAAGAGTGGAGTCTTATTATAAACCCGCAGAAAAAACTTTCATTAGCTTCCCAAGTTAACTTTAAAGTTAATCCGCTCCCTGTCAGTACAATGACTAAAAATAAAGGAAGCCATCAAATAGGCCATAATTCTCCTCTACACCATCAACCCCTGACCTGTCTTCGCATTCAAACCTTGTGACAGCCAGTACAATCACAGTTTCTGCAACAAACATGTTTTTGTTTTCAAAAAAAGATTTTCTTTTCACTTTGCTCTTTTTGATTTTGTTTTGTCTACAAGCCAAAATATGTTTGTGGAATATTTCAGACAAGACAATAAAAACAAATACCCTAAGAAAAATAATTGGCTTTTTTAACCAGCTGCATTCAGCTGAAGGAATAAAAAAAAAAAAGTGTTGTCGAGATCCAGAGGGGCAGCCGTGTTAGTCTAGTTCAGTAAAACAAACAACCAAGGAGTCCTGTGGCACTTAAAGACTAACAAATGTGTTTATTGCATGAGCTTCCATGGGAGAAACTCCCACTTCATCAGATGCTTTGAAGTGGGATTTTCTCCCGCAAAATTTAGTGTGCACACCAAGGCTAGATTTTTTAAAACAATAATTTTAAAATTTTCTTTTGCAAAAGTTAGGAAATGTTACTAAAAATCAGTTGTCCTCTGAAGTGGTATTATGATAACCCTTGAATTCTAAATGCGGAGAGGAAGATAAGAAATACAGATATTTTAATCCTATTCTAACAGCATATCTCAATTGAATTCAAACTGTGGAATCACATTCTACTTTGCTTGCTGTTTTCTCACATCATAATAGTTCAAAGCCAAGATTTAAATATGACAGACAATTCTGGATGTTTTTTTAAGAATTGTATTGCATAAGGTTCTGCTCGCTTGCGGTGACTATCCCAAACTAGTATAGCCCTTGCAGTGGGATGGATAGGTGTTATTGCCAAGCACACACAAAAAAATAGGTGGACTGTTCAAGGGAGTCCAGGGGGCCTCCTTTTATCTCCATTCTGTTTATCATAATCACAGTGGCTCTTGTTTTTATTAGACAATTCATATCTGTGGCCTCTGACACAGGCTACATCTTGATTTAGCCACTGGAAAGTGATGTTTCCTACATCTGGGGAAAACAAACAAGGAGTCTGGTGGCACTTTTAAAGACTTACAAATTTATTTATCGCACAAACTTTCATGGGAGAGAGTCTTACATTGTCAGACACTTGCAGATCCAGGGGTTAAACTTACATTAATTAAAGCTTCACACACTGCTCACTTATTTTTTTTTCCCATGTAATTTTCATGGATTTTGTGCTTTCTAAACTCAGGTTTTTTCCAACTATGAATAAATCTGAATGTCAAACCCACCCATCTCCCCTCAGATACAAATCTGAATATGAATGTCAGGACCCATGCACATTCCTAGTTTCTGCATAAGAGCTTTTTGCCTATCTGGAGGAGTGATTTGACTTCTCTGCTGCATTAGACCACTGTCATTAACAACCCGGGTGTCATTTTGATGTGATCTGTGAGACAGTAGAAGCTTTGAAGTTGAAAGATAGAATAGACATAGATAAATTGTGCTCTGAGTATGCTGCTATCGCACCATTATTGCGGGCAATTATTTCACCAAGTGACACATCTGATAAAAAGTCATCCTCCTTGCTATGAAAAGAAACCTCTGTTCACTGTGGCACATAGTAGATCTGTTGATTTTAGAGTCTCATAAAAGCTCATTAGTTTTGGCCAGAGCATTCTGCAGCAATCTCGAGCTGTTTTGTGCTGGTCTTTCTAGATATTATTTAGACTGGGTTTTCTTTCATAGATTCCAAGGTGAGAAGAGACCACTGTGATCATCTAGTTTGACCCGTGTAACACAGGGAGAGCACTGAGATGGACCTTTTCCTTTCTGGTGCTCAGCCATTTCACATCTCGCTTTCATTTGTTAGTGGTACCTTTATTGTTATGGTTCCCCTACTTACCTTCCCTTGGCATTCCTTAAGTGTTTTTAACAATGTTTATTTCTTTGGTGGTCTAAGGAGATGGGTTTTCCCAAATGGAGAATTGAAACATTTCTTTTCAGATATACATTCCTAACAAGCCCTAGTCACTAATATGATAGACTTTAAACCAGATTAGAAAATGCTTTTGAAACAGAAAGGCCGTAAATATGTTCCTCCTAGATGCAGGTACAGACTAAAATCCCTGGTCCTTCAAACTGCTCTACAGCTTAAGTCCTCTGCATGAGTCAAGTCTCATTAATTTCAGTGGGCTGCATGTAAGTGTTGGAGCTGTGCCACTCAAAACAGTGCGTGGGGCCATGGTCTAAATCCTCATATAGGTGGGATTTGCACCCATCTCTTATTCCTTCTTTAATTACTTGTCCTTTCCTGAATTACATACGTTATAAGGAAAGCTACATCCTTTACAGTCGTAAGAGTCGTGTTATCAGTTCATGGAGGAGAAACACAGGACCATGACCTCAGGGTGTGTCAGGTAAACAAAATAACTTTCAGTTTGCAGATTGTGGCTTTTCCATTGTTTGTTTTTGATTGCCATTCCCAGAACTCCTACCTCCCCTCCCCAATTAAATTCTGTCTCTTTTAAATATTTCAACTGAAAGATCCTAAGTAGGAAAAATTTAAATCTGCACTTTGTGGTTTATGTTGTGTATGTGTATAGTTCTTTACACATTAGTGTCAACACTAACATCGGTAGGGATAGGGTTTATATAAATTTAATCCACTAGCTACAGGATTAACGAATTCTGGGCTGTGTACACATGGGCTAAACTAGAGCCTAGGGAGGCAATCTCATGCTACTAACATGAATAGGCTTCTGACGTCAATGAGGAATAATCCATTTATGATTGTTCATATCAGCACAAATGATACACCACCATTGGCTATCTCACAGATCATAGATGACTTCATGGAGCTTGGAAGTATGTCTAAGAAGGAAAATGTCCAAGTAATCTTATCTGCCCCAGAGAGGAAGGAAGAGAGAATGCAGAACGTTTTGGAAGTGAACTGCTGGATATGGAAAAGGTGTAAGTTAGAGTACTTTGGGTTTGTGGAACATTGGTTGACCTTCTGTGAGGAGAGGGGTTGTACTGTTTGGATAGTCAGTACCTCAGCAAAAGGGGGACCTATCTCTTCAGCAATGGATTGGTTAGAATATTCAGGGAAGGGTGTGTGTGTGTTGGGGGGTGTTAATCTAATAGCAAAAGGACAGGAAACAAGAGGGAAGATGAGAGGACTCAGCAAAAAAAATCAGGATGTTGAGAGTCTGCTACAGCCCACCAAATTGCACTTGGGAATAGGATAGCAATCTCCTTATATACCTATATACAATATGTATGAACAAAGTTGCATGGTATTGAGGACTGCCATTCAAGTGATATGCTGGAGGCTTCATGGTACCTATACTAAACCATCTTTGGAACTTCTAAAAATTACAGGTCAAATTTTCTAGGTGAAAAAGGGTATGTCTACACTCGAGCTTTAGGTCAACTTAAGGAGGGTTACATCAACCTACAGACTCCTGCAGTCATGCTGGGCTTTTATTAATTTGACTTAAGTGCTTCCTTACGTTGACTTAGTAACACCACCTCTGAAGGTCAACTTAATGCTTAAGTTGACTTTATTAAATCTACTTGAGCCAGTGTAGATGGGGAATAGCCCTTATGTCAACTTAATTGGCCTCCAGGCTCCCTCCCAGAGTTCCTGACCACCAGGAAGGTCAACCTAGCACCTGCCAGAGTGGATGGAGGCAGCTGACAGACATTTTCAGTGTGGATGCTCTAAGTTGACTCAACAAGGTCGACTTTAAGACTTAACAGCATCTCCAGTGTAGATGTACCTAAAGTGTTGCAGCCAACAGAGAGAAATTCTTTATTAAACTTTCCAGTGGTAGCTTAGGTACAAGTGATTGTGATCACATTTATAATGTTTAAGCAGAATGAAATCATACAAATACCTGGTGTTTTAGTGGGGTAACTACGTAAAGCTGAAAACAGTTGAGTCAAATTAGCTGTAAAGAAGAATTTAATCAGAAAAATGTGAATGATGATTGAGAATCATTTAAGAATACCTTATTAGATGTCCCAAAAAGCCACAGTCTCACTACTGAGTGATAAGGACATTGTGGTTAAAACTGCTGACCTCATTTAGGTGAGAAGTGAAAGAAATGGAAGAAGGGAGAAGTTGTTAGTATTCACTATAATTCAGAAGATAGGAATTGTAGAAAATTGATAAGGGAAGCAAAAAGACATGCAGAGATATCTCTGGCCAGCAGAATTAAGAAAACTAGGAAGGAATTTGTTTTAAAAATATATATATAAAGAACAAAAAGGATCCTTACAATGATATTGGTCCATTACCAGATGAATATGGTAGGATTATCAATAATAATGCAAAAAAAAGACAGAAGTTGTAATAATCCTTGGGGAGGAAGGGGTTAACACTCTGGTCAGTGAGTCCCAGGCCAGCCAATAGGAATGAAGCACAGCTTTTTGATTTGGAGCAGCAGCCTTGCCTGTTCCTGTTTGGATGCAGCAGAGCTCCTGGGAGGACCAAGAGGAGGGCAGAGGGGCCTGAGGAAGAAACCAGCAACATCCTTACCAAAGACAAGTTAAGTTTGTTACTGACTAGGCGTGTGTAGAACTGGGAATGTGTACTTAGACGTGGTCAGGATATTTTTCTTTGTTTTTGGTTTGTTTTCGGATTTCTCTGTGCTGAGCACATGTACCCCCTCCCACTACCTTGTAACTACCTAAGTTACTTTGCAGAGAAGCAACTCTCTGTGTTTTTATCTGTTCTTTTTGATTAAAGATTTAACCTTTCAAGTAAGCTCTGGTTCTGCGTCCTGAAAGGCAAGAGGTTTGTGTGCATGTGCCTCAGACTGCACAGCCAGCTACTAAAAGGGGACTCTGTTCCAGTTCTGCTCATATCGCAGCTGGGGTTCAGTCACTTTCTTGAGGGAGGAATAAAAGTGATTGCAATACCTCACAGGAAGGAATTCCCAAGTGTGCCTTCCTGGGTTTTCAAAAGGTTTTTTCCATTTGGGTGGTGGCAGTGATACCACTCCAAGGCCAGGAATTGGAGGCCTTGGAGAGTTTTAAGAGCAGGCTTTAAGGCCAGTGGCTTTTAAGTCCTGTTCCAGGCCCCCACCTTCTGTACTCAGAGTGTCAGAGTAGGGAAACAGTCTTGACAGAAGTGTTCAATAAATGTCTTTTCTTTATATGGAGGAAAACATGATATAGTTTCATCATATGAGAATGATAAAACTTTCTCTTTCACAAGTTCAAGGATATTAAACAATGGCTACTACTAATGTTAGACATTTAAATAATCAGTTTGAGATAACTTGCATACAGGAGATTTAAAAGTGCACATTAAGGAGTGTGCTGTGTTCTTAAAGTTGGTTTTCAAGAAGTCTTAGAACATGAGGGAAGTTCTAGAAAACCGGAAGAAAGCTATATACCAATTTTTATAACAGGTAAATTGGATGACCTGGGTAATTATAGGCCTGTGAGCCTGACATTGATCCTTGGCAAGATAATGGAACACCTGATACTGGGCTCAATTCATAAAACATTAAAGGAGGGAAATATAGTTAATGCAAATCATTAAAGGAGGGAAATATAATTAATGCAAATCAATATGTTTTTATGGAAAGTAGATCCTGTCAAACTAACTTGATTCTTTTTATGATGAGATTACAAGTTTGGTTGATAAAGATAATAGTGTTGACATAATATACTTAGGCTCTGCTTTGTGTTTGACTTGGTAACTCA
Source organism: Podocnemis expansa (assembly GCA_007922195.1). NCBI lineage: Eukaryota > Metazoa > Chordata > Testudines > Podocnemididae > Podocnemis > Podocnemis expansa. The sequence continues at coordinate 42,820,931 of ML681981.1, read as the reverse complement.
TGACATTTTGCTTCCCCCCCCCCCACAATGATGTCAAATTAAGTGGCAAACATTAAATGGATTTTCAAATGCCTAACTGGTACATCTCAAAATGTAAACGGATAATTGTCATTGAACAGCTCTGTTTCTAAAGGAGGTCCCACAGAGACCAATTCTTGGCCCTGTGCTGTCTAAGATTTTCAAACATGATCTGGAAGAAGAAAAACAAATATTACTGATAAAGTCTGAATGGGATGCAAAAATTGGTGATGTGGTAAATGATAAACAGAACAGATCACTGATTCTGAGCCATATGGTTAGCTTGGTAACCTGGGTTCAAGGAAACAATATATGGTTTGATAAGGCTACCTGTAAATTTATACATCTAGGAAATCCAGCACTTAGTAATTTGAGGTCAAGAATAATTTCCATTAGTATTAACAGTCTATGAAATACAGCTGAATAGTTATGCTCCAGGCAGTGGAGGACAATTGTACCTATATAAACTAGCCAGTGGAGTCCACTATAGATACAAGCAAGTGCTTTTATGTGGTGGTTACTACCTACAACATCAAAAATATTTTATTGTTTCTTGTTCCTATTGTTAGGGTAGTATCTAGAGAACACGTTACTTCATGCCAGTGCCCCTTTCTATGGAATTATTCTCTTTGAAAGTCTGTGTGAAAGAACTTTGGGAATGCTGGGAACCTTAATGAAATTGGATGAATAAAAGTAATTTATAATGATTTTGTTGTTTCTGATAAGGATGTTTTTGACTTGCTTTCCCAATGGGTCAGCTAGTAAAGGAAGGGAAGCTGCTAATGACTTCAGTAGGGGCTATAAAGGAAGGAAGGACAGCCAATGCTCTTTCATTCAGAGTTCTTCTGTAACCCATAGTAGTAGGTGTCCTTGTGGTACAGTACTTGCTTTTCTTTGGAAGTGGAAATGTAAAGCAGTGTTATGATACCAACCCTGCTGGTTTTCCCCACCAGACACCCACCAGGCTGTTCAGTGCAAGCGGATACAATTGTTTCGAGGAAGTCCAACTACAACAGATTGAATCAAAGGGCTGTGAGGAGCTTCGTTGTTTCACAGCATATTCTAGGAACCTCCCCATGCATTCCTTGGCCAAAAGCCAAGCACAAAAAAGCATCTGCAGACTCTGAAATGATGAAGGAATGTATCCTTGCAGCAATTGATCCAGTGTTAGAGGGAGAGATGAACGCTGAAGTGCTCAGTGAATTTAAAAGGGTTCCTTTGTCATGCATGTCATCTATTCGAAGGGCTGAGTTATTGGCATTGGTTGTGGCGGACAAGCTTGTCAGTGAAGCAAAACATGTGCGCTGCCGTGCACTGGCTGTTGATGAATCAGCTGATATTGCCCAAATGTGCATTTCTGTCAGATAGTGGCATCATGCATTGCTTTCTCTGTGTTATCCCAACTGAGGCAAACCTGAAGTGATGACATGCTAAGCACACTGAATATTCTTATGTTGTTTGTATTGGCTACAAAAAGCCGGGGGGGGGGGGGGCAGACAAAATGAAGGAGTCTCCATCCATGCTGGGCCCTGAGATGGATAATGATGGATAATAAAGTGCACTGGAAGGACCTGAATCCCTACTTAGTGGCATGTCTCACTCACGCTTAAGTGAAACGCTTCTGTAAGCTGAATTCAGAGCATCATATGAAGCTGCTATGAACACTCGTGAAGTTAGTCATTTGTGTCAGACTGGCACAAATTCATTCGTACTAGAAAGTAACAAAATATTATTTATTCTGTTATTTGCATTCTCTATCAGTTATTACTGTACTTCAATGCTGAGTGCTTCTCCTATGGGTTTTCTTTTTATTGAACGAATGATGCTAGTGGTTAGAGCATAAGACTGAAAGGCTGTGTCCACACGCAGACAGTTAAATCGATTGAACTTGCAGTGATCTAATTGGATCGCTATAAAAATTATTAAATTGATTCAAGTTAAATCAATTTAACAGGTCCACAACAAAAAACCCAAATCAAACTAGCATGTCCAGGGACAGGACTTGCTAGTTTGATTTATGAGAAGGGCACCCTTGGAGGTTGGCAACATGGCCCCCAGGCAGGGCCACGTTGCCACCCAATCCCGTGCCTGGCTATCCCCAGGAGAGCCAGTGGCAGGAGAAAAGCATCCCCCACTGACTCTGTGCTGGGGGAGGACATTCCCCTTAGACTGGCTGCAACCTTTGGCTCAGCCAGGCTTGGGGGCGAATGGACCCTCACCCCTGGCTTCCCAACTGCTAGCTGGTGGTTGGGGAAGGGATCCCTGCACACCCAGCTCCAGGTGCGCTCGCTGGGCATTGGGGGAAGGGATCCCCATGCGCCTGACTTCCCCCACACTGGCTGGGCTGCGGGGATAGCTGGGTGGTGGGGAAGGGACCCCGCACAACCAGCTTTTCCAGCCTTAGCTGGGTCACGCGGAATGGCACCCCACACACCTGGCTACCGGCAAGCAAGCTGGGAGGTGGGGAAGGGACCCTGTGCACCTGGGGCTCCCACTGCTGGCTGGGCAGTAGGGAGAAGAGCCCTCCGTGCCCAGCTGCAGTGCACTTGCCGATGCCAGGGGAAGGGGCACCCCGGCCGGCTCAACCCCCACTAGCCACGCTTCAGGGAGTGGACCCCTGGCTCCCAGCATGGGGGGGTGCCTTTCCCCACTGCCAAGCTAAGGGTGGGGAAGCTGGTCGTGTTGGGGTCCTTTGCCTACCACCCAGCTTTCCCTGGAGCCTGGCCAGTGTGGGGGAAGCTGGGTGCACAGGATTCCCTTCCCCGGTTGCCCAGCGAGCATGTCTGGAGCCCGATATGTGGCTCGTGCTCAGGGAGCAGGGCACATGGGGATCCCTTCCCTGCTGCCTGGCTTCAGTGTCAGATGCTCGGCATGCGGGGTCCCTTCCCCTGCTGTGCAGCTACAACTGGGGAAGGCCAGTGTGGGGGCTCCCTTCCACCCCTCCACCCACCAAGGTGCCAGGGTGCTGAACCCTGGCCCTTTCTCCCAGGGTGCTATGCATCCTGGACGGAAGGTCGAACCAGGGTTCAAAGCGATATAACTGTTATATTGATATAGCACATCTGTATGGTGTTATATCGATATAACAGGTTTGATTTAACAGTCATATCGATATAAAACTAGGTTTTATTATATCATTATGACTTTTCTTATAGCAAAATGATGTAGCTTGTCATTTCAGTATAAGGAAACATCATGTAGACCTAACCATTTTTAAATACCAGTGTTATTTTGATTTAAAAGCTGCATGTGGACATACCCAGAAATCACACTTCTTGGTTTTATCCCTAGCTCTGTCTTTGACATCCTATTTATACTTGGCGAAGTCATTTAACCTTCCTTTGTGTAATGGTGTGTCTTTTTAAGGAACTTTGGCTGTTGTAACTTGAGTTATGGCTTCCTGGTAGTGGAGTGCAAAGATGTAGAAGTGCCCAGGCTGCTGACTGCTTTCACTCTTCCAATAAAATATTACGCTTCTACCTGTAGATGTGCCTGGACTTACCTTTCCACAAGACAGTAGTACTGATACCTCCATTTACTTACATCACTAACACAAAGTGGTAATAGAACACTTCAAAGATGTGTTGCAAGTTTTAATAAATTAAGGGCAAATAATATTCTTATCTCCAAAGACAACCACCTCCTTTGCTTTCAAATGGTCCATGAGGATTGAAAAATGGGATGAAGTTTTTTTGTAAAAATGTTACCTCTTTTTTCCATTTTATCAAAATATTAATGGAAAATTTCACCATTGACTTGAAAATTTTCAGTTAGCTCTATGGCTTAATATATTTAAAGTCACTTAGGTCCTTGAATAAAAGGTTCTGGGAAGTTCAGGATGTGACTGGTGGTTGTTGGTCTTTAATAACGCTTCCCAAAATGTTACTCTGAAAAGCATAAGCATTTGAGACGTTTGCAGGGGAAAGGGGAGAGGGACGAAAAAAACTGTCTTTAAATTTCATACTTTACTAAAGTCTCCTCATTCAGGAGCAAAAATAGTAATATGAGTAGGCTGTGGCTACCTAAGTATTAAACACTCTTTAGTCAGTACAACCCCCCTTTGAGGTAGGGGCGTACTGTTAGCCCCTATTTCCTCATGGAGAATTGAGGCACAATGAGACAGAGTGACTTGCCCAAAGTCATGCAGGAATTATGGAAGGATTTTAATCTTGGCCTCCAAAATCCCAAGCTATAACCTCAATTATTGGACCATACTTCCTCTCTTGTCATTTACATGGCAAATAATAATCTTTTGTTAGCTAGGGCACATTAGAACTAGAGAGGTCCAGATAAGGTTTTTAATATGGATGCTATGTGAAGTATTGTGGAAGCACAGAAGCAGCTAGATCAGTGATGCTTTGACCTGAGGAAGCTACTTTATTACTGACTATAATCCAGAGCCATGCAATAATCATAAAAGTGATTTCATGTCATGTAATCATTTTATTACACAGTGATGTAATTGCACAGTGATGTATTTTATTACACAGTGATGTAATTCATGTCATGTCATTATTTTATTACACAGTGATGCAACAAGCCAGTAGAAACAAAACAGCCACTTAGCAACTCAATATTAGGACACCTTGTGCTATGACTTTTTTTTGTGTAAATCTCTTTCCTAATCAGTGTAAAGAATGGGGAGGGAACAGCTATTAATTTCTTCATTACTCCTTAGCACAGACTTACATACGTCAGGCAGCATTGCCTGAGAGAGAGTTTTAGGAGGCTCCATCCAGACCTACCGTCCTTATTAGAGCCACATGCGAGGTTGCAAAGAGCAGCATGTGCTTTCTAATGTCTCAGAAGATTGCGTCTGAAGCACAGAACAATATACATATATATTTGTGTGACTCTTATATACATGGAAGAACTGCATTGCTTTCAATGGCACTCAATTCTCAGTGTCTTTCCATCCATCTGCGCTTGTGTTGTAAGATTTAATTCTCTGCTGTGAGCACACTGAAGCTACAGGGCCTGCTTTTCAAACAACTTGAAAACCATCTGCCTGATGAGGCACTAACTCATATATATCACCAGTTCTTATAAATGGTCCTGAATGACAAGGACATGTCACTCTTTTGCCTGCCTTATTGATCATGAAAGAACGTGCATGGAAATTAGATACATTATCTGCACAAAGAAAGATGCTGTCTTTAAAACTTCTTCAGGCTAGTTTATTTCAAGCACTGCTTGAAACACATGTCATAACTTTGGGTTCACATTACCTGGCATATAGGAGACAGAAAAAGAAATTGATTCCAAAGCATTCCAGGGATCCTTCTAGAGGTTATGGTGATTGTTTGTACCTCATCTAGCATAAGCCAATTAATAAAGAAATAAAGGTAAAATTGAAAGAGGATGAAGACTTGGACACCTCTTAATATGATGGGTGGCATCTCAGACTAAAGCTTCATTGGCCATCAGGTGCAGAAGTCGCCATAAAAACCACTCTTTGCTGCCTTTGCATTTGAATAAGGTTGTGTTGGTTTTTGCCCGAGTGATAGTTCTCTAGCCACTTAACTACATACAAGCATTAGAGGCGTTGTTGTTTTTCTTTACTACTTGGAGAACAAACTGGGGGGTAGTGGTTTTAGTCTCTGAAGAACAACAAAAAACACTCCGTCACTGCCCCTTCCTGAATGAGTACCAGGGCCCATGTAACATGTAGGAGACAGAGAATGAGCTCAGCGCTGCCATTCTCCTGAACAGAAGTCAAAGCCTCCTGAGTCGTTGCCACATCACTTCACCATTCTCTCTTTCCCCTCCCATCCTTTATCTCGCTTTCTCTATTTATATTGCAAACTCGTTCAAGCAGAGACACTTTCATGATGTGTGTACGATGCCTAACACAAGGGGGGGGGGCCTGGATCATGGTTTGGCCGCCTATCCACTCTTGTAATATAGAAATTCTAATGGAGGTGGGTGAGGGAGGAAGATGATGCAGTTTTCCTTTCCAGGTTAGCTAGTGTCCTTTCTGTTGATTATCTTACCATAAACAGTTTATAGATTAAAGTTTATTTTAGGCACATCACAAGATAGTTATTTGATCTTAATGATTTTTTGGTCTCTCCTGGCATGGGCTGGACTTCAATTTAGTTACCAAGAAATGAAAGGTTCAGTAGCTCATTATCATGTGGATTTAGCACGCACACACCCATTTCACTTCACATCCAAAATTCCCCTCAAGATGAACAGTTGGTTTTGAAGGTTCGCCTGCTCTGCCCTCTCAGTATACACTTAGACTTGAAAGGATTTTTTATTTTTAACTAGATGTTGGTAGATATCAATTTCACCATATGCACAAATCAATGAAAAAAGCTTTTAATCAGTAAGTAAAATTCACAAGAGGCAATGTAAGAAAAATGCTGCTTGAGACCCAGCTAGCATTTGCTTTAAGGATATTTACTAATGCTATATATTTTGATGTGATGGTAACAGCCTGTGTTTTACCTGTAAAAACGTGTGACTTTGAATCTCAACATCTTAAATTATTTTCTGACCCATGCCCATAATTTCTGACAACTATGAATTTCAAACAAGTTTTTACATTGCTATGAATTTTAAAGTGATAAAAATAGAAAAAAAAAGTTTAAAAGAAACACATTTATGTTCATTATTTAAAAAAAAAAAAAAAAAGGAATCAAATTTACACCAGTCCTGTTCTTTAACTATGGAATTTTAAATAGAAAAAGGTGGTCTCTGTACATTTGTTGGCTTTGTGATTTGATGTAAGCTGTTTGTGTGAAATGATCAACATGGGGCAACTACAGTATATACCTAGCTACATGCAGTTTAGATGTTGCTCATTCATTACAGTGGCTGCAAAGGAAAGGCAGTTTTCTGTCTTCAAGGTGGCAGCATGTTAAATATGAAAACCTACTGAGTACTCCTCCTTAATTGTTATTCTAGCACTGAAGTGTAAATAAGCAATTCTTCAACAGTTGTTTAGCACTTCCTGGGAGGAGTGTGAGCAGACATGATTTTTAGGATAGCTCCTATGTAACGTATGATCTCCAGGCCATGAGAGTGCTGTATAAGGGGTAGTTATGTAGCACAACTCCAGAAAAATAATATTGTAATTGTTGCATGCAATCATTTGTGTATAGTAGTTTACATTTAAAGAGCAGATATTAACTAGCTGAAAGTTAGTTTGCTATTACCATGAAGTCTCATGGGTTTGGGAAGATTAAAGCTGAGGTCAGTGCAAGGCACCACATGCACGCATAGTTTATGGAATTTGTTATTTGATTGCACTTACACCTTATTATTCAATTAGAAATAAGCATGAACAACCCTGAAGTTTGGGCAGGGAAAGAATATGAGATTCAAAATACAGTTTTGTGTCAGAATTTTGCAGCTAGGTCGCTTGTTGGCTTGAATCCAGTTCTTGGATCCAAATGTTGGGTAGGGCAGTTTTTGTCTTCAGCATCCTAGCTGCATGAAAATCCTGTAGAATGCCAAATCTATTTTGTTGCATCTAATCAAACTATGTAATGCTATACACTGCATGCATTTAACACTGATTTTTTTTTTAAAGCTCTGCTTTCACTTGTGGCACAAGGGAGATTTGATATAAAATCTGTTTTTTTAAAAGTATGAAGGGAAAATAATAATTAGCACCTTTATGGTATGTACTCTTGGGCTTCTGACTTCATAGCCAGTGCCCTAAAACCCTCATCCTTCAAAGACTTGTACACTTTCTGAACCTCATGCTCATGAGTAGTTAAATGACATCAGTGAAACTTCTTGTCTGTTTTAGCAATCAGGGCTTTAGTTTACTTAATCTACCTGTTTGCGTCAACCGTGGTAAAGTACTTGATGCTTTATGTATCTCTCTCTTTCATGGCACAAGTTTGCTATCTAATGTGCCAATCTGGTGTAGATGATCCATTTTGCAATTAAATTCAATAGCAAAATTTGTATTGGTCAGCAAATGTTAAAAGGCATGTCATTGAGTAATTATAGTATAACAAAGGACATAAAGGGTATGTAAGGCACTTGTTGATTAGGAGTAAACAGTTTCAGTGCAGTTCTCTGTATTTTTGCAGCCAAAAGGAGCTTCTGTACTTGTGATTCACATAATCAGAAATACAGAGAGAAGAAATGGGAGCCATATTTCCAGGTGTTGTGGTTTCAGTGACATTTAAAAACTTCCCTTTCTGCTTAGTATGAAATTGGCAAAAATTGAAAGTTAAACAGAGGCTTTGTTTTTGGAATGGATTGCTTGAGGCCTCTGTAGGGTACCACTCACACCTCTTACTGCTTGTCATTTTTCTATATAAGAATCTGACTGTAGTAACAGAAGTTGCTTATTCAAAGACAGGTGTGCAAGAGCCACATTGTACTCTACTGGCATACACATTTGTGCCATCAAACATTGATGTCACAGACCTGGGGCTACATTTAAGGTGTGCTGAGCACAGCTCAGGGAAGATAGAGGCAAGAGTCACATTAAGTCAATTTATGCCCTTCCACTCCAGGGCTATGTGACATCTGAGATAAACTAGGAGAGCCTTAGGGCTTTTTTATTTGTTCTGGCTGCCGGTGGCCTCTAAGTGTCATTCTTTTAGCTGGCATTCACCCTTAGAAAGTTCCTAGCCACAGCCACTTTGTGCCACACGTGCTCTCTTAGCCCTCTTGTTCTAGTACTCTGGAAGAGAGTGTGGGATAAGAGCTATCCAGTTGACAATTCTCCCTAAGCTTGTCCAAGCCAATTGCTTTCTAGCTGCTTTGTGTTCCTAGCGGCAGCACAAAGTGGGGGGGGGGGCACGGGCTAACACTGTCCATCAAAGCGCTTTCTAGGTAGTAAACATATTCTTGTTTAGCTCACACAAAGCCTTCTATTAATGATGGTTAGCACTTTAACCATTTCAGATTTCTGAAAACATCCACGCAGAATAATAGTCCTAATCCAGCCACTTTGTGTGGTGTAGTAATACAGAACCAGTGATCAAGGTATTTGGTTTGCCAGTTATGTTATTACCTTTAGAAACATAGGACCAAATTCTATTGTCATTTACACTCGTATAAATCTAGCTTGGCTAGGACAGTAAGGACAAGATGAAATTCAGCCATAGGCAACAAATGTTTAGCATCTACAGACGCAGAATCAAAGAACCAGAAAGCTCCCTGAAAGGTCATCAAATCCAATACCCTGCATTTATGGCAGGACCAAGCATTATCAAGACCAGTGGTTTGCAAGCATTTTTTCCTCGGGACCCAGTTGAAAAAAATCATTAATGCCCATGACCCAACAACTACATCTTTGAGCAACACACTCCAGTCTTCTGGCAGTGGCAGCAAGGTGTGCCGTGCCTGAGTGGCTGTGACCCAGTACAGGGTCCCAACCCTATGTCTGACAACCACTGATCTAGGCCATCCCTGGCAGATATGTCCAACGTGCTCTTAAAAATCTCCACAACTTACCTAGCCAATTTAGTCCAGTGCTTAACTACCCTGACAGTTAGGAAGTTTTTCCTAACGTCTAATGTAAACCACTCTTGCTGCAATTTAAACCCATTACTTCTTGCTCTATCCTCAGAGGTCAAGGAGAACAATTTTCCTTTATAACAACCATTTATGTACTATAAAACTGCTATGTCCCCCCTCCCGCAGTCTTTTCTTTTCAGACTAAACAAATCCAGTTTTTTCAATCTCCTTTCATAAGTCATGGTTCCCAAATCTTTAGTCAATTTTGTTTCTCTTCTCTGGGCTCTAGTTTGTGCACGTTTCCTGAAATGTAGTGCTCAGAATTGGACACAGTACTCCAGCTGAGGCCTGAAGATTGCAGAGTAGAACAGAAGAATTATGCTTCTGTCTTGCTTAACCACTGCCACTTATACAGTCCAGAATGATGTAGACTTTTTTTTGTAACTGTTGACTCATATTTAGGTGGTGATCTACTATGATCCCCATATCCCTGTCTGCAGTACTCTAGGTAAACTTTTCCCATTTTGTATGTATGTTGTATTGTTCCTTCCTAAATGGAGTGCTTTGCATTTCTCTATATGAAATTTCGTCCTGTCTAATTCCAGCCATTGCTCCAGATCATTTTAAATTTTAATCCTATCCCCCAGAGCACTTGCAGCCCCTTCCAATTTGGTATTATCTGCAAACTTTATGTGTACTCTCTAGGCCATCATCTAAACCATTGATGAAGATGTTGAACAGATCTGCACCACAGCCTGATCCTTGCAGGACACCACTTGATATGATCATACTTCTTGCCTGGGAAACCACTGATGATTGCACTCTGGGAGTGGGTTTTTTTTTTCCAACCAGGTGTGCACACACCTAATAGTTGCTCCAAGTTCTATTTACCAGATTTGCTTATGAGAAGGTCATGTGAGACAACATCAGAAGCCTTTCTGAAGTCAAGATATACCACCTCTGCTGCTATCCCTAGTCCATAAGCCTTGTTACCCTGTCAGAGAAAGCTATCACATTGATTTGATATTGTTCTTGACAAAGCCATGCTGATTGTTGCTTATCCCATTATTATTTTCGAGGTGTTTGCAAAGTGATTGCTTAATTATTTGCTTCATTAACTTTGCAGGTACTGAAGGTAAACTAACTGGTTTATAATTCCCCAGGTTATTCTTTATTTTCCTTTTTCTATCTGGCACTATATTTGCCCTCTTCTAATCCTCTGGAATCACTCCTGTCTTCCATGATTAAGCGCTATTTGTTCAGATATCTCCTCAGTGAGTTTGAGTATTCCAGCATACAGTATATTTCATCAAACCATGGTTAATTGAAGACGTATAACGTGTCTAATTATTTTTAAGCTTGTTCTTTCCCTCTTTTAGCCTCATATTTTACCTCATTTTCACTGGTATTCACTGAAAGAAAAGTCATTTAACACTTCTGACATTTGCACATTTTCTGCCTTTCCCCTCTCCACATGAGTATTGGGCTTCCTCTTCCAGTATATTTATGGAATATTTTCATGTTACCCTTTCAGTCTCCAGCTAGTTTAATCTTATTTTGTGTTTTGGCCATTCCAGTTTTGTCCCTACATAATTATGATATTTGTTTATATTAATCTTCTGTAACTTGACCTAATTTCTACTTTTTATAGGACTGTTTTTTGCATTTCAGATAATTGAAAATCTTCTGGGTAAGTCAGCATGGTCTCTTGCCATACATCCTGTCTTTCCTACACAGTGAGATGGTTTGCTCTTGTGCCCTTAATAATGTCTCCGAAAACCTGCCAAGTCTTCTGAATTGTTTTTCCCCTTAAACTTGCTTCTCACTGGAACTCCCTGAGGTTGCTCAAGTCTGCCTTCTTGAAATCCATTATCTTCAATGTGCTATTTTCCTTTCTACCATTCATTAAAATAATGAACCCTGTCATTTCATGATCACTTTCATCCGAGCTGCCTTCCACTTTCAAATTCTCAACCTGTTCTGCCCTATGTGTCAAAACAGAATCTAGAACAGCCTCTGCCCTAGGAGATTACTCCACCTTCTGAAATAAAAAAACAAAAAGGTTTTCAATACATTTCAAGCATTTGTTGAGTAATCTGTGCCCTGCTGTGTTATTTTCCCAGAAGATATCAGGTTAGTTAAAGTTTCCCATCACTACCAACATCTTTGGATGTGTGTGTTTGTTGTTCAAAGAAAGCTTCAGCCACCTCTTCTTCCTGGTTATGTGGTCTGTAGTAGATCCTTACAATGACTTCAGCTTCATTTTTTTTTACCCCTTTTATCCTTATTCAGAGACGTTCAACAAGTCCGTCCCCTGTTTCCATCTCAACCTCAGCCCAAGTGCAGAAGTTTTTAAAATATAAGGCAATATCTCCTCCCCCCCCCGGCTGTCCTTCCTGAACAATGTGTCCTTCTATACAAATATTCCAGTCAAGTGTATTTGCCTACCAGTGCTCTGTGATGCCAACTATGTTAGAGTTGTGTTCATTAACTAGTATTTCAAATTCTTATTTGTTCCCTAGACTTTTTTAGTATACAGACATGAAAGATAATCATTTGCTTTCCCCCATATGTTCTCTCTTGTCTCTTGGTTATCACTGCTATAATGGTCCATGCTTCCTGTAGTTGCTGATTCTTCTCCCAGGTCTCCATGATTTTGCCTTACCTGTGGATTTTATCACCTGTCGTATGTCCTGTTTCTATCCACAAGACCTGACCCCTGATCTTGCAGTCTGGAAAGTCCTTCTGGGAAGGGTCTTCTCCTGGAGATGTTCATAGGGATGTGGAAGCTTTGTTACAAGGGAGAGTTTAGGGAGGAGAGAGTGGAGTTCTCAAAGTCAACACCCAGGGGCTTTTCATAGTACTTCATGGGCCAGGGTCTTTTCCTGTTGGCACAGGTGTAAAGTTGGGCTAACTTTGGGGTTATTGTTCAAGGAACTAAAACAAACAAGCCTGTTTTTAATGTATGTATGTATGTATTTATTCTAAATTGCACACTTCTTATAGAATCACAGAAGATTAGGGATGAAATGGAAGTCAGGAGGTCATCTAGTCTAACCCCCTCTCAAGAAGGACTAACCCCCAACTATGCTTCGTTTCATGCAGCTATTTGAAGTATTCTACAAAATCTGAGTCCTAGCAAGTCTAGCTTGCTAGTTTGCCAAGACTTATATGTGTGAGTAAGCTTTATGCATGTGAGTAGTCCCATTGAATTTAAGTTACTTGGATACGTAATTTTTTTTCAGATTGAGCCTTATGCAGGAGTGGAGAATCAGGTGGCAATTTGGCAAGGCATGGCGTATGGCTCACTTTTCTGTTTCACATCCTTATAACTTTGTGATTCAGTGAGTGTTTTAGGGATGGAGAATAGGCAGTGTTGCCAGCTCTCTTCTTGTGTAGGAAGATACCTATGTGCCTTTTGCTGTTTGTGTATTCCTTACTTAAATGATGATGCGGACTATTTGAATACTACTGGTGTGTGTGTGTGTGTGTGTGTTTGTTTATTTGTGTATCTAATGGGAAATATGCACCAGCTTTGGACACAGGCTTTGGTGTGTGATATCTCTTCAGTATTTTACCTGAACGCAGTTTGTCATTGGCAAATTATTCTCATCCAGAATTCCAAATAAATAAATACAGTGAAGGTGCTTCTTTCTTTACAATTATTTTTTTTGTTTCAGAATACCTGAAAATCATTTAAAATGCCATTTGATGTTTAAAAAAAGTCTCTAGGTAAATTTGTTGTTAATTGTTTCCACGATGACACCTTACTGTCTGTTGGTGAGTTACCCAAGATTTGCCTTTTACCTGTGTAACTGGGAGCAGATTTTTGCCCCATCAGCTTGTACTTTGACCTTTGAAAGTAAATACTATTCTTTCTGCTTGCCTTCATTTCTTTAGACATTTTAAGGCTTATGTTATTAACTGAACATTCTATTTTAAACTGGTTTTCTCAACATCTTTTCTATTATCCATGTGTTGCTATACCTATGCAAGGCAAATGTTTACTAAAAGGAAAAGCTTGGTGGGTGGAATGTGATGGCTTGAAAAATGAAGGATTCATTGTCACTGATGGCCGCTTGGGCATCAGCAGATGGCCTTACTCTACTAAATTTCTCCACATAGCTTTGCTCATACACTACAATTCTTCCTTTCAGTATTCACACTATTTCAGTCCTGAATACAGGTTGCCCATCTTGCCAAAATAATTGTGAGGCTTTTTTTTTTTTTTTGTACAGCCCAACACACTGAACCCTTTTGTTAGTCTGTTCTAGCCCCTTCATCTACTCTTTTCTGTAGTCATCTGTCCCTATAAGGTGAAATTCATCACAATGCTGAGATCCCATATCAAGGCCTTTGCACCAGTTAAATGCTAGGAAAAGTGTTCAGTGCAAATGAACTTTTGTAGGTCTTTGTCACCAGCATGAATTTCTTTCGCATTGAGCTGCATGTGTCTTCGTTTTAATATATTGACTACATGTCAATATTAAACAAGATAATGCTGGGTTGTTCTTAACTGCACATCTGGGATTGTCATAAAGTCCATCCACACTATGGGTTCTCATTTAGTGCCTAAGCTATTTTTTAAAACACCAGGGGCTCATCCAGCAAACTGTGCTTATCTTGAAGCCAGTGAGCACTCCCTTTGGCTTCAAATAAGCTATGCACTTTCTTAAAATTCAGCACCTGTGTAGGTGTTTTCAGGATTGAGTCCAAAATTTGCTTACTCTTCTGGTACTGTATAAGGAAATAAACATATTCCCAAGTATGTGTGACTTTTAGCAACAGAGGCAAGGAGAAATTAATGTTCCTTCAAATTCCTTGCCACTTGTGTGAACATAGCATTCTTTTCAACTATCAGAGCTATTAAGGATGAGAAAATACAATATCTCCTGCAGCTAACCTAGCTAAATTACTCCAGGATATACATCTATTATTCATATTGGGATTGGAAAGAAATTTGTCTCATAGGCATGTTTTTACTAAATTGTCCATGTAGGGTTTTCACACCTTCTAAAACATCTGTTACTGACTATTAGTGGACACAGAGTACCAGGTAAGATGGACAACTGTTGTGAGCAGGTAATTCTGGTAGTTCCTAGTTTGGTAATGATTTCCAGTTTTAAGCTATTACATAAATGCAAAGTATTATTATTACTTGTCAGGTTGCACTGTTACTGGAAGATCTGATATATAATGCCTCGCATGTTGACAAGTTCCAAAGGGGTAGCTGTGTTAGTCTAGTTCAGTAAAACAAACAATAAAGACTAACAAAGTGATTTATTGCATGAACTTTTGTGGGAGAAAATCCCATTAGCATTAGAGGAAGTGGGAGAAAATCTCATGCAATAAATAAATTTGTTAGTCTTATAGGAGTCCTGGGGCACTTTTAGTTTGTTTTGATACATTATGTTGCTTAAAACTTTGTGAAATACCCATTCCTATGACAAAAGCACAGCCATCACTCCTTGTTTTAGAACACAAATACATAAATTTTAATCTGAGAAAAATACAAAATGAAACCATGTACAAGTTATGTACAAACCCTTTTTACAAGACAATATAGTTATCACTGGATATTACATATGACAAAGTCAGGTAGATCATTTCTGAGCACCAGCATTTTTTTCTCTCTCACCGATCCTTGGTAAAGAAAAATGATGAAGTCATACTCCTTTTTCTTTATGAACTGTTAAATGTTAATACCAAAGGTAGATTAAAGGAATGCTTTTCAAGGAATGTCTATAATGGTAAATGCTTCCATACATTATATATAAGTATATGTTTTCTGTGGTAAAGGGGAAGGAGAAAGGCCAATTTTGAAGTTCATTGGAATTTAGAATTTTAATTTCAGTGTTTTTGAGGCAGGTATTTTTGATGTTGCAGTTGCTAAACATGTGTGTCTCAAGCAATATCCAGAGAGAAAGTGATATATTTCTTTGACGCAGCAATTAAAAAAGCTAAGACAGGATTTCTGCTGATGGTTTGGTAAGAACCCCTAAACTTTTTTTCTACTCACCAGAAATCTTCCCTTCCCACTTTTCACTCATAATGGAATCTGATATTTAAGAAAAATGATGAAATTCCTCCATTTATTCTCATGCTAGAGTGCTGCCCCCTTTTTTGGTTTTGTTTTTTTTGTTTATGCAGGAATCCTCCAAGGCTCATTGAATCAATGGGAGTCTTCTGACAATTTCAAAGGGTCCTGAATTAGATGTATAAATGGGGACATATTCTATGGATATTTATCATACTGCCTGTAACTAGGAACAAAGCAATAAAAGAGGTTTTTTTTTTCAATGTGTTTTTTCTAATTCTGAAGCTAAATGTCAATTTTAGTAGTTCAAAAATATGTTAGGTAGATAGGTCATCATCCTGCCGATATTTACTCCATTGGAGATATTTGGATGTATTAGCCTACTGCAGTTTGTAGATTATTCAATAGCTAGTTTTTCCTTGGCTTTATGTGAGATATCACTGAATGTAGGGTGACTAGATGTCCTGATTTTATAAGACCGTCCCAAATTTCAGGGCTTTATACTATATAGTTGCCTATTATTTACCATCCTTTGTCTTGATTTTTTACACTTGCCATCTGGTCACCCTCACTAGATTTCTGTGCAAGATATATGAGTATGCATATGCTAATTAGGAAAAAAAACTGCAAATGAATATTCCTGCTAACCATCAGAGAACCTGGGAAAGAAGCTAATATATGCTGAATAGAAGACCTAAAAACTGAGATAGTTAAAGCACATGGACGAAAAATGATGATGAGAAAAAGTACCCTCCTATGGTGTAAGTATAAATTTTACTTTGTGAAAGCAGCATTTGAGATTGGTCTCAGATCTCTGTGCCTAAAGACTTATAAATCATAACCATATGGCATTTCCTCAGATGCCCAGGTTTGCTCAGTTCTAGATTTTAGCATTATGTCTTGTCTCATTTGGGATGAACTTCTGCCCTCTGTAGAAACACAAGGCACTTAACATCTCAAAGCTTAAGCAGTAGTAGAGGCCTTGTGTTGCTGACTCTGCACAGTGGTGAAGATCACTGATACTGAGCACACCTGAATTATGTTAGTATTTATGTTATACCTTTGTGAACATACTGTTAGTACCTATGACTTGCAGTGGGCCATATTTAAAGTAAAAACCTTTGTTTCTACTATAATTCTGAATACACATAAAATAGAATCTATTCATAAAAAGCCTGATGGAAGATCTCTTCAGTTTGGTCCAGAAAGGATATAAAGCTTTTGCTTAACTTTAAGCAAGCATGTACTCTTATTTGCTTGAATGTGGCTAGTACAGTGGAACTATGCACGCACTTAAGTGCTGTACTGTTTCAGCATCTGAGGTATTAGGATGTTTATGTACCAGCATGGCGACTACAATAGTACCTGATTTAAAAGCAGCACCAAAATTTTACTTAGTGAAGTCTATAGAATCTGTACATGAAAATCTAGAGAAGAGGATGTTCCTTGTGGTTGAGACTTTGCCAGCTTTCTTGCACAGCACCACTAAGAGTTCCCCACCCACACCAATGGCAGGTATGTAGGACATGCAAAGACACTTTAAGAGCCAATATACATTTCTCCACCTCCATTTTTTTATTTGTTTGGTTTTCAAACCACAATTTAAAAAAATAGAAACAAAGTAGGGGACGTAAGCATGTTTTGGAGAAGGAGAATTTGCAGCGAAAATTGCTAGAATACTGAATACGTGTTTATTTCAAAACTTGTTGGCTTCTTGAAGCCATTGTTGATGAGCTTCCTGTGAAGGAAGTACAGCTTTGTACAATGTCATTGAGACTGGGATGTCTATAATGGGGCAGTTTCCAAAGGGATAGCTGTGTTAGTCTAGTCCAGCAAAAAAACCCCAAACAAACAAAAAAAAAAACACAAAGAGTCGTGTGGCACTTAAAGACTAACAGATTTATTTTTTGCATGAGCTTTCTTGGGAGAAAATCCCACTCCATCAGATGCTTTGAAGATGGGTTTTTTGAAGCATCTGATGGAGTGGGATTTTTCTCCCACGAAAGCTCACGCAAAAAATAAATCTGTTAGTCTTTAAGTGCCACACGACTCCGTGGTATTTTGTTATAATGGAACAATTGCTAACATAGCTATAGAGTGTACGGCATGGAGCCGGGCAATGAAAGCACGCATAATTACCCATTTGTAAGTTATTGCTCTTGTTGTGCAGTAATTTATGCATCCAATTATTGCAAAATTCCTTAGGGCTATTTCACAAATAGAGTTTGTTCGTGTTTATAACAATGCTCGATTCATTTGTTTTCTCTCTCTGTGCTTCAGACCCTTAAAGGACCCAACCTGTACTCTGGAAAATTTTTAGAAATGTAGTATTTTATCAGAAACACATTTAAAATATTATACGATTATTCTGTACTTCCTTCCCCCTCATTGCACATTACCAAGATGTCTTTGGAGAAGCTGAAATGTCTCCTTTATAAACCACCATACCTCATTATCCACCCATCTACACCTTTAAGGATATCACATGGTGTCAGATAGGTGGGGTACCTGACCACTCAGGACCAATCCCCTTGACAAGTGTATAAAGCCTGGGTCATTGGGCTTCATTTAGCTAAATATATAATCAGCTGTGATAAGGTAAAAATTCACCCTTACCTTCAATGTGGGCTGGAGCAGTAACCCTACCCACCTGTAGCTGCTTCTCCAACTTCAGGGAAAGGAATAGAGACTCCATACAACTTGTGTGGGTTGTTAGGTCCACTCTGGGTTCTCACTACTGCAGATCACATGGCCTTCTCCCCACAAACCTGCTTAAGTAAAGCTAATATAGAGAGACAGTCCAGCAGCTACTTCCCCAGAACAGGGGCTAAGTAGTGCTGAACACTTTTTTTGCTAGCTTTCTGCAGAAGTTTGAGCACTGCCTTCAGTGATTCCAATCTCTTACTCTGGCTGTAGTTGTGTGCACTAGACTGCCATTGAAGAGCACAGGGGTTGGACTTGTTTATTGCAAATGTGGCATTCCACTAGTCACTTTGCTAGTGGTGCCCTGATGACTGAAACATATCCATGTATGCAAACACGCTTGGCCTTCAGCAACACACAAAATTATGTTGCTGCTTTGTGGCCTTTTGACTGTGACCAGTAAAGAATCAGTTTAGTATGTACTATGTCCTGCATTGGGGGCGGGGAGGGGGATCACATTGTGACATGGCCGAGGGATGGATTTAATAGATGTGTCCCAGCTCTGCGTACTGCACTGCAGATGTACATCATTGAATAAATGGCAGGACAGACCCAAGATGGGTATAGAGGACAGAGCTTTTATAGGCACACACATTGCGGTACTTGTCTCCATTTGTCCATTGTTCTTTTACATGTAAAGGATCCAAAACACAAGCTTTGTTTTCCTCTATATAACTAACTCTACATGATTCTTCTGAATGCCATAGACTGTATTCATATCAAGGTGGTCGCTTCCCGTGCCTGAGGAACCTGATCATAGCAGTTCTACATTTCTGTCAAAAACTTACCAAATCCAGTCTTAGCCTCAAAAACTAATGGAAGGAGGAAGAAATTAATGAACTGCCTACAGCCTATCCCCCATTTCTTTGGATGCTGTGGCAATTAGCTTTGTTAATAGATCTGGGTCTTGTTTTGGCCAAATCTTAGTTATAGTGGCAATTATTCTGTTACTACAATAATAGATACAGACACACATGCCTCAGCAATGCTGGTGGGGTTGTTTTGTTTTGTTTTAATTCTGATGTACATGATAAAATTTTTATTGAAAGGAAGGATGCTAAGAAATGGCATTGTGCACAATAATTTTAAGTACTCTTAAATTGAATGTTACAGAAATAATTTCCTATGCCTGCCCATAAAATAAGTGACCTATAAAAATCAAATGTATTTGGCTAAGACTGACACAAATTTCAACAATTCTATTGGGATTGAGGCCAATTTTTAACTCTGGTAATAAAATTACTGCAGTTCATGAATGGAAAAAAGAGTGCTGACTTAAAAAAAGTTTAAAGTGACCGAATGCAAACCAGAATGCCAATTATAGCCTGCCATTAGCTAAAGTGGTAACATATCAAGCCCACTGGATTTTTTCCTATGGTTGTGGTATTATGAAATGGGTTAAATATGAATAAAAATTGCTCAAGTTATTTTCTTTCTTCTTAGAATAGTGATAATAAATATTTTTAAGTAATCCAATTTTACATACATATTCACAATTCTCATAATTTTTTTTTAAAAATACCTAATTCTACAAAATGTAACACCGAAGTAGTCACAGTCCAAAAAGTCACTCCAGAATAAAGCCTGTTAGGTGGCCAAATGATTATATTTGCACTGCAGCCAGTGAACTAACATTAAAGCTGAGATAGTTTAGCTTAAATGTTGGATTACATAGTGGACATGTTTTTCTTCATTGTCAGTTCATCTGCTTTCTACTTGCCTGATTTATTGATATTTCGCTAAAGAGAATAGTATCACAGTATTTTAGCTTGGTGTTTTGCAACTCTGCAAAAAATACAAAGCTTAAAGTTAACTTGCGTGGTGGGACTCTACCTTTCTTTAGCTGGGGGAGGGGTCTTTTTTTTTCATCCTCAGTAGCTCATCCTTTCATCCAGTTGTATCAAATGTTAATTTGAAATTGAGCACGTTGCTAAATCAGTTAGCCCACCAAATGCCTGGGTGAATACATACTGCAGCACAGATATGAAACATCACAATTTTGTCCGATGGCTATAAAGCTTGTTGGCCACTTTGTGAACCTGCAGATAAAATTGATTTTACTGTAGGCAGCGTTTCAAAGGCCTTTTGTAAGTTATCCTATTAAATACATTCATTTCTTTTTGGTTATCATTGTACCTTTACATGTGGAGTCCAAGCAACTTAAAAAAAAATAAGCAAACAATAACATTTTTATGGGAATTAACTGGCAGCAAGCAGCTGACAGACTGTAGACGTGAGTCTGAGCTGCAAAGATTGTACCCTGATTTGAATGCACCCACCATGCACATGGGCTCAGATCAGGGGGTTTTAGTCTGTTTCTGAAATGTGAGCCATCAGCACAATACTGCTATGGGGCCAAACGTTGCCACATTTCAAGGGGTGTTTGAATCAGGTAGGGTTTGGTTCCGGCATAAGTCCAGTAATTTTAAACAAAGAACTCAGTTAAATCTAGTAGATGAGTGGGTTAAGAATATCATGATGTGTTATGGAAAAATCAGCCATCCTGGATTAAAGAACTCTGAAATCTAGCAAAAGAAGAGGGTTCCCCAAGGCTGAGCTCCTTGAATCGCCACATGCTTATTGATAATATGCAACATGAAGCAAAGCAGAAGTGCACATTTTGCAACCTATGAGAAATGTTGTTATGAGCAGCTTAGCTGCATGCTCTTTGTTTTCCACTAATATTCTCTACCATATTGTCATAGAAAGTTAACAATGCCTGGTTTTGGTTGATTTGGACTGTAAATTTATTGGCAATTAAGCTGGTCGGTAGTAAAGTCTTCACTGTATCTGGTAATAAAATGATGAATAGCTCAGAAAGAATGTTAGGTCTACAAAAATATGAATTTCAGCTTTGAAAATAAATACGTTTCAGTTTATTAAGAGCTGGTGTCAATGCTGAACAAAATACATATTCTCCAGTAAAGAAACATGTCGATGAACTGTTTTTTTCCCCCTTCTTTTTGATTTACTAGAATACAAGTTGGACCTTGTATTTTTTAATATATTATTTGTCTCCTTTGATTATTTTTCCTCAGAGTTGTGACCATCATTCTCCTCAGAGATGAACACGAGCAGATTATTTGTTTAAAGTTGTAGGAGTCTGGCCACATATGCAGCTATTTTAAAGGAAAAAAACTTGACAATGAAAAAACAAAAAGAAAAATATATTTTTCTTTCTAATAAATAAAAATAATTTAGAGGCTATACATGACTATTTTTGATTATGTTCATTTATAAATGAAATAGTTTCCAAAATACATGGAAGCAATATTAAAGGCAGACAAACAAAAAAAATCTGTCTACTTTATTTTCCCATATCAGTCGCCCTTCATAACTTTTCCACCAGTGATTCAGCATGTAAGAGGAATAAATGTCACGTCACCATTCATGAAGTTTGTCAGGCTTTTAAAAAAATAGTTCTGGCCTCCTGTGAGTCAACATTCATCTTCAACTTCTCTGATTGGTGGTATCAAGCTGCTTGTAGATTTATACTGATTGATCTGATTGGCCATGTGAGTGCTCATGGGCTTGATTTGAATGTTTCTGGGATAGGCATTATCCGGCTCATCTGTAAACCATTTCTTTTCTGCTAAAGAGCAAAATGGGTAGAGACAGAACAAGGAGGGAAAATGAGAAGTTTAATTAGTGCAGTGCAAAAAAGCAGGCAGTAAAGTTCATAGAGAAAAGGCAGTCGATAAAGCGTAACATTGACTAATTGCTAGCAGGAGAGTGCAGAAGATTAATACACCTGAAAACACTTATTGTAAAAGGAGGCGATGTTTGCAGGGTTGGTAGCAAAGGGTTAATGAAAACTGGCAGCTTGCTGAGTTGTTTGAACGTACAAGATTTTTTTTAACATTCATAGGAAGTGCTGTGTTACTCTATCAGCAAAAAATAAAAGGATGAAACTAGAAGCCAGGAGCATGAGGCAGTTAGTGTTGGGCTATTTTGTCTGATAAGGTTTCGGGGGGGGAGGGTTGTTTGGTTCACATAAGGACCTGACCATTCAACCTCCTCTGAACCATTTGGGCCTTACGGTTTGCACAACTGACTCAAACAATCATACAGGTACCAGGGTTCTTGCACTCCTGCTTCCAGCAGTGCAGAACTGGATGAACCTGAAAACCAGCTTTAGCGATGTGGGCAACATCTCAGATCCTTCCTTAGTGTTTTGCACTAGAATACAAAGAGATTCAAAGAGGGGGTAGATACAAGCTTTGATGTAATGGCCAATATCTTTGTATTGTCATCCTGGCTGCTTGAGTGCTGCTGAACTTTCCCATTATATACAGGTGCAGATGAAAGGATGCGGTTCCAGGCCTCCCCCCCTCGCCCCACCTAAATTAGTGTGAATGGCTTGTTACTAATGGATGGTAGCATGAGCAATGAAGAGCAGCAACCAATAGGCAATGAGTGGGTAGGAGAAACTGGGAGGCTTGCTATCTTGTTTCTCTGTGTTTAGTGTCTGTCTGTGTGACCACGGTAACAGTTTTACACCTCAAGTTTGAGGGAATGGGGAGAAACGGACATTTGACGTCCCAAACGTTGCAGTTTGCTATCTACTTGCATGAGAATTTTGGTAGCTCAGCATGGTACATCTAACCCTTTCACTGCCATGTTTAGCCAGCATCAAAAATTCCTATGTGAGAAAAGCATAAATACATTTTTTCCCTATAAATTGCTTTAGATCAGAGGGCTTAATATTACATGTTAGTTACAGGGAAGCTTTTTTATTGGTGTGTAATACTTCTATACAAATAATGAAGCCCATTTTTTGTCAAAGAAAGCATACTTTTCACCCCACCACATTCTTTTTCCCTTCTCTTCCTGACATAAATAAGTGACTTGGCCCTAGGGATGGCATTCTGTAGCTATGGCATATTTTTAATGGTATTTCTGGTTCTTATGTTGCTAGGGCACTTACTTATATATATATATAGTAAGTGCCCTAGCAACATAAGAACCAGAACTACAGAAACATCATATATATGTGTGGAGTGTGTCTCTCAGAGTGACTGCTGCAGAGTACAGTGCTTGAGTGGCTTATACAAATTAATGCTTTGCTCATCATGCAAAGGCAGCCTGCATTGGTATGTGGGGCTGTTTTCAAAAAAAAAAAAGAGACCACGAATGCTAAGGAGATGATGCAGAACCTACGGTATTTGGCTGGACGAGCATGAGGAAATAAGTACATTGTCCAACATAGATGCCTAAATTTACTCAACTAAATAGGTTCACAGCGTTCCAGACACGCTAAGAAACCAGCACTCGTCATGCCCAGTAGCAAGAGGTTTTTGGGTACCGATCATGAGACATCCATAGCTGAAAATGTTGGCAAATATTATGTCTATTCCCCCTCCCCCCCCCCCGGGACTATGAAGCTTGTGTGTGGTCTTTTAGAACTTGCACTTTCCAACAAAAATCAATTATAAAACTGATTATTAATGGCCTGCTGCTGAAAGTAAGTCAAGGCTCATACATTGTTTTCTTCTCTCATTCTGTCATGATAGCCATTTCTTTGGCTCCCTTTAAAAAAAAACATATGCATTGGCGGTCAGCATGCTTATGCCCTCCCCTAGTAAAAGTGTCGGAGTCTGAACAATATTCAGTCACCTTCTCCTCCCCCCCCACCACCCATGATAATTAAGTTCCCTTTGATTTGAACAGATTGAATGATAGGAATTCATAATGTTACATCCTGCACCGTGAAGCTAACTGATTAAGTGCTTTAAATTATTCTTCCTGACAGAATGATAAAGTTACAATCTGTTCTGAAATGATCTACAGCTTGCCAGACTCCTACCGCTTCTTTCTACATTCATTTATCTTTTTGTCAAGCAGTATTTTGTTTAAAAAAAAAAAAGCTTCAATTCCATAGATCTTTTAAAGTCATCAGAACATTTGAATTATTAATGAGACTTTAAGGGAAAGCCTGTTAGGGGTTGGCTTATGAAAGGGTGTAGGAAAGAAAACTGGGAATGTATACACATCAAAATAATTTCAGCCCCATTTAAAAAGCCATTTAGTTCAAGTGTGACACATGAACCATTATGCATTTGTAGCAACCAATTTTGTGTGATCTACGATTAAACTAACTTTTCAGAAGGTGTAAAGTGTGGTGGTTATCATGTTTTAAAAGCCTTGCAAGATCACATAAACAATTTCAAACTAACAGTTTTCAAATGGTTTGTGTTTAAAATGATTTTCAGGCAAGTTGCGCATTGTTCACTTTTAGCTTTGCCTTTTCTTTTTTTCTGGCATACTATTGCATGCACTTTGTTTACAAAGCAAACTTGATGAAAGTTATTTCAGTCTCCTAGTGTTGAAAGGAGGAACTGATGCTGGTGCAAAAAAAATGAGGATGGCCTGTGTGCCCTCGCCTTCCATGAGCAGAAGAAAAGTTTTTCCCTCTACCCTGCTTTCCCTGAAACTTGCAACAGCCACACTAGGTAATTGCTAATATATTAGGCTTCATAGTACAATGAATGTTGTTGCCCTTTAAAAGTATAGGCACTGTCACTTCACTAAACCAAAAAGTAGTTGTACATTAATTCCTTCACTCCTTAATCCTCAGATGTCCTTGCATGGACATCTCTTGTTGCAAGCATTGGGACTCAGGCCTCCTTCGCATCCTCATGCCTTAACTTTTCTATCTCAGCTGCTTTTATCACCGTCCTGGTAGTCTGACAGGTGTTTTAAGGGAAGCCTAAATTTCCCTAATATGCATGCTGGGGAAGGATAGCAGGTAGCAAGTCTTTCTGCCCCAGGTAGACTTGTTTGAGACACATGAGCAATTATGGCCTTAAAAGTGCTGCTGAGGTTGCTTCAAGATGAGGTGCATGAGCTGGGCAGTGCAGCTTGGGTTTTTTTTGTAGGGGCCAGAAGTGAAGGGCATGCTGAATGTTTGCTTTGTGTGTGGAGCGAAAGAACATAAGTCTCCCTGGGGCATGCTGTAGCCAGTCCCTTAATATCTCCAGCTGCTTCCTAACCCGAGATGGTCACTACTCTAGCTCCTCTTGGTCATCAGGCCCAGCAGATTACTGGCCCTGTTTGGAGGGGTTGTGGGTGCTGGGACATAGTATGGAGTAGGCCAGCCAGCTGCGTGGGAGGAAGTGTGACCACTTCCCAGCTGTGTGGAAAAAGTTCAAATCTATGGTTTACCAGACTGTTGGAAGCCCAGGCTTTAGGTTAGACTCAGACTTAACTGGAACAGGTTGGAGGGCCTGTGCACTTCTAGATGGTACGATTTGCATAGTCCTTTCTGTAAGCAGACGTCTTATAGGGCTACTGCAGCCTCAGTCACCAGGCCTGGGTCCTGCCAATATATGTGAGCTCCATTTATGATAGTCATAGGTTGTGCCCCAGCCGTCACCCACTAATCCCAGGGCAATGGCTTGCTCAACATTGATTTTTGACTTCAGGGGAGGGTACAAAGGAACCATCTATGGTCCTTATCAAGGCCTGCTGGTGCACTTTTCAGGCTCTGTGGTGGACTAGAATAGCCACTACCCTTCCTGCATGCTCTACACCTGGGTGACTGCTTAAGGAGCCTGCTCAGGTCCAACCCAATACTCTTTAGCTATGTGTGAACGATCTGTTTCACTGTTCACTTTGTAATATTGGGGGAGGGACACATGTTACTGCTGAGGCACACGGCCAAGGGATTAGTTGTCCCAGGTGCCCTAGCACAGCAGGCAGCAAAATATGGCCTATATCAGAATACTTAGTATGTGGAAGCAAGGAGAGACCGTGTTCTAACCTTGGGGTTCTTTCTGCACAGGCTGTACAAAAAAATATCTGCCATGGTGTGTGATCTTTTCTGGAGACAATCATTAGTCTCAAGGAGGTGGGAAGGATATGGGGAAGGAGACCATTCATCTACACCTTGAAGCCTCCAAAGGTGGGTGGTAGGGAAGGGGGGGGATGTTTGCGCAGTAGCATTTGGTTTCCCTAGAGGCTTGCAATCCAGCTCCCACCAGCCCTAAATCAGCCTGCAGGTGTAGAGCTGATACCAGCTGCTTCATATTGACAAATGTGCTTTACATGTGTTACATGACTTGACCAAGGCAGGGCTTACCCATGTCTCATTAGCATGTGGTGACATGGACTGGAAATGACAATATGGTTATGCTGGCGTCTTTTAGCTGTGAAAATGCTAATCTCAAAGCCATGAACGTGCCTTCAAAACACACCCGCCTCAGAGGACAGGTGAGGCTGATACTGTATAGCTATAGGGAGTACTTCAGAGCACACACTCATTGCAAGCTGTGGTTTGCAGCTAATGTTTTAAAGCAAAATATTTTCTCTTCTGATACAGAAAATAAAACAGATGAGAACATAATAGAAAGCTAACAATATAGGCAGCCTATTTAAAATTAAATTGTGGTGTTGGAAAATCTCACATGCAATTGCTTCCTAAAGAGGAAATATTAGACGTTTCACCACCCACCCAGGACTGTTAGTTTGGCAGGGGAGTATTTTATGATAATCAATTACAGCTAGCTGAAATTGGTCTCATTATTTGTGAGTTTCTTTGACTGGTTCTAATGCTGCTCTCCTTGTAAATGTATTACATGGTTTGACATACGAGGGACTTGCATTGATGAGCCAAACATGCTGTCAGTTTATGCACACACACATGAATTATATTAAAAAAAATGTTTGGGAGAAGACATTGTGGGGTCAGTGGCAGTTTTGCCTTCATAGGAAAGGCCAGGTAGCACCTCCTTATTTCAGTAGCTGTTGAGCCAGCATTTGGAGCATGACCCCTTGTCTGTCAGCCTAATGGGCACACATGGGTACCTAATCATTATTTTTTTCTTGGCATGAGCAAATTTACTCAGATTCCAGTTAGCAGTGCAAACCAGGAAAGACATCTCAGCTTTTCTAAGGTTTGATGGATGGGGCACTTTCATGTTTGGTGATATTATGGGCCTAAAGTGTTATGGGGCAAAGAGAACATCCAGCAAACACTACAGCAGGTACCTAAACAAGCTCAAAATCTGAACCTTTTAACAGTCTGTTACCATAGAAACCTGACAGTGTCACATAATTGTTCCTATAGGGATACAACTCCTGCTGGCTTTTCCTCTGCAGGAGTATTCTTTAACCAAAGGTTATCTTACAGCCTGCATGCATTTCAAATACAAGATATTCACTATTGCAATACTCTACCTGTTGTTCAATTTCTTCACCTTTGGGATGGAGCAGACTTTTAAACCACACTTTTTTTTTATGTATAGGAAGTGACAGTATGGGCCAAGTTCATTCAGTGCTGCCATTAAGTAAGTCAGTTCAAATAAGTGAAGTTATGCCATTTTAACTCAGTGATGAATTGGTCCCATATTTGTAAAACTAAATTTACCAGCACTTGGGTGGCAGCAGTGCTTGACTTTAGGTAGTGCTGGTGTGTTGGAAAATTTTAGTGTGATTAAAAATGCTGTAAAATATTTTGAGGCGATAGTTTGAAGTTGGCTTAACGACACCTCTATTTGTCATATACAAAGAAAACAGTCTCTAATACTCAGTCTGTCCACCCTAAAAAAAAAATTCCTCATCATTGCTTATATTTGATTCAATCTGCTTCAATACTGACAGCAATAAAATCATATTTGGCCCAATTCACAAGTCCTTATTCAATCCAGCCTTAAACAAGGTTCCCATGTAGAATTAATTAGTCTTTATTAAGGCCATGGCGTTCAGGATTAGATCTCATATTCAGCATCTCATTTTCTGCTCTGTTCTGAAAGTGGACCTCTAATTCTCTATCACTTTCCGCCTAAGACAGAAATGATCATTTCTGAAAAATATTTGCATAATTGTGCATGCATTGAAATCTAAGATATGTGACAATTGATTTCATATCACTTCCCTATTCAAAGGAGAAATGGGATGAAATGCTGACAGAAAAGCATGTTGTTAGGTGGCAAAGCTGCTAAAAAGTGTGTAACTGGTATCAAATCAACTCAGTCACTATTAATTCCCCATGTAAACATAAAGATGGCCATGAGCATACTTGATTAAAGGGTTGAAGAATGATGTGGAAGGGAAATGAGGTTGGGTAAGTTGAAATGTGGTCTGCAACAGGAAAATATTTTCCCTGTGCAGGTACATAGATGGATAGGAGAGGACACGTGCAATTAAAACTGCAAGCAGATGAGGGGATTAAAAATAAAATAGGGTTGAGCAACAGCAGCAGCAGCAGCAGCCAGTTTTACTTTTGATTTAGGGGAAAAAATAAAGCAAAACAGTTAAAAATAAACCAATAACTGAATAAGTTTCACTTTTTTTTTTAATTTCACAAATTTTCACAAGGACAATGTTATAGAAGGAAACCCACAGCAGTTGCTAGGTCATGCAGAACCATTAATTGTCATACCTTGGCCAATTCTATTCATCCTTGTTGCACTTTAGAAAGAGAAGTAAGCTATGTAAGTTTTACAATGCTTTTACACTGTCAAATTTCCTCTTGAGCACTTTAACTGGCACAGCCTTGTACTTATGAATGTTGATAGGGCAAAACTTTGTAACTGTTTTTCAAAGAATACCTGAATTTGTCTTCATAAGCGAGAGTTTTGGGATGGGGACGAACATAATTTGCAACATCTTCCACTTGTAGGCCTTACATCTGCATTTGATTACACACACAATAATTTCTCATTCCAATCATTATTCTTAACACTGCACAGATGCACTGTGTGGAGCCCCAGTTGGATCATACCAGGTTTTGTCAGTAAAAGTGCTTGACTATATTGTCAATTCACACAGCAAGCAAAGCTCCAAAGTTACCATGCTTAGGAAGTGGGGAGGGGAGAAAACAGCACTACCATAAAAACCACCTCTAGCTGTTTCGCAACTACCATGCTACCCTTACACTGCCTGGTTTGTGTATGTTTTCTAGTTACACAACTGGTGGGCAGCCAGTCACAAATGCCATAGTAGGAGGTGGCAGGATTTTATGGCATCCCTAGCACTTGAAACAGGTTTGAAAAATAGATTTCAGTGGCTTTCCAACCTCCCCTCCCCCCCTTTACAGTAGAGCATTCTCTGCCAAAACATTAGCTTCACTAACCAACATATTGTTAAGACATCCAAAAGCCAAGTTCTGGCAAGTGCAGGGAAGACTGTAGACCAGTTGTTACAGTACTCCTCTCTGGCCTGTCACTTGGTTAGAAGCAGCCTAGTGCATAGCAACCTTCCTGTGCTAATCCATGAACAGCCACTGCTGGGTTTGGGAATACATGATACAGGTCAATGTGGGACATGCTCCCTTGTACACCTTTTGCAGCTTCTCATGCTGAAGACCCATACAGAAGCTCTTTCTCTCCTATACATCTCCTAAAAGATTGTTGGCATGCACCCTTCACAAACCACTCCTTAGAACATACCTCAGACTTCACTCCTGTTCATTAGGGTGTTTAATGGATGGTTTATATCAAACTTGACAAAGTTGAACTACCATTGGGTGGAAGCAAAGTCCCCTGAAGACAGATACTTAGGGGATGGTTAAACATGGAAAAATAGTTTCTCTTTTCTGAACATTATATTATTTTGTACATGAGGTGAATTAGTCATCTTTCTGAAGATGTAATACTCCTGGAAAGGCAGTTTTTTTAATGACTTACATCCACCATTTATGATACATATGGCTTTTCATTCCAAATGTCAAAAGAAAATATAGCTACTTGCTTGGTAATATAAATAGAAAGACTAATAATTTAATATGCAATTAGACACTTCTTAAAAATAGTTTTACAAGTCCATGCCTGGAAAATATCAGAGTGAAAGGGAGGAGACATTCGCTCTGGAAGAACTGCACTTTAAAGAAAGTCCTTATATAAGCAAAAAAGTCTCTGATGTTATTTTGGTACAGAGCAGGTGCTTAATAATCTATACAAATGGTGAAAGCTGTATGCTATTTCAGCTTGCAGAGTGAAACAATCAATAGGGTGTTTTTTTTTCCAATGGGTAAGCCTTCTAAGCGTCAAATAAATGTACTAACTTCTTGTGTATGTTTCAACAGACCCCAATACATCAACACTTCTGCATTAAATAACTTTCTTTGTGTAACTCTGACATCAAGAACCAGTGTTCATGCTAAACACATTCTTCTGATATGTAGAGTAGTTGCTATGGTGAGTTATTTATGGTTTGGTGTGGCTATGGGTTTAGGGTTTTTTTCTCCCTCTAGCATCATAAATAACTTTTGGTCCATCTGCTTTGTTGCTGTTGTGCTTAAGGGTTTTATGGTGGTGAAATAAAAATGACAATCACATGCACACTGTCATAGATATGTAAAATGTGTATACAAAGAAGAGGGGAGTAGGAGAAGTCCATGGGAAAGAGGGAAACATCAATGGGGAGGAATGGGTGGCAGGTGCAAGTTTCATACACTGTAAGGGTGGTACACATATCAAAGTCTATCTTCTTGCACATACTTCTGTTTTTCCCGGGAATCCCTGCTCTTGGTGCGGTTTTGTCGGTTTGCTGTTGATGGAATAGAGTGAACTGATGAACTCTTTTTGCTGGAGGAGTAGGAAGAATGGGAGGAATGAGAGAGACTGGCCCGGGACTGGCCAGCATTGTGGTCAAATTGCATCAAACAGAAGATCAAGTCTGTCGGCACAAGCTCAAACTCATAGGGTGGATTTGTGATAACATAGCTGAAAAAAAAAAGTGGATTTAGAATTGCAGTAAAATCTCTTCTAGCAACATTTATCAGAAATTTGCACTCCTTAGCTGTGTATGCATATTTAGCTTGTATAATGAGCTCAGAACCTACTTATCTCAGACACCACATCCAGACCAGCATGCTCTGGGGCCTTTTCAGCCGAATGTCTGCCAGAAGGGCCCCTCACCTTTGGAACTCATTTCCCCTCTTTGGTGATTCAATGAATGATGCAAAGTCACTTTGGTGTGGGACCATAATGTCCTCAAGACCCAGCAGTGACACACCACCAAAACACTGAATTAATTATTGAAGTGAGGGCATTACAGGTGTGGTTCATCTAATCGTCTAACAATCACTAGAGCAACAAGTTCTTTTACCATAAATGTGTACATACACTGTAAGACTAATAAATACTGCAGTAACGAAGGATAAACATTAAGTTGCAGCCCACAGTGAACCTATAGGTGCATTTATTAATGCAAGAAAATTATGGGTTTTTTTCTTCACTTCCTTATTCAGTTCACAGCTCTTCAGTAAGCATTTTATGTGAGCAAGTTATCAGTGGCAATGTGTAAGTAAGTATGAAATCTTTAAAAACCGATCAAGAATGCTACAATTTTTTTTCAAGTGAATTCAGTGCTTATAAAAGATCTGGTTTGGCAATCCTGGAGACTGAAGAATCTATCAATCCATACAGTAAGTAAATTGACAATCTAAATTTCATGGCATTGATCTACTCTGTACATCCCAAATCCTGTGGGTGATAAGGTTGCTTTTCTTCTCACATTCATTCAGTTTTGAATCTTCCTGCAGCATTTGTAACAGTAATGAATGGGCAGATTAGGGTCAGTTATGATGGGGTTTGTGTGATGTGGCCATCTTCTACTAAAGTAGGACCTGCCTCTTATAGAAAGTTGGAAGATTGATGGCTGTTTAGTGCCCTAAGTGAATGTGGTTGTCTTTGATCCATACGTTGTGTCAGATCCTGCTCCCATTGAAGCCCATAGAAGCATTACCTTTCACATCTTTGAAATCAGAATATGGCATATCATTAAAAATAGGAAAGTGACAAAGGGGTTTTACTTAGCCTGTCAGCTATGCTATTGCTCAAAAAACCATGCGTCTCACAGTCTGACCCCCACCACAGAGGAAAAATGTGGCTAATATTATCTAAGTACAGAAGAGGTTAAATTTATAATAAAAAAGCAGTTTAGCACATTGTCACGGCTACATTAATTATACTAATTTACTGCTAATTAAGGTTAGCAAAGAGCAGGGCTTGTTTCCCCTCCAAAGTGTAAGTAGAATATCTTGAGTTATCATTCCAAACCAGACTAAGTAAGGATGCAATTAAAGTACAGTGCTTTCTGAATATTTAAAATACCATTTCATTAGAAATGCTCAAAAATTCATCTCTTTCACCAACAGAAGTTGGGGCCAGTAAAAGATATTACCTCACCTACCTTGTCACTTGAACCACCACAGCTATATCACCACTTCAATTTAAGGAAGAAAAATATTAAAAAAATATTATGTGCTTATGGCTTTAATTCAGGGAGTCTCAAACTCAAGTCACCACAAGGGTAGCATGAGGACTAGTACGTTAGACCAAGGGCCACATCACTGAAACCTTTTCATGCAATGATACAAAGTATAGTAAAAATGAAGCATAATATATGTATGCCAAGAGTAAGAATTACTTCCATTCAAGATGGAGGTATCATCAGGAGACAAAGAGTGAGTAAGTCAGCACACTTAGAATTTCTCAAGTAATTGATAATGCAAAATTTAAAGTATTGTTGCGAGTCACAGGAAATAACTGTAAGGGTTGCATGTGCCTCTGGCTCGTGGGTCATGAGTTTAAGAACCCTCCTTTAATTGGTGGGTTAGTGTTCCACTAAGGACCTGTTGCCAAGACTCACCAAAGAATTGGAAGAGGTTGTCATGATACAGAATGTGGTTGGGGATGATGAAAACAGTTTAAATGATCATTGTTTGTACCCTGTAAAAGACATCTAGATTGTCCACAGCAGGAACTATAAGGCACAATAAACAAAGTAAATTCTAAACATACCGTTTAGTGCACTGGCTAGGTGTACTTAGATGTGCATCCCGCAATCGGTAAATTCCAAAGCAAAGCATATTGTATGTTTTCAGTGCTTTACAAAACAGATCGCCATAACAACCACCATCCTAAGAGACAAAATGGGGAGGAAGGGGAGGTGGAAAGAGATATTTTCAGTCTGCTTCACACCTTGTCCCTTTGGTACAGAATCACTATCTTTTGTTTAATTGTCACAGATAAGGAAACAATTAGTAAAGAAAAGGCCTAATCTAAATGCTGAAGTGAAAAATCATAGAATCATGGGGTTAGAAGGGACTTCCTGAGGTCATCTAGTCCAACCCCCTGCCAAAAAGGCAGGACCACTCTCACTAAATTATCCCAGCCAGGGTTTTGTCTAACTGAACCTTAAATATCTCCAAAGATGGAGATTCTATCACTTCCCTAGATAGCCCATTCCAGCTGTGTGTTTAGGATGTTAGTTCCCAGTGATTTTTAGCCCATGGAGATGCCAAATTTGTGAACAGTGAGTGACTCCAATTGTAATGAGAAGTGTTGGCTTTGGGGGCTGAGATTAGATGTTCTACCATTTGAGAGAAACATGGTGTCAACAAAATGATGATTAAGAATGTGTGATTTATTTTTTACATGTAATTTAATTACCTTTTTTGTGCTCCACTTTTGTGGGTATGTATGCTGTGAAAGAGCTCATCTCTAGCATCATGAGAAAGACAAATCAGTATGGGGAGCAAAGTAGTGACACTTTATAAGAGTTTTGCAAAAAGTATAATTTGTAGCTGATGGTGAGGAGGAAGGAAAATTTACCATAGGTTCTCGTTCAAAATACTGAATCTGTTGCTGTCAATAAAATAGTCACCCCTTTAAAATTCTACTAATTTCATTAAAATATCCAAGGGATTATGATGATGCATTACGAATTAAGCATCACTTGGTTAGAGATACAACTCATTTGTTTTTAGACATGATGCAGCCGATTTCAGCTTTTGTATATTGGCACCACTGATGCACGCTGGCTGAATTTTGGACTCAGTACCAAAATGTATCAATTCTTCACAGTTTGCTTTGCTGTACTTTGACAAGGGCACTTATGCTGGAAGCAGGCTAAACACCAGAGCTTCCAACACAGTGTTGCATCAGTGTCTTGAGTTCAACTTCTAATGCAGGCAGGGTGAGCTTAAGTAAGTGATCGATATACTCATTCTACAGATGAGATCATGAATTCTTGAAGGACTCACACCTATGGAAACAGTGGCAGACCTTGGACCAGAACTCAGGCCGCCTATGAATGCAGACCTTGTTTATAGTGCCATCCCAATACAATCCATAAATCTGCTGCAACACATGACACAATATTGGATGAAGCTGAAATATTCATATTAAAACTACTGCATGGGCTGTATATTTGGTAATATTAGAATAGTGTCTGTTACAATGTCAAGTTCATTCAAATTTGTCAAATAGATAGTTTTGGTAGTTAGAGCATAAAACAACACCCTCAGTACTGCTACAGGCTGGGGACAAATTGACTAAGTAGCAGCACTGTAGAAAAGGACCTGGCTGTTACAGTGAATGGGAAGCTTGATATAAATCAACAATGGGCTCTTCTTGCCAAAAAGGCCAATGGAATATCTGAGTATCCAAATTAAGAATCTCATAATCCTATCAAAAGGACCATGTTTAAAATTTTTCTTTTCATCTTCATTTTACTTTTGCAGTAAATGGGGTGTTTGTCTGTGCATGTGTAATTTTGTATCCTGTCCAATGACTAAAGATTACCTATATCAGTTCTATTCATGGTGAAAAGAGTATTGTGCTCCATGAAAACCACAGATAATCACAAATTAATTTTCATAAGAGGTCAAATCTCATAACTCATGAAAGATGAAACAGATGCTTTGGAAAAGCATGAGCAAGATATGCAAGTTAGGGCAATCTGGCTCAATTCAAATATATGTCTCTGTGTTTTGATGCTTATTGAAATTTAGTTTGTCTTTATTTTTAGATACGGGGGTAGGAGAATCAGAAAAAAAGAGGGGGTTGTCACATAATTTTGAGCATGTATGTATTTTGGTTAGGCTGGACACACCACAATATAATCTTCCTTGCGGTATATTCAGGCTTATCCTATGGCCTTAACAAACAAACATCAGAAAGTTCAGGGGTTCAAAGAAAAATATATGCTAACAACCTATCAAAGTACTACAAAGATTTCTGTGCAGCTCACTTTTAGAAAGAGGGTTTGAGGTCAGCTGTTGTTTTACCCAAACTCTCTCTTCCATTCCTTTTCAAACTGCATAGGAATACAGGGTGGTTTGTTTGTTTGTTTGCATGGGATTGGCTTATGGAAGCAATTATAGTGCCTTTCTTAAAAATTTAGATGAGTGGATTTGTAGGTCCCAAGGAACTTGTTACAGAAACTGTTTCTTTTACATTGCCATTTCTGGTTTGAGCTTGCATAGTCAATGGAGCCTAAAAGGCTCCTTGCATAGCTTAGTCAGGGTATGGCAGTTTGGTACTAAGCACGGCACTGTATCTCCAGATCTTCCCAAAACTTCAAGTGAACTCCCTGGGTCTGGGATGGGGCACAGCACGGCGAGGGGAGAAATTAAAAAAGAGGAATCCCAGCTTTATTGTTACGGGGCCCCTTTTAAAAAAAAAATCCCAACAATCCAACAGAGGATGAACCAGTTATAGAATGGCTGCCTTGATGTTACTTTTCTTTTACAATCTTACCCCTAGGTCTGCAAATGGCCCGTCATACAAAGCCAACTGAGCAACTCGACACCTGTCCCTGTTTGCAAGTGTCTGGGGGGTGCTGTAGCCTCCTCTCAGTGCATTCTCCTCAGCAATCAGCGCTTCCAGCTCTGGTGTGGCTCCTCCTGTTACCAATGTCCGTATCAGTGTGAGAATATTGTCATTGAAGTATGTCTGCAGAGATAAAAGAAAGCTCTTTAAGCAAACACCATTAAAGTCACAACCGAAGACATCCAAATTACAACTTTTCTGGGTTTCTGCTGTTTAAAGTTCTTGGCTGTCTCTTCAAATAATTTTACATAGAAAATGAAAAGACAGCAGCCTCCAATTACTCTATTTTCTTCTATCCCATTAGGCTCCTACACTAGATCCTTCCTTTTAAACACCAATTCAGGCTGATTTTTATTAAAGAACAAAAAATTTGAATGATTTATGTTTCCTATAATTGGTGTTAGTAGTGATGCAATGACTGCTTTCGTTCTTGTTGCCTTCACGTCTAATAACAGGCTTTAGGACATGTAATTGTAAAATTCAGACCACATTTAAAGCTTACATGAGCTAGATTGCCTTTTTATACTTGTCACCAATTCGTTGGGGAGCTGCCTTTGTGCTGCATATGTCATTACTTATTACTGTGGCTGGACTCTAGCAGTCTAAGCAATGTATTGTACTAAACATCTTATTACGAGACTTGACAGTGTTCAGACATAAGCACGTATCAATTAAACATTTTGAGTTCATTCCAGATAAATGTATGATGAGTTTGGGATCCTGGTGGTCCTTTTAAAAAACTCTAGGGTATAGGATAAGTGTGGTTTATTAGGGAAGACTTACTCCACACTGACATTTTGCCAGCATCTGTAGCATTGCTGGTCTGTCAGGCAAACAATGGGCATATTAAATATTAATTAAATGCCAGATGCATGACATTCAAGTTTATTTAAAAGTATACTGGTTTAGTTCAAAGATACCCAGTTAAATATCTACTGTATGCAATGTATACTGAAGAACATGCACTATTTAAAAAGAGAGTACAGAAGAAGTGACCACCATAAAGAAATCAGTCATTACTTCAAAACCTAGGGATGTCTAGTGTTTTTAGAAGATTTGGCCACAAAAAAGCAGACGTGGTGAAAAAATTTCATATATATAAAAAAATGTTGGGGCAAAGGACTTGCCTTACTCTCACTTGTCCACCATTGAAGTTAGACCCTATAAAATCTATTCATAGATCTGACCAGATGGTCATTAATACTTCAACC
This sequence comes from Podocnemis expansa, assembly GCA_007922195.1. Classification (NCBI taxonomy): domain Eukaryota; kingdom Metazoa; phylum Chordata; order Testudines; family Podocnemididae; genus Podocnemis; species Podocnemis expansa. Next base: position 42,783,969 of record ML681981.1, on the reverse strand, counting down.
TCAAATTATACTTTTCACCCACAGATCTCAGTGCTGATTACAAAGACAGGGCAGCATCACTGCATTTCAGAGATGAGATTGGGGAAACTGGGTGCACAGAAATCAAGTGACTTGTTGTAAGTCACAACGTTGGCGAGTAGAGCTAGTTTGCAGACCAGTGTGTCATCCTGATTACTTTCATTATGTCTCTTTGGCTGACATAATCTGCTTTATTGCTCATATATGAGCACCATGGGGGAAAAAAGTTGTTCTCAGAGTTTTGGTGATTGCTATAAAAGCTTCATTTTCATAACTTAAAACCTCTGCTGTTTGAGATACACACACACTGGTTGGCTAAATTACAAAAAATCCAGTCTAGTGAAATAAAATATACAGAATTGTCACTTTAATAATTATATACACATAGACAATTATTACTAGGATTTTGCATGTGTGTATATCTGATGGATCAAAATTGCCTACAAATATGATATTTGGTTAATACCCCATGGGGAATTGAGACATAAAATAAATAAATGTTTAAAGGTTGTAAGCAACCAACAAAGAAAAGAATATTTTTGTGCCCACGTCAAAGGGGGTCTGGGTAGGAGTAATCAGAAGCAAAGGAGAATAGTGGGGAAAAGTCCTGAATGATAAGGTTACAGGGATAGTACAGATGAAAAACTTAATTGTCATACTTGGACTTGGTAGGATAAATCTTATGTTTGGAATATAGGCATAGCATGTTCAAGAAATGCAGTGAAGGAAGAGGTATTGCATTATACATCCAGAATGCATACCTGCGTTCCAAGGTCCAGAAGGAGGTGAGAAGCAGATAAAAGGGAATGAAAAACCAGGATGACAAGTATCTACCATCAGTGACCAAATCAATAGTACAGGTGGTAGATGAAGGATTTCTTGATCAAACACCAAAAATATCCCACACAGAAGACCTGCAGTAATGATGGGCGGGGGTGGAGGGGAGTGAATGAACCTCAACTACCCAGACATCTGTTGAAAAAAATATGCCAAAACACAAAAGGGCCAATAAAGTAAGTTCCTGGAATATGCTGGGGCAACTTTGTAGTTCAGAAGTTGGAAGAAGTATCCAGGAGGACCACCATTTCAGACTTGACTCTGACTAGGGAGAATTTGGTTGCAAATGCTGAAGGCACTTTAGGTGAAAGTGGCCATAAAATAATTCTAAGAAAAGGAAAGCATTAGAGTAGCAAAGTAAGGACAATGAACTTCAGACTACAACAAAATCAGAGCATTGGAAGGGAAGGAAAGAAAAATCTAAGAGTAAAGGAGCTGATAGGAATTGGCAGTTTGTTATTAAGTGCCAACCTATCCCGACGTAAAGGATGAGGCCAACATGTCTCCATCAGAAGTGCTACAATGACCTAAAATGTAATCCTACAAAAAAAAAATGGACAAATTGATAATCAATCTGGTTACAAAAGAATAGCACAAGTATGGAAAGGCAAACACAAAAAACTAAAGCACAAAAATGAGTAACACCTACCAAGGGACATAAAGCACAGTACATCAAGAGAAAGGCCAAGGGAATTGTAGGCCCACTACTTAAGGATTGCTAACAAGGATATCAAGAAGGCTGAGGTATTTGTTTGTGTGTTATTTCTCTTCAGGGAATGGTGACCTTAGCCACAAGGAGGAAGGCTCACAATCTGAAATAAGGAAGGACTGGGTTAAAGAAGATGTAGATAAATGAGATGTATGCAAATTGGCAGGACCTAGTGAAATTCACCTTTGGGCACTCACTTATGAAACTAGCTGAAGCAAGCTTGGAACCATTAGCAATTCTCTTCAAGAACTTCTAGAGGTCATGTGCGGTCCCAGAGGACTAGTGAAAGGCAAATATAGTGTCTACCTCTTAAAACTGGCACATCAGTTAGCCTAAATGTACTAGCTGAAAACACTCTGGAACAAATTATTAAACTATTGCTAGAGGCTAAAAGGGTTATAAGGCATAGCAAACAGAACATTGTCAAGAACAAAGCATGCTAAACCAGCCTCTTTTCCTTCTTTGATAAGGTGAATGGGGGTGGGGGGAGTGGATGGGAGCAGTATATACAATAGTGCCTAATTTTCAGTATGGCTTTTGACATATTCCTATGTGACATTTTCATAAGCGAGCTAGGGAACTGTGGGCTAGATGAAAATACTTGAAGGTGGGTGCAGAACTCATTAGAAGAACAAACAGTAATTATCAAAGGTTTGCTGTCACACTGCAGGGAGGTGTTATCTAGAGAGGTCCCCTGTGGGGTGGTGTCTGTTGTGGATGTAATACTACTCAATATTTTCATTAACTACATACTAGAATGGTCACTTATAGAATGTGCAGATGGCACCAAGATGACGGAAGAAGCTAGAAGCATTTTTTTTTTATTTCTAATCCTGTCTTCCTGTTACTGACAAATTGGAGAACTGCTCTAAAAAAAATCAACAGGATGATTGATGGTCACAAACAACAATGCCTAAAGTTAGAAAGGGGAAAGCAAGCTACAAAAATGAGGACTAACTGCTTGAGTGGGAGAACTGCTGAAAAGGATCTCGGGGTTATAGTGCATCACCAATTGACTATGAGCCAACAGTGTAATGAAGTTGCCAAAAAAGGGTAATACACATCTTGGAGATATATTAACAGGAGAGTCATATGTAAGACAGGTGATATTAACTCCACACTAGTAGGCACTGGTGATGCCTCAACTTTAATACTTTAATACTGTGGAGTGAGGGACAAAATGGAGGCAGCAATGATGCAAGGATAACATAAACTGGGCATGGTTGGAGGATGGGAGGCAGGTTTGACCAGCTAAGACCACAGCTTCCACTTCACTCATGTGTACCAGAAGCAATGGCAGCAAGTAGCATACTTGTCACAAAAATCATTAATTAAAAGAGAATAGACCCTATTCTGAGCCCAGGTGTACTCCCAGGGGGTTCATTTGCTTTACTGTGATGTAAAATTGAGCCCACTCAGCAGGAACTCAGACCCACGGTCAATGGAACAGAATGCTGTCACAGAAGAATGGTCTCCCACTGCTAGACAAATGTCAACGCAAAGCTGAGACATTTAGTTGGAAAGCAGACAACATTTATCTTGGAACAACAGTTTAATTTGTTTTTCCCACCATGACTGATGTGGATGTTATCATTTAATCTGATGGATGAGTGACACTTTTTGTTCATGTTGCTCTGGTTGAATGAAAATAGTCTTGACTTTGAGAATGGACTCCGCTTGTACTGCAGCCAATCAGAAAACAGCCTAAGTGAATAGTAGTCATAGCATATTCTGTTAAATGAGTGCCTTCAGGATTGCTCAGGCTTATGAATGCTATGCAATCTTGCATGCACTCACTGCCCATGAGACTGTTAAATTGTTCCACTGTGGTAACAGAACACGAACTGCATCTCAGACCCAAAGGGTTTCAAAAAAAAAATCTGACCTGGCTCACATTCATTTCTTTTGGGCTAATAATTTGGGGGGGTTGATCTTCTACTCACTTTGCGGAAGGAAACACAGCCTGGATGTGTCAGGACCCATAAGGGAAAAATACATGCTGAAGGTATGTTATTGGAAAGGTGTTGTAGCACTAAACGAACACAACAAGCCACTTCTCAGGAACAGTAAGGGAATTCCTTTTGGTAATTGTATAATCATACCTACCTGAAAAACACTTCTTTGCTGCTACTACTTACACCCCACGCTGCCTGTTGTGCTAACATTATTATAACCAGTTTGAGAACATGCACTGGCTATGTCTGCGTGCTGAGTAATGGAAAAAGGAAATGCATCATATACCCTACAACAAACACTTGGGTAAATGATAAACAAATTTGCCCTGGATATCTGAGCTTGCAGTGCCACCTAGCCTGTACAAGGGGATTCTTTTGCAGCTGTTTGGAGTGTAAATGTTCTGGCACTGCTTTCCTGTTTGTTCAACCATTTTTTAAAGCATAATTACCAAAGCTTATGTTCTGCAGTTAATGCTGTCAAGCCTTTTAAACTAATTGGGCTTTTCCAGAAAATTTAACCGAAAATTAACACATCTTTTAATAATGTTTCTTTAATTTTAATGGCACTTTGCCTTTCATTTATAACTACTCTAAAATTGTCATTTTTCCATAGCATAGCTGCCATTTTTTTTTTATATTTGCTATGTTGGTACCTTTTAAAGGAAAAATATACAATCCTACAGTAGTTATTTCACTTCTATTTTGGATAAATATTTTAACTGGCTTGCTTTTCCCTTACATGATATATTCTGAATACATGGTTGCATTTTTTTTCAGGGACTTGCATATCCATAGATGAGGAGTTACTGAGCTAAGCTGATTAAACTAATGCCAAATAGGCCCTTGGAAGTGGGTCCAAAGCAGAGGTTAACAGACCAATGTTCTATATTAGCCCATATTTTAAAAGTCCCTCCCAGACTATTAAGGCTATTGCAAAGCCTTCGGGTAAGGGGTGGTTTAATACCTACTAATCCTTCTGAACAGCAGGATACAAAACCAGAAAAGCTTTATGTTTCAAACTGTCCATCTTACAAGTTAAAACATATCCTTTTCTATATAAAACAGATTGTAAAGGAAAGTTGCCTTTAAAGCTTGTTGTCCTGTATGATATATCTGTTTGTCTATGCGGAAAAGTGCTTATCCTCATAGAATACGTTAAAAAAAAAATTAAGATCCAACACCAATGCCAGGAAATTCAGACTTAACTCTCATGATCTGGCTCTGAATAGACTCTTTGCTCCTGATGATTACATTCCCTGAAGTTACACCAGTCTTGCTGCCTGTAGTATGTATAGAAATGATGATCAAGCACTGCAAGATCTGCATGGCAGTAGATGTACCATCCTTACCAAACTGAACGCTATCCAGAATTGAGATGCCGGGGACTCACTTCACAGTGATAAAGCTAGTGGTGAAGTGTCTTGTGGGGACAAATGTCATTCTTGCAGTCTGCACTTTGTTTTGCCTTCTATAGCTACAGATGATGGCCAAGCTTTCCTAGTGATTCTATGTGTTGAACTAAAGATGTGGACTGACTTTGAGATGGTGGTGTTAATGGGGCCTGGTTTGAAGGGCTCCTTTAAGATATCTTGAGTCGTATGCTTTTTTTTTTTTTAAACCTCAGTACATATCCTCTATTTGCCAGTGTAAAGTTGTTTTGTTTTGTTTTAATAGTAAATGCACTGTGTCTGAGACAAGATTACAGAGCTTTGGCTTTTAACCAGATTACATTTTGCTATAACCAAGTGTATTGTGAGAACAAGCTTTGATTACTCCAGGCAGCCTGAGTCAAGGAAGGGCAGTGTATGTATATATCTTTCCACAGACTTTTATGTTTGTAGATGTTTAAGGCAAATCAGATACTTTGAGTAAAATATAATGGAAAACCCTGGCAGAGACTCCTTTCTATTCCAGAGATACAATAAAGGTTAGGCAGCCTTGCTTAAGAATAGCTATTGTCAAACTGAAAATCTGTGCCAGGTGGAATGCCTGGGAGTTTGGATGGGACCATTTCTATATTCAGTATGAATCTTAAAGTGAAACGTATTTGCTGGTTCTCAATAAACAAAGCATTCCTCGCTGCGTACTGATGTTTGCTGAAGAAGCAAAGAACCTGCACAGCAAGGATCCGTGAACAGAGGAGATATCTAATGCGTAGCTATAAATGAAGTCTTCTTGTGCACAGTCCCTTTGTTGCTAAAGATACGAAAGACACACAGACTGATGGGCCTTATCACTCTCTTATTTTACACCTGTTTTACACTGGTATTAACTCCATTGACATCACTGGAGATGTACCAGCATCCCACTGGGTAAAATAGTAGAGGATCAATCTTAATGTGAACAGTGCACACACATGTGTTGCACCAAATACAGTAGGTTTGCAGTATTAAGAATTTCATTAAATTCTGTGGCAATCAAAGCATAAAATTTAATTCTAAAAATCAACTAATAAATGTGCACTATTTCTTCCATTCACAATGAAAAAAAACTTCACAGCAAAAGGACACACTGGGAGACAACATGGTTTTTAACCATACCATGTTATGTAACAAACACCACTTCTAGCCCTATTAACTCTATGGGCTTTCCCCATAGACTTAGTTGATCAATTTAGTAATTGAATCAATATAGTTGACCTAATCCTGAAGACCCTGAAGTCTCAATGCGAACCTGCACCTGACAAAGGATTTCCCTCTTACAGAACTGCTGTGGAGCTAGTGTAGTGAAAGACTTACCCATGCTGATCCAACAATCCTGTTGAATATGTTGGGATTAGTGCCTGAATTTATGCAGTACAAGTAGAGGATGGATCATAAAAGCAAACTCTGTCAGACAAAGTGGATACTACAGAGCCACTAGATTAGGTGGCATGGGAAATGAGAGGATGCCCTTTTTTTTTTGACAGCTAGGAGAGGAGAGAGTTCCTTTTCCACCCTGTAGCTTGGACAGAGAAAAGCCTCCTAGGAGAGAGATTGATCCTGCCTCCATCAGCAAAGCAGTAGGAAGAGACAACAGCATCGGTGTGGCACTGGAAAATAATTCTATTCTAACAGAAAAAATACAAACCAAAAAAAAGAACCAGGATTTCACTCTAAATCAGAATTCTCTGCTTCTGGCATCACACTCCTTTCCCTGGTTTCAGACTGTGATGCCCCATCATACTGTTTGACCCTGTAAGAAGTTTGAGGGATCTTCACAGAAGAAAGATAACAGAGTTCTTGATCAGATATGCCCTTGATGGTAAAATATTTAGAGGGGAAAACAGGCACATTTGCTTTGGAAAGAATAAACTGACTGTGCTTAAAGGAAATGTTTCTAAATTGTAATGCTCCATTGTGAGTTACCTAAGCATAAACACAATTATTCTTTTATAATTTATCTTTCTGTGTTTGCACAATAAAGCTACGACATGGATCCTGTAACATTGCTGTCTGTTACTCTGAGAATGCATGTGATGAATAAAAGGATTAGCCTTTCAATAAATGAAGCAGCAAGAAGCAGGAACCAAATTGAGATGGTCTTTGGATGGGGATGCTTAGACACCTGATTAAATTGTAAGTTTTGGAAGAGAGCTACAAAAAAAAAAAGAAATCAGTGAACTCTAAATGGACCTGATGCTCTTAAATGATGTCTGGAAAAGAGTTGGAAGTTGATGGAGAGCTAGACAGCTCTCAATCATATTTTCATATATACTCTCATTAGCTGTTTTTAATTATGATAGAACGGCACAGTGTCCTCTTAGTACTAACACTCAAATAAGCAGTTTGTCTCTTCAGGTGAACAGCTTTCAAAATGCCAGTTTGAAACCTTCCTATTTAAGAGTTCTAAGGTATTACATATAAATGCTAAGCTTTTTACCCCATAAAATTTGTATTAGTAATGGTTAGAGTTTGAGTTTGGTTGGATACTTATCTGGACTTTCTAAATGTGTCATCTCTGCAAAATTTGGCTGATGACTCACAAGAACAGGGTATCTCATACGATTACTATTTCTTCATGCTCCTTATTGGAATGAAACACTGTGAGAATAGGTTCATATTTCATTCCATCTGTCTCAAGCTGGGGCTGGAATGGACAGAAGTCTAGTAGAATTTTTTTCAGAAAAAAAAAAAATTAACTGAACTTTTCAGAACCACCAAATACTTGGTTTCACTTGTAAGTGGAAGTTATAGTTGTCTCTTGTTTAAAAAACAAAACAACAACAACAAAAAAAGCCCCTAGTTTGTCCATCTTTAGTATTATTTGGGGCTTAAGCCAAATGATCTCCAGTATCATGAAACTAAATTCCATGGGGGTCCTCTGAAAGTTTAGCTTTAACTTTACAAACTACTCTCAACCAGTGCCTAAACTGGTATCTGCAGTTTCTGAAATGCCAGTCATTTTAACCCACAAAACAAATTTTGTGCGTACAAACAGCGTATTGGCTGCACAAGTAAAGATCAGTTTAAACCTACAGCTGTTTTTCGCGTGGCTAGACTATCTTTAGCAGTGTACATCAGAAGACTGTTAGTGAGTTTAACCCATTTAAATTCTAGTTTTAAATCAAGGCTAGAAACTAACCTTTTTCAACAGCACCTAATCAGGATCATGAAAGGCACTATTAAAAACATAATTTAGAAAGTAATCTTATTATAACAGCTGATACTGCAACAAAAGTCTTCTGAAACATCTGTAGCTAGGATAATCAGGAGTAAACAAGGTCTCCAAAGGGACCCTTATTTGAACAGTTTTAAATCAGAGGTATGGTATAACAGGCCTGCTTAATGGAGCTCATCAAAAACAACATTTCATAGTCTTCTCCATTAATTTGTAGCTCGCTTGTATCCTAGGCATTTACCCCAAGAAGTGAATCTACTTCCATTGAAAATATCAATCTGCAGACTGGAACAGGTACAACTACTGTTAGTTTCCCCAGTCTTTCTATTTAAAAAACCCTAGACTGGCTGCTTTCCATTTGGTCCATTGGCAGAAAGCTGCACCAACATTAATCCGCAATCATATAAAGAGGAAAAAGTTTTTAAATGGAGGTCCTTTTACTGAGTGCCTAAACCACTTTAAAATTGACAAGGCTCTAGCTAATAGTGGAGATTGATACCTATATGTATAGAGAGAGTATTTTCTGCCTGATTTTAAAATAAAAGATGGAGACTATTTATTTGCTGTGGATGGTCAAAAACTGGTTTAAATAAAATATGTCCACTGAAACTCAAAATAAACCTTATACAAACTTGTTTGAATGTTTGAAATTGGTTAAAACCAAAACACCCATCTACATTTCCTGTGTTTTTGCATTCTGGATTTGAGATACAAGCAGGAATATTGGAATAATCTGATAGCACATTCTCATGCAAAATAAGACCCAGAAGTGTAATGTATCCAGTCTTTCAATGAATCACACTCTCATTTATTTCCAGCACACTTTAGCAGACTCAAGAGGGTAAGCTGGTTTAATGAAGCTTTACAGAAGCATTCAAGCTTTTATCTGCTGACCAGATCTCATATAAACATGCAAACACACCACTATGAACTGTCACTTTATGCATTAAGGACAACAAAAAAAAATTAGAAACTGTAAAATGTATAACACACTGAACTCTCAAAGCAGTTGCCTTAAGTAAGAAAACAATTTCTGTATTTGAGAGATAATGCCCTAAAGCCACCAAACATTCAAAATATGGATGCTCAGCCTTTTCTGAAAATAGTAACATCAAAAAATCACAAATTGCTTTTAAAGACTTAGCTTGCTACAGAGCCTCAGATACAGATGCTCAAAGGCATTGGAGGTGCATAACTCCCCTGGACAGCAACAGGAGTTATGTATCTAAATATTTTTGAGGGAAGTTGGGGCTCAATATACAGACAAGTAATAAGACTGTATGGAAGACTAAGGAAAGCTTTTGCCTGCTGAGCATATCTGCTGTAAACCTTTTGTTTCTTACTCATCATTACTAACTATCACTTTATGTATGATGGAAAACAACAACAAAAAAAGGGAAGCTCTAATTTTGTGTCCTTCAGGGTGTGTGGAGGTACACGGCATCAGCCTCCCATGGCCTGTTTGATGCGGAAGAGGGAGATAGTTTAGCTTCACTTACAGCACTCATGAGGGAGTCCAGCACACTGACAGCGAATGCAGTTCCACATGCAAATGGCTGTGTGAGATACAATTCTGTGTCTGGATCGTCGTCATCATCTTGGTCCAAAAACTGAACATTTGAATCGTTTACTGAAAGGGATAATAGAAAAAAATGTCATTATGTGCTTCTTGGACAGCAGCATGTGACCCTACATACTACACGATCAGAAAGAAAAAGCAACGGCATGTGTCTAGAAACACAGACTTGTGTCTTTGACATCACTTAAAATGAAATCAAAGTGGATGTGAAAATGTGCAGTTAAAAAATCTGTTGGTCCATATTTTGCTTGGATGAATGAAGGGTGAATATCCCTGTGCTGTAAAACCAACCTTCTTGGCAACACCTGCTCACCTGCCGTGGCGCTGACATACATGTTCCCTCAGTACAGATGAGATGCAATGACTAGGGCTGCATGGATATGCAGTGAACTGTTAACCTTGGTTAACTGTCTGGAATAAACTTTGTCCATGAAAGCACTGGTTCAAGCCAAAGGTATTTGTTGAACCGACTACTGTGAGGGAACTGTGTTAAGGCAGTTGCAGTTCCAAAGAGGAATGTTCCCATTCAGCTTCTATCAAGCTTGTTACTCAGAAGCAATACGCTGTGATTCTACTACTCTTCTACAACAGTAACGGTCAGCCACCACCTCAACGCCCAAGATACAAACTCAAGTTTGCTCAGCATGTGGGATTAGTCACATCAGGTTGCTTTGCAGAAAAGACCAAACAAGGTAACAGTTGACATTAGGATTCTCATTTAGTTTCCAGAGTTCATCTTCCAACCCCTGCCCCATGCCACTAAGAACGGCTCATTCCTTGATATAGTCCTATCAATAACTTCTTTGCCATGCTAGGACTCCTCAGTTACAAAAGTGCAGATTGACTACTTGTGTCACCAAAGATGCTTTTGGGCTTATTAAACGTTAAATACAAACTAACTAATTTCAGGTCCCATCTAGGCCTGGGAAATTATCATTTTTGCAGCATCTGGTAGAATACTTCTCTTGTCTTGTATTTCCTGGAAATTCACTGTATCTGTTTTATTAGTAGAGAAAGATGCTCCTAAAGAGCCAAATTCTAATGCCATTCACATCAGTGGACTCAAGTGTTAGTGTCACTCTCTAGCTAGAATTATGCCTGCCATTCGGAGCTATTTTTTCTTGAGATAGTTACTTTTATTTGATTAAACCACCCATTTCTCAACAGCTATTTTCCACTGTACTGTTCATGCAAGGACCTCGAAGAGCTCAACAAGTATGAACAACACCTCTCTAAATATAGAGTAGCACTCCTGTGAAAGATAAGCATTATTATCCTCATTTTAACAGAAAGGGTAAATTAAGGCACCAACAGGCTGTGACATAACCAGATCAAACTGTGAGTCAGTGGCAGAGCTGGGAATAGAACATGCAATTCTGACTCCTCATTGCATGCTCTAAACACAAGAAAGTAGCATCTCTTAGAGGTATATAGAGTCACTAGTTACATTATGTGATGCAGATGAATTTCATCCTGGTAAATAGCTCCATCTACAATAATACTATCTTCCCCAATGGCTGTCACTCAATTTATTCTTGGGCTTTAGAAGCCTGTTACATTGTTTTAAAATACACTTTTTGAAAAGACTGTTTCTTCATTTCATTTGCTAGCTAGCACTCTTTTCCCACTTACATCTGGCAGACTTGTAAGACTAATACCTGACTTTGACACAGGCTTTCTAGCAGTATGTAGTGTTAGTTTCCAACTTATGGCAAATCTTACGTGAATCTCACAAGTGCATGTTAAGCTTGAATATATCTTTATCTTCCTGATGCAAGGTAGCCTCCTATGATTGCATGAAAGGTCCCTGAGCTAGACGGGGGAAGGTTTAAAAGCACAGCACCACACCATAGGAAATACCACTCAAATACTATGCCCAACCTCTTATGAAACCTTGTTTTATTGAAAGAGTGTAGCATAGAAGCTCAGCTGCTTTTATAGCTTCAGAACCTGAGAGTCTGAGGACCGGTCTACCCACAAAAACAAACAAACAAACAAACAGCTTGAGGAAAAATATGATACTAGGGTTTTCTTTTTGAAATCTTCTATTTCTTTTTTGACTGTGTGAGAGCTAAAACATGTCAGTCAAATTGACAATAGACTGAAATTTAAAAAAATGAGAGAGAGGGAGAGAGACCCAGGCCAAAGAAAATGACTTGGTGAGAAGATGCTATGGAAACAGCCGGCAGGTCAGACGAGTGTGATCAAAGGTTTACTGATGCTGCGTGAAAAAGAAATCATTAAGAAAGGCCAGAACAAGACAGTCAATTTCTACCAGAACCACAAATAAAACACATTTAAAGCAGTGCCAGGAGGGTAGCCCCTCTGATACAGCCAGATAAATAAAGAAAAAGCTGATGACAGTAGGAACAACACCACCACCAACAAAAAAGAAGACAGTGATGTGAAGGAAAAAGGCACTTCTTACCCAGTTCAGTTATCATTAGTATGTGGGTTCCACTGTTTTTTTCCTGACTGATTGAAACCAAAGGCAGAAGTTTGCCAGGCTTAGCTAATAAGTGAAGTATTTAGGGGGGAAAGAAAGTACAGAAAGAGAATAAAATAAGGGAGTAAGACAAGTAAGGCTCTAAAAAAATAAAAATAAAAAATAAAAAGGACCAAGGACCACAACTCAAGTTTGTATTTGCCATGAAAGCTTCTGCACTTCACACCACACCGCTTGACAACATAAATATCCACCACGCGAGAAGAAATCAGACGTACTCTCAAGAGTAACAAGTGTTATGTCACTCTGCAGAGGTTGGTTACACAATATTAAACAAGTTTCAGAGCTTGAGGGTTTAACCAAGTCTCCCTTTAAATGGTGAGGGGAAGTCTGCTGGCATCTTACGTAACTTTTCTTTTTTAGCAAGATGGTCCCAAAGAACACTGCCTACTTGGTATAATACACTGAAAACTGCCTCTTGCCTAACAGAGGGTGTGTTCAAGAACATACTAGGTGGAAACACATAAGGAGGAACTAGTTTAATTATTTATTGAAGTAAGACTAACATTCCCTAATATTTCTGCAACATGAGTAAGTCAAAACAGTTAACTAAAGAGTAAACATGGTGTCATTGGCTATGAACTAGGTAAATCTCTCAAGGCCTGTACAAGGAAAAAATATATGGGGATGAACATAAAAGGAGCTTCTTTGTTTTTCTTACCTAGCTCTGTTATAATAGGGATGTTGGCTCCTGTTGTGATGGAAGGTTGCCTTAACAGACCATGGACCGGACTGTTGTCTGGAGATGACCTATCCATTCCTGGTGGTGTAAACCCTAAAGAAGAAATGTCAGACAGGTAAAATAAATGTCAAGTTGCAAGACAAAAAAAGAAAAGAACTCAACGAGTAATTTCAGATTGACGCAAATTACAGTGGCAGATATAAAAGCCGCAGGTATCTCCTGGGATGGATTATTGTTCGACAAACTAAAGGTGGAAATCGGCTATAAACTAGTTTATTTAACATTCAGTATTGCTGAAATACAGTCCCTCAAGCCTATCAGCATTACAGGCAGTTTATACTATAAGCCAGATGGCAACAATTAAAGCCAATACACTTCAGCTAAACTTGTGAAACAGCAGTTTTTAGGTCAAAACATGCTAAAACTTTCACTGCAAAATTTGATCCTTGTTGGGGGGTGGGGCGGGGGGAGGAGGAAACAAAATCCAAAAACCATTAAGTTTGGAGGGTTTTCCTTCCTTTGCTATAAATATTTCAAGGAACAATAAACATCCTGACAAGCCTCACAGAGCATGCTAGGCTTGTTAATTATTTTGTAAATTGCCCTGCTTGTAGCTTTCAGGAGCTGATGCATGTGGTTTAGGGTGGCTCTGCATACATGATGGAAGGATTTAGTTAGTCTAGAAGTTACCAAAAAAGTTTATCAAGCCCAGACAGGTCTTAATTAATTTCCATGCCTACTTTGCAGAATCTTCATTTCTTCTACAGTATGGCCCAGGGCTACTGTGGCAGGATGAGCAGGAAGCAGTAGGCTGGAAGGAATCCCGAGCAGGGTCAGAAAGATGGAGGTAGGGGAGAACGTTTGGGGTAAAAGAGAAGAGAGGTATACATACTTGGGGAGAGGATGGTATAGTGAGAAAGTGGGGAAGTGGAGGAATGGTTGGGATAGAGCCTCCTTATGCAACATGGCTGGTCCACTCAACTCCCTGGAATCTCTGCAGGAACACCTGCCACTGAACAATTCATAAGCACAAAAAGGAAATACCTAGGAAATGTATTTTATGAACTATGATGAAAGTGCTGAATCTGCCAGCGTTTTAAGTAAACAAACAAACAAAAGAACTCACACAAAAAGTTGACCTGGCAATTAATTGTTATGCTATACACTTAAGTCTTCCTGCTATGAAAAAAAGGTAAGGTAGGGAGAATGGAAATCACTGTTCCCTCTAAGCTGTGCGCATGCACACAGGTTGTGAAACCCACACACACGACAAAAATAAAGCATGCACAAAAAAATTCAACAGTGCTAATATTAGCGTACACAAAGAAATTTTTTGTGCACACAGGCAGTGAAAAATTAGAGGGAACATTGATGGAAATCTGTTCTAATGTCACCTTCATGGCAATGCAAGTAAGATCAAAATTTGGCTCAAGGACTCCATTTCCCTGTTGCTCTGGCAGTATTTTTTTTAATCCAGCTATTTGTCCACAAGGTATAGATATGAGGCCAAACTAATTTTACACTAAAAATTGTTAAGAAGCCATTAGACTCTGGGCAAATTCTGCCCAGACTCAAGGTCTTTATGTCTGATACACAAGAACAAATTTTTTTGACTCTGTCGTTACTCATATGCACTAGATTTGAATTATCCAGATGCCACCCCTCAGTCACTGAAAGCCAGCTTCACTCCTGGTGTAATTCCAGTACCTTCTCACTAGGAAGGGAAGGGCATAGCACTCTGTTCTGTTCAGAAGCTGCTTTGGCCTTTTGTCTAAGATCATGGGTGAAGTCAATTTAACACACCATCTGATGCAACAAATGCTGCAGAGAGACAGTCCTTCCCTTCCAGAAGATGGGCTTACTACCATGAGCCTTGTCCACCTCTAACTCTTTTGACCCTCTAGGAGACTGCTCCTTGCCCTCCTAAAGAAAAAGCCCCAAAACCTGTGAGGAAGAAGAAACTGGAGCAACCATGCTTCTGCATGGTGATGGGGAAAGGAAGAGAAGTAGTCCAAATGTCTTCCCCAGAGAGAGGGACAAAGAGAGGTTGCCTCGGGGGCATTTAAGCCCAATGACACAAGCCCAGTCAGCAGTGGTGATTTGTATAATACAATAAAAATACAGTTTACTTCAAGGCAGGTAGAAGTACTGAGTATGCCAGAGTGTTTCATTTTACTCAATTTACTCCTTACTCATTGTACTGAAATCAGTTCTACTATACCAGCACGGGAAAAGCCGATGGCAGGCCTACTTGCTCACTGTATGATAGTCTTTATCATGGCCAAGTCCCATGTATAAGTGACAACCATTCAAGTGCTCTTATTCACATATTGCATCACTCACGCCATGCTACATCACAGGTCTATGCAAGATTCACACTGGCCTAGTGGGAGTTTTCCCAGTTTCCTTTCTGATGCCACAACCCACTCAAAATAGCTGCCAAAGTAGTTATGGTTTGAGTCCTGGCCCATGGGGAACTCAGGGACCAAAAAACTCCATCTGTCAAAGGGTAGGGAATTGCATTTCCGGAGAAGCGGACGCTAGGTTTGTGCTGTCTTCTGCTGTCATCGCCCATGCTTGAATTCTGTATGTTTTCATGTTAGGCAGTAGGGGCATGATGTGAGATGCCAGATCTTCAACCACAAGAGGTGACAGACAATGGTAAAGCATTGTCTGTGCTCTGGGTCCACAGCTCAGAGTATCTGAACACAGCCTGACTGGCAGCAAACCTTCAAACCTCAGACGTATTTGATTGCAGATAGAAAGGGCAAAATTGTCTCTCCATGAGCTCTAGAGGCCTTGTGTGGGCATTGGTAGCATGAACTACCACTGTTCAGACCAGCCTCAGAGGGTTCTTTTCTCTCCCTGCCCTACAGTCAATTCTTCCTAGTCTGACTGTGTCCACTGCACATTTTTGAATGAATCAAGTCCTTTTTAGATTGTAGAACTAGTCGGTAGTTTTCAGCCACCTAAGAGAAAAACGTAAAGACTCAGAGTAGCATGCCTCTAAATGCACGACTCTCCCTAGAATTATTTGTTGCTGTCTCTCTCTAATCCCTCAAATATTTGTCTTCTTAGGCTAGTGTTTGGAGATTGAAGTAAATGTGGCATTTCTGTTAGGCACAGACCATCAGCAGCTTTCTAATTGCACATGGCACACACAATGCATTCTGTATGAAGTGCAGGAAGCACGTTAAAGGGATTTTGTTTTCTTCATGAATGAAAAATAGCCTTGTACCTTCATATTTTTTCCTCTTTGGTTTTGGAAGATGTGAAAAATATTCACAATTTTATGGACCTCACAGCACTTAATTTGTAGGAATCTGCTGTTTAAACAACTACCAAATCTGGAATACATTCAGAAAAAAAGCAGGGATTTGGGGTATCCACCACCCACAAAAAATATCTTCATTCCAACTTTCAAGACAAGTCCAGGTTGTAGCCTCCTTCCCAAACCACAATATAAATTTTAGATGCTGCCTATTTTCTTCAACCAAAAAAAAGGGAAGGAAAATGAAACTGTTTTATCACAACTTTCATTTAAAGGCATGAAACACTACAAGTGACAGCTGTGCAGATTCAGTGAATGTGACATTTTTGAATTTCTTCAATTTGACAAGTAAACACCTTAAATCGGTAATGCTATATGCATAATACATGGCCTGTATTTTGACATCCATCATCAAATGCTGACTTGAGAAAATAAAGGTTGTATGTCAAGGAATAGCACCCATAAAGCAGGAAGAAATTCAGGTCACAGGGTATTAGGAAAACTATTGCATTACAGAACTAGAAACAAGCTAAGGCACCCGATTTAAGACCAGCTATTTTCAGCTGTGAAAAGATTCTATTTCTTTGCATGGAGCCTTCATTTAGAAATGACATGCTTTCCTCACAGCCCTTTTCCACTTTCTTTTTCATACTCCATTTTCACCTTCTCTCCCCAAATTTTAATAGTCATAAATCCAGTAAAACAGGGCAGGTGGCTACTGTGATTGGCCTAATTGCAGTGGCATGCTTGTGCTACAAACACCACCAGGCGCTTGCACTACAATTGCAGGATAGTATCTAATTCCATGTGAAATTCACATTGCCCACAAGTACACATGGTATTTGTGAGATGATGTAATGGCAGCTGGTGGAGCTAAAAATCCCTCTCCCCACGGCTAGGAGGTAGGATGCTACTGAGCAACGAGCTCATGGTGGGTAAGAAACAGTAGTAGCTTCACCATAGCCTGCCTAGCTTATACGGGGTTTGGAGTAACTCAGTCAACACTTCGATGACCCTGTAACTGTGTTCCAGCTATGCCTCAATCTGCAGTCCATTGCTACTTACTCCTGGACAGAGATCCTCCAGTGAGTGACGTACAGGAGAGTCTCTCTCATGCATCAATAAATGTGCCCTTTCTGTTGTATTTGTTGATGTGCTTGCCGAAGGTTTGCCAGAACTTTAATTCAGCAACAAATCTGGGCTTAGGCTTCCACTTCACTGGGGTCTCACAGTGCATATCCAAGGTCACAATTTATCCCTTTAAGTTCATAATGTGGTTTCTATTCAGAAGGATCACAAAATGATTGGACTAACTCCAGTCAGGTAATCATTTCATCCAGAACAGTCAATTCTGGGGTGGCATACACCAAGTGTTTAATAGCACATGGTAACACATCATCATTTTGGAGAGAAGATGAAAAGATGGATGTTTATTTAACTGCAACTGCAGGTAAGCAAGATTTCAGTTAGAAATTTAACCAGATTGCCAGAGTAACAGTTGTATTCTAGCTTGTCATTAAAATGCCATACATGCCTATAGTGGTGTAGAAAAATAATATTCTAGTGAAAGGTGCTTTGGGATTTATGAGGTAACAGTCAGATTAAAGACTGCAGAAATGTAATTTGAAAATGACTTATGTAAACTCATCTGAGTACCAAGAAACAACAATCATTTTTTGAATGTAGATAATTAGCATGCAAGTGGTGAGCTCTTAAGCAGTGAATGGACAAGATGCCATGTCGGTAACATGAGAAAAGAGAATGAGATCCATTAATTAGAAACCAACAGAATCCTTTTACAATGGGACCTCACCTTTTGCTACTGTTTCCTGACACTGCACATTAAAATTACATTGAATTCAATGGAATGATAGACTTTCCCTCTTATTCTACAACGTACAGCCATTTGGCATGCCTGAACATTTCAGCAACAGTCATGCAACTAAAGAGCTGCTGACATTCATGGGAATCTGTTATAACCATTCAATTTAGAAACAGCTATAGGTGCAGAATCCCCCTGGAGCCGGCAACAGAGCTTTGGCTTGAGCAGAGAACCAGGGAAATCTTGAGTTCTCATAAGAATAGTTTTGGCATAGACAGAGATCAGCTCTAAAGCAAAGATCAGGCTCTGGACTGGGATTTCTGAAGTGTAGAATTCACTCAGTCCAGATTGATGGGTCAAGCCACCCCTGCATGAAGTGGTAGAAACTACAAACACAGAAGTTTTACTTTATGTTTTTACTGTGGGACTGGATAGCGTAACATCAGTTTCTAAGGCTCCAAGGAAGTCTCTTCGCTGTTTACTTAACATTGTCCTCCATGAGTTTCACTTGGCATTTCAGTTTCAAACACTCCCCAAAATTCAAAGCAAAACCCATCTGAAACTGCCCAAATTTTGTTTGATTTTGGTTCAAAACCATGCAAACCCACATAGAATATACACTCAGAGCCATAGAGCAGGTCAACGTTTACCACAAGTTTACACAAAACCTCAAACCACAAGAAGGTTTTAGGTTTTGTTAGCAAAGCTCTGCTATGGAGCTCTTTGCTGCTCTCCTCCCCACATACTAATTTAACAGATGAGTTGTGGTCCTCTGATAGCTGCTAGGATAGAAATATTATTCCTGGAAATGGCAAACACAACCAGTGTTCCCCAAGACAAACTTTCCACTCTCTGTGGAGCCAAGCACAATTTTACTGAAATTACATTTCATTTGGAAGAAAAGGAACACAGCAAATGCTCACTTTGTTGACTTTCCATCCAGGTTTTTCAATGGTACAGCAATTTTTGGAAGGGTCTGATCAAAGTTTTGTTTACATCACTGAATTTCATTGCCCTAGAATGTTGGGGGTTTTTTTTGTTTTGTTTTGTTTTTTTGGGGGGCACTTCATGAAGCCAGAGTTGAACTATAAATCCTAATACACAACACAGTATTCTTGCTTGATGTGCATCTGTCATTGGCACACAAAATGTACTTCAGAAGTTTTAATCAGTGTCTTCTTATCAGTATCTTTTCATTCTGTTTCTAGTGCCTATTGTAACAAGCAAACAATTTTGCACAAAAAAAACCTGGCAATACGATTCTATTAAGTAGCCTCTGCACTGCATGAAGAGCAAAGCTGCAGAAGCCCATGAAGTCATAAGGAGGGGATATAGCTTTTATTGCTAGTACCTCTTCATCACATAGCTGCCTCCAAGGCATGCCTTCTACAAATACAGCAACTTCTGAAGATCTGAAGATGGAACAGTAGACTCATCTTGTGAGTGTTATTTGTAAAGTACCTCTAACGTAAGGCACCACAGAAATGAAAACTATTTTCATAATACAAAAGGAATATTGTAAGATTGCTGGTGCAAACAGGACACAAGAAAGGTGATAGACCAGGGCATTTCCAAAATATATCAGTCTGGATCACATCTCAATAACAGAATTGTCTTGTGGCTTCTTCCTTCTCCTATCTGCAAGTCCATGACCTGTCTCCTCTCCCATTTACAGTGAGGCAACGTCCCCCTCTGCCAACTACAGCTGCTGCTTTACTATTTAGATAGTTGCACTGTCTAAGATGCACTGAGTATTCTGCATATTTTAGAGAAAGTAAATTGCACTGTTTTCTTCATGCCCTTCCTTTCCCACCTCTGCTGTACCCCTTGCTACTACTCTGTACATTCTTCTCTCATATTGTGCCCCCCTTTCTGACCTTTTCTCTCTTATTTGGCTCTGCTATCTGGTGGATTCATTCCCTGTGGCGGATTCCTCTTTCCTTACCAACCATGTGCAGAGACAGCTGGGTTGGCACCAACAGTTTTTACACATATCCAGGCTCTGTTTTGCCATGAAGACCTCAGAAATTGTAGAAGTAGCTGGATTCAAAGAGAAGAGCCAGTGCCACATAGCTATTCAGTTTTCCTTAGACCAGCAGCAAATGCAGGAATTCAAAATGCTACACATGCCACATGGCTAGTGATTTGATATTACTATGAGAAATCTGAATTCCTCAGTTTTTCCAATTTAAATCCTTAACCTTAATGTTGAATCTGTAGCTTTTCCTCTTAGTCCTCATTTAACATGCATTGGGTTTCTAGAGATTGGTATCCGTTGCATGTGGAAAGTAACCACCATTAACTAACTTTTTACTGGGTCTGAAGTTAGAGGCCTTTATCTAAGCACACAGATTTGCAGCTATATTGCTTAAATTTAAACTATAGACCCTATCCTCCCTACTTTACTCACATGAGTAAACCTGTCACATCGTGCATTGGTTTTCAACTCTAAGGCAATGTTAAACAAGTCAAATAAATTAAGCCTTATCAGCAGGTTTGCAGACACTCGTATTCAATAGAAAGTTGTAAAATAAAAAGCTCTCGATTAAAAATGATCTATAAATACATGTTCAGGAAACATCCTACATTACATCATGTACCTGAGAAAGTAAATGCCTCCTTAGTGAAAAAAGAGGAGCAAAGCCAGATGTTATAGCAAGCAACAATCAATAAGAATATTTTGATAAGCAAATGTAACAATGCTGTTTAACTCGTGATTGGCAACTGCTGAAACATAAATTATACAAATTTCCCATTGCTGCTTATGGGAAAATTATGCAGATTACCATTTGATTAGGCTTATATCATGAGACTCAATTTGGACTTTTAATCTATTAAGCTCCAATAAATGAGGCATCTGAATAGCTCCCCTGAGCAGCAACAGTAATAACCACAGCAGTCATTTTTTGCCACATATATTCTGACAATTTCTTTAGCAGATGAAATTAAGAAAATTCTGCATGTCTGAGTACCATTACTTTGTAATTTCTGCAAAAATTTCAGGTGTATGCAGTTGGGAAATGGATTCTGAAAAATGCTTAACCAGATATTTTATGAACATCAACATCTGTCACTTTGTGCTAGCAATATTGTTTTTCCATCAACTTGGACATGTTTATGGTTGACTTCCTGGTCTATATGGGCACAATAATGCCAGCAGACTTTTAAATTACTAGAGGCAGAACTGAGCAGGAATATTAGAGTAAAACCCTATTAACACACCATATGTGAGAGGTCAGAACCAAAATCCCAAATGCAATCCTGCTCACCTTTTGGGACAGTTTAGATTCAGATCAACATCACTTCTAATATGTACCCAAACTATTTTCCCTAGGGCTGTTGGCACATCTCTATGCAGGCGTTCCAAAACTCTTCTCCAGCCATTAGTTGTATTATGAAGCTCAACTACCAAAACATGTTACCTATCAAACAATGCATAGCACCAATATTTCAATTCTGCTGCAGATGAGGCTAATCATCTAAATTGCTCTTTGCTTTGTACCTGTGTCTCAGCCAAACACTATGACCAGGATCTCATAGATAGGATACGGTACAAACACATAACCAGCTGTCAGTCAAGAATCAAACATTTTTGGTTCATGAGATAAAAGACCCAGCTTGAAACTCTAAAATAATGTCCCCTAAATGTAAGAACATGGGTATAGTGATGCACTTTTGTGGAAGAGTTCCAAAGGGATAGCCATGTTAATTTAGTTCAGCAAAACAAACAATGAGTCTAGTGGCACTTTTAAAGACTAAAAAAATTATTTATCACGTGAGCTTTGATGGGAGAGATCCCACTTCACCAGTCAGATCAAAATGGAAAACTATCTTATGTATTTTCTACTTTCAAGTGTCTGATGAAGTGGCATCTCTCCCACAAAAGCTCAAGCGATAAATTAATTTGTTGGTACTTTAAGAGTACCAAAAGACTCCTTGTTTGTTTTGTGGAAGAGTATTTGTAAAGGAAGGCACAATGATGCAGTATTTATCTCCATCGCTTTAGCTTTCAGTGTACCAGTTGGCGTAATTATAAAGAATTTGCACAATGGCAGTATTCCTACAGACCTGCTAACATAGTGCAGAAGAATACATCACATGACCTGTTCCACTCATCTACCATCTAGATTACTCAAAGGCATGAGAACATCTGTGCTGCCTTGGGCATTTAACCTTTTGTTATTAATTTGAAAACTAATGCTAAGGCCTTCTAAGTTACATCAATGATACAATTCCAATACTTTAATGTAATGTTATCATGCAGTGTTTCCATGTAGCCTGTGATAAATGTGGTGGATATATTATGGGCAGGAATGAGGAAAGACTGCCATCTGCTTTGAACAAAACTGCTCAAGAATGGAGCTGTGACCCTAAGATCCGCAATGCCTACTGGCTTGGGAATAGCAACTCCTACTGGGACTAAAGAACTCACATACCTAACACTGTTATTATGGTCTCTATTGGAGGTAAAAAAACACTTTAGACACTGTATAAAGTATCATATGAATACTTACTTATCTATATATACATATCACCATGATTATGACTGACATGATGTAACAATTCATAGGGCATACCAAAAATATGTTCAAACCAGGAAGCCAAATGGGCTGATAAATAAATTTGTCCAAGTCAAAGGAATGTTGATTTGCCTGTCTGCATAGGTCTCAAATGTAAATGGAGCAGGACAGGCCAAAGACAACAGAAATTATTAATTTGCTTTGACTGTGGACTCCAGGTGCAAATATAAAAGTATCAGAAAAGGGCACCTGGCACCAACACTCTGGGGAACAAACAGCAAGGCTACTTTTCAAAGGGTTACTGGTCTATAAAAAGACATTGTGGTCATCCATCACTGATGGAGCAAAGACGTTAGCAGCGCCTTTTGTATCCATGAAATGTGGATGACTGCTCATGTGGGCAGATGACTTTACATGAGAAACAGCCTTAGACAGGAATTGTAGCTTGTTAAGTTTTAGTTATAGTTTTATTCGTAATTATTTTCTGTTCCATTATTTTTATTTAATATCACTTAAATGTCTGCTGTGTTTCATAAGCTTATTGATGGTTTTACTGTAAGTTCATCTCAGTGCAATGTATTAAATGTGAATCATCAGCTGATCTAAATGGCTGTATGAGAACATATTCTGCCTTTTTGGAGACAGTGAATTAGGTAATTTCTTTGCCTGTACAATGACGGGATGGATATTGCTGGGGAATCCTTGTCAAGAAGGTTCAGTGACTGGCGAGAACCCAAAGTTCACCTGCAAGATAAAGTGAAGGATTGTAGAAGTTTTTTGGAGATTTCCTGGGGACCTAGCATATTGGAGAACTGGGGATTGGAGACACAGTTTAGCTCCAGCAAGTCTCTCTCTCAGTGTGGTAGGGGATAACCAGAAGCCTCTCACAGTCTAGGATGCCCCAAGGGACCACTGCAGGAGACAACACCCCCTGGAAAATGAGTGCCCTTGTGAATAGTTTAACTGAGTCATGAAAGTGCACCTAACTTGCTTGGATTTGGAAGGGATTTAATGAGAAGATCTTGCTGGAGAATCTGGGAATATTTTCACAGTATTTGATAAATGGTGCATTCCAAAGAATTTTTATAACCACCATGTACGAAATCTCTCTGTGTCAGAGTTAATAAAGATATATACAGACAATAAACATTCTTTCCATTAAAAGAAATTATGCCAATTGTCTACTACAGAAGTGCTTCATATTTGCTCTATACTTGCCCTGCTGCACAGTTTATCTCAATATATTAGTTCTATACATTGGACCATATTCCATGGGTCTAGAGAACCCCAGCCTCAAAACTAAACATTAACATTGATATCTTAGCTACAGTACTATCTGTAACATATAAATAACACGTATTGCAATTTTTTAAAAAGAACTTATAGTCTAAAATGTGACTATGAAGCATATACAGTTATGCCCTTTGTGGGCAGAAAGGCATAAACTAGAATAGCCTTAAGGGTTATCTAATCTACACCAGCCGCAGCATGAGAGCGTAAGAAGGACATCCTCCCCAAGGAGCAACCAGACAGTAGAACAGTATTCACAGATAGCATTATTTGCTGGCTTTAGCATGTTTCCCTCATTAAGTGGCTCAAAGCATTCAAGAATCAGGCCCAAAGCTTTTAACAACTTGGGTTGCAAATTTCACATGAGATCTGAAAATCAAGTAGTGTTCTTTCTGCATCAGACAATCTTAATTAAGATCCTGCAACCACAACACAGTTACAATTTTGCTCATGATGTGAAATCAGAAGAAAAATTGATATTAAAGGTAGAAAGATTTACTTCTATTTTTGCAATTATTTATACTATGCTAGCCCCCAAGGGCTCCCACTGGAATTCCTGCCCTATGCTTTTGACAGCAGAAGGGTTAGTTGAGATTTTCCTCCTCCCCCTGCTGAGATGCTGCAGTTGTTGGATGGGGCTTATCTCAGGGTGGAAGCCAGGAGCGTCCATCATTTCATACCCAGGCTATATTCATATCTCAGTGATGTTTGTTCTTGTAAAACATCGAAGCATACACAAAAACTATTGTTAGAACTTATTTGTTTTATGCTAAATTCATGACATCTTAATGTTAAACTAGAACTTTCAAGATACAGCACATAACTGTGATCATGACAAGTTTTCAGCTCTATCTATTTTATAAGTGGATTAACCCGCCCCCGCACCCCCACCCCACACACACTTTACATAAACTTTCTCCTAGGACATTTTTTTTTTGACATTTGCTTCCCTTCAGAGGCATGCCTTTTACATGGACATATTATTGGGAATATGGATAGACACACACTGGTGATAGCTATAGTCTGATGAAGTATAATGGCTATTACTGAGCAAGTGTAATTTCTTGTATTTTGTAGATGATGCTTCATCATGAATTATTTGGTACTGTAAAGACACTGAACTGCTCTAGTAAAATTGTTTGAGCTCATTTGTCCATACAGATATTATCTCTGCAAGTGCTAACAGTTGTCAAAATTTGTTTCTGTCAATACAGTGAGATGACATGGCTTGAAGATACGTAGAGAACTGATATTTCTGCTAGAACATATCACTATTGGAAGGTAACTTTTCTCACTATAACCATAACTTTATGATTAAATTTAATTCTGCAGTTAAAACTTTTGACTTGATGCTTGATCACAACACGTCATTTGACCTCATCTTCCTCTATCTGCTGTTCTCCAGTGTTTGAATCTTAACGACTGTTTTGATTTGCTGTTACAGTGTGTCCTGATCCCATGACTTACACTTCCCTGAATTTATTTCTTCCCATTCTGTAAGTTCCCTCGTCTTCAAAGCATCTGATGAAGTGGGATTCCTCCCACAAAAGCCCATATAATAAATAAACTGGTTCGTCTTTAAGTGCCACAGGACTCCATGTTTGTTTTACTGAACTAGACTAACATGATTGCTGTGTATGATACACTGAGCCATATCAATGAAGGTGCACTAATACAAATGAATCCAGAATTTGCACAGTTATATCAAGACATAAAGAAAAGCATAGCATTTGAAGCAGTAATATAGTGTCTACCAATAAAGTAAACAGGAGGCCCCTTATTACTAAAATCACACTATTTTGTTTCCATTATACCAATTTTTCTCATCATCACTGAACACTAATCATAGAAATTCAAGTAGCTCATTAAAATGATAGAAAGACTTAAATTATTCCTCTGTTTACATTTCTAATATCCTTATGGGTTGTACTTCTCAGCATCTGTCATGTAGTTCAAATGACTTTTTGCATTTGAAAATTGCATGCAAAAATATCTTCTGCATCAGATATCCAAATGTTTTTCTTTATGGGATCCAGTAGCTATTATACTGGAAACCAAGCTGGTAAAAACAAGAGATAACAAGGGGGGGGGATGTGCCATATTATGTTCTTAACATGGTGAAAATTAACTGACAACAATCAAATATTTTCCAAGGTATCCAGCAGTGTGTGTCAAGCACAATAAGATCATATTGAAAACAATTTCCAAGCAAGCAATTTTTTAATTTATTGCAAAATTATATGACATAATTTATGCATCTAAAAACTAATATAGAGTTTAAAAATGTAGACCAGCTTACTCTCAATAAACCCCTAAATTACACATATTCACTTATATATTCATTATTAATCATATCACCTAACCCATTGACTGGAGAGGAAAATGGATAGCTAAATTTGTGTTAACTTTGTCATTATCATGACAAATGCAAACAGAGACATTTGTCCTTTAAAATATGGACTTTAAATGTTTGTGAATTTTATTGTTCATACTGGTCTGAATATAAGGCTAAAATTTAGAGATGGGCTAAATCTGCAAAAGTCAGATCCCACATGTATTTTTCTGAGTTAGCAGAAAATTTGGATGAGTTTAGATTTGGAAAATGACCTATCTGAGAAGAAAGGCACAGCATAAAATTTAGAAATAAATTCCACCCAACCGAAGCTCTTCACTGGGATTTTGGTTCATGCTTATTCCAAGTCATACTGTACCAATATGTAAATTATCACCAGAAATCAAATTGCAAGGTTGGCTGCTGTAAAACCCATAATACTCCTGGAAATCAAGGTTGGATGGATGACAATAGCCATTTAAATAAATGCAGACATTGTTTTCCTACAACTTTTTTCTCTGTTTCAATCATTTGAATTTCATTTCAAAGCCCGGTTATTTGTAAGGTAATGTAGTCAGGGAATGTAAAAGCCATCATGGAATTAATTTAGCTGAATGGAATTGGAGGGTTTTTTTGCTAGGGCAAATGTACAAGTATCATCTAGTGCTTCAAGGAATAAGAATGCTGAAAGCATTTTGATTATATTGCTAACTATTTGCATCCCTATTCTGGAGATTCAGAGTTGACTGTTTTGAGGAAAAGACCTTTAGTGAAATCCTGGCCACAAAGAAGTCAATGAGAGTCTTGCCATTAACTTCAATAGAGTTAGGATTTCACCTTTGTTCTCACACCATGATGCACATTGTTGTCACTATAAAATAACTGTACAAACATATATGTGTGTTGGTGTGTATAAAGTACACAGCTATAAAGAACTATTTTAATTATGTCAGACAGGTACATCTGTCTAGCATGTCAAATTGAAAAACTAGTCACATTTTCGTGTGTGTGTATATAGAGAAAGTTATAACTAAGCTTACACTGAGATTTCATTTTAACTGTTTGTTCACATAACTTAAATGAACAAGCAAACCCAACCCTTCTTAGTTTATAGCTCACAAATCATTCTCGCTTTAAGTTTGAGACAATTCCTCCAGTCATTTTTAAATCTCTGGAGAGTGAAAACATAAAACAAAATCCAACTTTTTACAGCATAACTCAAACACAGCTAAAGAAGAAAAAAGTCAATCCTATATTTAATATAAATAGGCCTGATCTATCTAATCCATCCATCCCACATGCAAAATTTATGTTAAGGCTGCAGGGACATATCTATTTTTTAAGGGCATATTACCTTTTAAGAACTGGAGACTTTAAAAAAAAATAAAGCAAAACAAGGAAGTCCTTAGCTGTTAGAAAATTGGGAATTCAGAATTAAGATTGCACTTCTCGAACAAGGCAACCAAACTACCTTAAACTCTACCTTTAAAGAGATGCAAGCCTTTATGTTTCCTCTGCAGGCAGAGTAGTGGGAAACATGCACCACAAAATACTTTAAAACATTTGTTTCATACATTGTGCTCACAGTTCCAAGACCAAATCACCAAACTAACATTTGCTCCTTTCCTGTAAATACTGTAATTCTGTGATTTGGGCACATGTAATTTGGAGGCCTAGTAGCTCCATATCTTGTGAAACTTAGACCCGATCTCTGCTTTAAAGTTAGGCTGACATAGCTCTGGTACTCAGGGAGTGTGAAAAATTCACTGCCCTGAGCATTATAGCTATGTTGACCCAATCTCTGGTTTAGATTCACCTAGGTCAATGGAAGAATGTTTGTGTCAACTAAGGATGTAAAACTTAGTTTAATTAAGAATCGGTTTTAACATTAAAAAAAAACATTTAAATGGGGGGGGGGCAGGAAGGGGGAAGTCATGCTGGTAGTCTTGCCTGCAGAGGAAGAAACAAAAAGGCTTGCATCTCTTTAGAGGTAAACTTTAAGTTAGTTTGGTTGCCTTGCTTGCAGGGGTTAAAGTATAATTTGGGGGGCCCTGGAATGCTCCCGTGTCGGTGGGCTCCCCCTGGATCCTATCTCCTGCCCCCCCATGCCAGTGCCCCACTCTCTTCCCCCAATACCCCCCCAGCACGAGCCAGCCGGTCCCACACTCACCTGGCGGCATGCCTGAGGAGGTGGGGGGTGGTAGGTGCAAAGTCCCAGTGGTGCTGTGTCTGGGGCTGATGCTCCAGGTCCAAGGTTGGGGGTGGTGAGTGGAAGGGGAGGGGTTTGGGGCAGGGCTGGACCCCTCCAGCAACGCCCCTAACCCCGCCCCAGCTCCACCCCCTCCCCTGCCTGCCAGAACATGGTGGACCACCGCTCTGGGCCCTTCTATTTTTAGAGGCTCAGCATTCGGGCCCCTAAAAATAGAATGTGGATCCAGAATGATGCATTCTGGGGCCTGCTATTTTTCAATAGTGGGCCCCGGAATGGCATTCTGGTGCATTCCCCCTTACTTCAACCCCTGCATCTAAGGACTTTTCTGCCAAGTAAGAACTGCCTAGTGCCTCACTGCTGTGGTAGCTCAGCAGCTCTTACTGACTAGGAGCTGAGTCAAGTTCAACTGCAGCTCCAGCAGTCTCCCTGCTGAGCCAATTGGAGCAGAGCCCAGCTCTGGCTCACTCCCTGCATTGGGATCCATGTCTCTCAGCCACTCACAGGGATGCTCATGGGGAGTGAGCCCAGCTCCAAGCCCAGCTGTGGTTTGTCCCCCAACCCTGTGACCTGCTTCCCTCCTACTGAGATGAGTCCAGCTGCAGCTTGCCCTTTGCTGTGGTGCTGTGCCTTTACTGAGAGGAGCTGAACAGAGCTGAGTCTAGGCGCTCCTCTCCATTCCCCATGCTGGACTCCTCATCTCCCCACCAGCTAGAGCTGCTCAGGTGCTCTTACTAGTGGGAAGCCAGTTTAGCTGCCACTCCCTCTCCCACTTTAAATGATAATCAACTATTTAAAGCATTTAACCAGCTGATTACTGTTAAACATTTAAGCAGCTAACCTTTTACATCCCTACTGTCAATGTAACAGTCATTGCTCAGGGAGGTGGTGTTCCTATAACAGGTGAAATTCCTCATCTGTTGCTATGGGAAGCAACTACACAGCTGTGCCTTAGTGGCATAGCTAGGGTGCCACAGTTGTTATGCTATAGTGCCCACAGCATAGATTTGGACATAGATAAATCAGCTGTTTTGTGGAATCATAGGACTTGAGTCCATGAGAAACCAAGGCACCTTCACAGATTTGCCAACATGGCCCTCTATGAAGAGTGGGAAAGGAGCTCTCTCTAATCAAGGCTTTGTAAAATTCTTGTGTATGTGCTTCACATGGGTATGAAGGAGGCCATAAAATGGAACAAGTCTATGACTGGAATTATGGCATTCTGGATTTTGTGTTCACATGAAACTTGGGGGTTATGGTCAGACAAGAGAGTAACAATTTCTGATTTTTGAACTGTTTCCCTGTGAGGGAGCAGAGAAAGATGTTTTGGGAGCTGTATTTGAGATCTGTAATCTTATGAACTGTAATGTTCTTAAGCAGTAATAAGCATTCAAATTAATGATTGGTGGCTGCAACCTTAATTGCTCCTTAATGGAATTTTTTTTTTTTTTTGGTGTTGGAATTCTCCTAGGACTAGGGAGTGAAGAGAGTTTGGCAAGGGAGGGATATGGAGCCTTCTCCTCTCTTCCAAGGTGTGGAGGAGAAAAAGCTTCTTAATGCCCATCAAATGAAGACCTATCAACCCCCTGCCTAATCTCATGAGACTGATCAGATGCCCTGGTGGGGGAAGTAAGAATGGGAGCACTTTTCTAGAGAAAGGATATGGAGGTATAAAGACTTCAGGAGAAATGGGTCTCTGCCTGAAAGTCATGAGAGCAATGATGTAAACAAGAGAAGAAAGTAGGGTTTTAATGGAGTATCTGAAGTTTAGCTACTTCCCCACACACATTTAAAAATAGGCAATTTGGTAAATTATAGTCACATATCACAGAAATGTCTGATTGAATTCTTCCCCTAAGAAGCAAATCAATTTAAATTTTAAAGCAGATTTAGTTTAAAGACTCTGTTGAAAATGAATTTCACAATGAGGAAAAGTTAGATATGTCAATTCAACATTGATTTTGACAAGGCCAAAGTTATTATTTACAGAAGGACCTCTTTTCAGTAGCATACCTCACAGATCCTTGGCCTCGTCCAAAGTTTTCTGCATATTTTGCTTATGCGTCAAAACATCCAATGGTTTGTGTACAGGGGCATTTTACAATCATTTTCTGAGCTGATGAATATTTGTTACAAAGAATATAGTGCGTTGATCATCTAGTGGTATTTTAACTTCAATACATTTTCTCTGTGGGCCATGTAATTCTTCCAAGCCCTATTTGTACAGGTTTCTGCTCAAATACAATGGAACAGGTCAACCCCTATGAGTGCATCAACCCATGTGAGGAGGGCATGCTGTTGCTGACACTCGTGGAGTACAAGATCACCAAAAATAAAATGTAAAGAAAACACCTGCTGTTAAGTTTTGTCTGTCAAACACACGTCTACCGTCTTGCTTTCATCACTAACCTCCAGTCATGCTCCCCGCTAACACCAGAAAACGCTGAATTATTTAATGTTACATAAAAAGTTAAAAACAATAAATCAAAACAGCCAAACCTAGAATCAACAAGAAGAGTGCCTAAATCAGACAATCCATCTCTACTTTGCACTTGTGTAAGTCCCAAATCAAAGCGTAAGTGCTACAGAGCCCTGCAGTATATCTGGAAAAGTTCAGATGTACCACTGGCATTGTAGAAATTAAATGTAAAAACAATTAGACTTATTCTGTATCCACTGCATTCAAAAGCCAAATTTCCATTAACTGCAATATTACCAGATCATGCCAAATGAGAATAATCAAAAATCAAGAAATACTAATCAATAGCATATGCATTCCTCCTGCTGCTTTAAATAAACTGTTTTAGAAAGGAGTAGAAATGAATTTCAGTTTTGGTTTGGAAGGATGCCATGCTATGGAAAATGCTTGATTCAAAGCACTAAAGAAGCTGATTTGCAAATGCACATTAAGCTTTGATTTGAGTTCAGCCTGCATACACAAATCTGCAGTGGCTTATTGCAATTTTTTTCCATCTATGATTTGTTCATCAAAGGCTATTTTTATTAATGAACATTAGCTGTAAACATTTTTAAGTTGTTGCTGACCAGTGAAGTTCAGGTACAAAATGTATTTTTCTGTGAAAATCAATATGGGCATGTCACATGACTTTTTCTAATATTGCCATTGGTTCAAATTCTGGTTCTTGCAAGGCAAACCTTATCCCTGGCTCTTAATGACATTTGATCATTGGAATCTTGGTTAGTTCAAATGAGGGCTGTGGACAAAAATGTCACCTCTTACAAAAAGTTTGCACTGAATTTCTCATGCTTCAAGACAGCTCCTCAGCCAAATAGCAGGTATTATGATTCCACTTCCAACACTGGATCAGAAAGGCCAAAGAATTAAAAGGGCATGTAACTGGATTAAAGTCTTTTGATCGCTTATCAATATTTATTGACTTGGATGGAAAGTTGCTCATGCTACCATTGCACTAATCATCTTTTATCTTTCTTCAGTCAAAGACAAGCCCAACAGTGACACTGCACTTTCCTGAAACAATAGTTCCAATGGATATAAATAACCATTTATTAAACAAACAATATGTGCCAACACAAGGGAAGATTCCAAAATTATGTTTATGAGGCTCATGTATACTGAACCTAACTAGCTCGTAATCCTGTAATGTATTATCTACATGTTTCATTTTCTTGAAGTTATCTTCATAATCAAGATGCTATCACTACCACCCTGGGCATTGGAACTATTTTTAATTTTAATTTAAAGAGCAATTAAAGAAAGACGATGGATACACAAGATAATAAAGTAAGTGATTAGCTGCATGCAAATGACATAGGCTTAATGATAATACCATTCTAGTCTCCAAAGGGCCTGTCGAGAGAAACCTTTCCTACATGTGGTTGTTCTGCTAATGTGCCTCAATCTACAATTACAACATTGCTGACACCATTAACCACTGAAACAACATCACTTCATGAAATCCTTGTTGTCTCATTAAAATGTAAGGGGTCAGGTAATTTACCCACTTTGTATGTCTAGTTTTGTTGTTGGTAATTAGCAAGCATTACCCAGCATGGACTCCCACTGGGAACTAGAAAAACTTTGTGAAATATTAAAGAGAAAGTCTTTATATTTCACTGGAAATTGAAAATATTGCAGGTAGGAGCAGAACACACTTTCGTAGTTATAGGGATGAAGAATACTGCTTTTAATGTCAAAAAAAGTCTGGTGAGAGAGGACTAGTTTGGAAAGTTAATTGTGAATTTAAATAAATATGCTCCTACATTGCTGGATCTAAATACATCCCTCTCTCTGCAAATAAGTAGCTTTTACAAATATAGGGACAGAGCAAAACCAACAAAAAACTATCCAATACAAAACTCCCAGTTTTGAAAACTCTTTAAGATTTAACAACAAAATTATTTATTCTAAAATAATATCTATTTGTGTTGAACATGGGAAGAAAAATCAGCCTAAAGTCAATACTATGTATCTTTCTGCAAATTGAAGCCTTGGGATCACCATTTAAAGCAGCTCTGCTAGCATTAATTATTAGTTTACATGGTGTCCAGGAGCAGAATGGTATCTTAGTCTTTAAATGGAACTTGTAGAACATAAAACACATTCCAATAAAAGTGAACAAAAATTATGAATTCATTAAACTACTTTGGTATCTTGTGCTATATATAATATTTATATTCCAGCTACTGTAAAATATGCTTTAATATCTTTAGGCAACTATAAGGACTTAAATATTTATAAAATGGCTAAAGATAAAGTATAGCCCTCTTATTCCTACATACAGATGATGTAAAGCATGCAATCAAAGACAATAACACTTTCAACCCATTTGTCATCTTAAAGGAGCCTTTCAAATTCAGATCCCTTGTGTGCAATCTACATAAGAGTTGTTGCCTACATAGGCAACTCCAGAGGAGTTTGCTCCTTAAAAACTACCAAGAGTGCTATACTTCACATAAAACAGGGTTTTCTGAAAATGGACACAAAACTATAAATTTACAGGCAAAATAGCTCCAAGTGGGGCTTCAAAATACTGCTGTATTTATCTCTAGGACATCTGGGAGCAGGAAGCATTTTGATTTAATATTTCATAACATAGAGGCAATTGCTTCCTTGTCTGGTGTATAATTAATGCTCATAAAAAGAGAAGATTTTGTTTTTATTTTTATTTTTATTTCTCAG
Source organism: Podocnemis expansa (assembly GCA_007922195.1). Taxonomy (NCBI): domain Eukaryota; kingdom Metazoa; phylum Chordata; order Testudines; family Podocnemididae; genus Podocnemis; species Podocnemis expansa. Next base: position 42,750,479 of record ML681981.1, on the reverse strand, counting down.
CATGAAAATGCACTTGTGCACACATGCAAACACACCCACTGCTGAATAATATGGGGTTTGCTTTAGAGACTTGACCAGCAAATAATAGAAAATGACTCACAGTGACTTTATAATGGTTCTAGGACTACTAAACATGTTTATAGTTTAAATGTGAAATCATGTTTTATGTACTGGATTATTTACTTCCTTCGTCCAGTTTTATCTTCCTATGGACACAGAAGAAGATTGCCTGAAAAGAGGGGGCAATGTGGTGGTTGTGAAAGCTGGAAGGCAGTTGGGCCAGGATTTAACTGCATCACTCAAATACAAGTGAAATGGTGTCAACAGAACATGTCCCTCGAACATATTGCCCAACACAGCAGCAGGATTGAAAATTTCCTGACCCAAGTTTTTTAATCTCTCCAAGGAGATATTTAGAGAAGGCAGGAAACAGTTCCCAGGGTGCCTGAGTTCAGGAACCAGAGGATCTATCCAGTATACCAGAGCTGTTTAGGGAATACAAAGAAGGGCTAAGAATTCTGGATGGAAACTTCCCTCCTCCCTAGGTTTCTTTGTAAGGGCTGGAGAACCAGGATGTTCTGCTTAAAAAAAGAAATGGCTATAAAAGCAGGAAGTTAGCCTAGATAAATGTATAGCTTCCTTTCCCCCTTTGTTTTATCCATTTAGTCTCTGATGTTGCAAAGACTCATGCATGTTACACATTAGACTAGTCCCACTGAAGTCAATGGGAATACTCATGTACATTTAACCACAGTCTTCCTAGGACTGGGGTCTGAGACGGGAAACATTTCGGGGCAAAGACTATGGGTGGGTAATATGTGTAGCACAATGGGGCCCTGATCCCAGCTACAGTCTTTCAGTGCTACCCTACTATATATATATTTTTTAAAAAGTAAATAATAATAGCCAATTTCCAGAGGGGTAGCTATGTTAGTCTGTATACAGCCAACCAACCCCTAAGGGTCAGTAGCATAAAGACTATGCCAAAACTATCTGGGCTTATTTTCACTCATATATTGTGAGCAGTTAATGTTCTGTTTTATTACTCTTTAGAAGACCTGGAACCTGAAATAGTATTTTGCGTGAGAAAAGTGCTGAAGTGGGACAGGTGCTGAAAAGTTTTGAGAATCTCTAAACATTTTATTTAATTAAGGATGCTCACCCTTGACTTGTGAAATGTTTATTTCTAAAAAGAACTGCCCCACTGACTACTGAGAAAAAACAAGTACAGCTGGCCTATGTGAGATTAATCAGTAAACTCAGCAAGAGATCCCTATTAGTCAGAGTGATTTGGGATGCTTATGGAAAAGGGAAGACATCCATGGTAGTTAAAGTGCATATGCAATTCAAGAGTGTTAACTAGGCACAATCCTTGAATTAAAGCTCCTGGCATCATTCATGTGCGATCCTAGCATTTTTGCCAGTAATGGTGTAAGGGTTTTCTGGTTTTGCATATGGTTTTGCATATGGTATAATTTTTTTAATAGCTTAAGTGATTTAGGGGCTTAACTCATTTTTTCAAGAGAATTAAGCACTTATAACTTTCAGTGAGACCAAGCTCATAAGTGCCTAAAGCACTTTGGAAAACAGGAGTTAGGAAAATTTTGAAATCAGTTTTAAAATTGATCCCACATTCTTTGTAGTGTTTGGCTACATTATTTATTTGCATTTCATATTACATCTACCTGGGGCAGGTGCACTTTTCTGTAGGGTACTATAAATCTGAATACATAACATAGAGTTGACATTTTAATGTGAGATTCTCTTTGGTCAGTGTTGGCATAACTCTTCCCCACTGAAGTAAATGGTTCAAATCCTGTAGGCTTGGTTGGGAACACAGCTGGCCTAGAGATGAGCTCTTGTGAAAATCCCACTCTTAAATTTTACATGTCTTAGTACATTTGCCATCAGATATACACTTATATACAGCCCAAATACACATTACCATGATTATTAAATACAGGAAGAGAGGATAAATACTTAAAGTCTTAGAAATTTAATAACTCTGCCAAGCAAGAAATCTCAAATTTTCCTAACAGTAATCATTTCCCTCACCTCTAAAGTAAAGGTCAATTCTACATTTAAGATGGATCAGATTTGTAGACAGTGGTTTATTGTATTTCTGGATAATAAACATTGTTGATCTTTTTATACCAGGAACTTTCACATTAACTTTACCACCTGGTTAGAGCTGCAGATTCTACTTGAAAGACATAAGAATCGGCCACATCCAGCAATCCCTGGCAAAAATTACATGATTATAAAAAAAAAAATGGCCAGAACTGACTTTTTCTCATCTTTGGAATTGACTAAATAAGTTGCTCTCTAATACTGAAAACCCAGGTATTTAAAAAGAGGCTCTCAGGCTAATAAGATATCATGTTCTCAGAATTTTTTTTTAACTTTTCACTTTTGAGTGTATGAGGAAGCTACAGAGAGGCCGTCTAGGGGCAATCCACTTTCCTGTGTGCCCTTAGACACTTGCTCTGCTTCATAGTTGTTCTCTGCACAGCACCCTAGGGTGGGCATGTATGCCTCTGGAGCAAGGTGGCGAGTGGTCATGGCTGGTGGATCTGTGAACAATCAAGGTGCATATAGGACTTCAGCTTCTACTGCAGATAAAATTCAGCTGCTGTATACACTGGTATAGATTAAGGGGGAAAGGGACAAGTCCCCATGCTTTGGCTGTGGAACAGAATTTGGCCTTTCATGTGGGAAATGAGTTAAGGGACAGCCTCATAATTCCCACTTCCCCAACTCTCATTGACTATGAAATCTAGTTGTGATCCACTCTGTGGAGTGTTTATGTGAGTTGCAACATACAAAGTTGTTACGGCAAGCCCTCTGATGCAGACTATCAACATTATGGGTTCTGAAGGATGTTTGTCTACTATGTTTCAATATTCTGTGCTTCACAATATTAAACTAGGGCAAAATACAAGATATTTTAATCATGCAGAAAAAATATCTTCTGCAAATATAGATGAGATAAATTAATTCTTGACCATTTTTTAACGTGTTAGAAACACACCCAACATACTACAATTCAATATTGGATGCAAGCATTGCATATTTCTCACCACAACCATCATGCTTGGAACTGATACAGAATCTTCACTGACCAAGAATTTTCAGAAAACATTGAAGGGATAAGATAAAGAACTTTTCTCATCACTTCTTATCTTACTAACACAATAGCTGATTATATTTAACAATTCTGGGTTAAAAAAGAATTGATGTGTAACAGAAAAAAAGAAAAACATGGGGCATCAATGGGATATAACTTAAATCTGAAGTTAGTCTTAATGGGAGTTTTCCTGTATACTGGCTGCAAGATTGGCCCCCAAAAGGAGCAATACTGTATCTAATCATTGTGAAACAAATCTAATGAAACGCAACTCAGTGGCTGCCAGACAACTCCAATGTCCATTTTTGTCCTCTCAATTAGATCCTATTCCTGCTTCCATGGAAATCAAGAGTGAAAGCACCACTAACTTTATCAAGAACATCAAATTCTTTAGCTTTTCCAATTCAAAGTTATTTTAACCTACCTAATCTGCTACATTGTACAGCATGTGTGTAATTTTTTTTAAATATATTTGCTCAATTCATAGGATTGCCCCCATAAAATCCTTTCCTTGATGAATGAAAAACATGTTACCCAGGAGTTTTCACCTCTATTTTTTCCCTTTATTCTTTTTTGTTGCAAGAATTATAAATGGAGGCCTTACAAAGCTCTCTCATGTGGTGAAATACTGTTCCTAGGGAAAATTCTCATAAGTTGAAGTCATTCAGAAAACAGCTGCAATGACTGTTACGCTGAAATACATCTGCGCTGCCACCATTATCTGTCTTGTAATGTCCATGGAAGAAATCCTATTGTATAGACATCCTTCCTTGTACTTTACATCTGCTTGGAGCCATAAGCTGACCTTTTTTTTCTTTTCTTATTTTTTTAGTAAGCTGTTTTAATGAAATGTGCTGCTCTTACTACATAGAAGTCAAAATAAGATCTAAATCACTGACCAATAAAAGAAAATTATTGGGGCAAGGATCTAAAGTTACTACCCAGAGGCTACCCCAGTAGAGTATTTATAAATCTCTAAACAGTTAAGTATAATTGTCTTTCTGGTTTTTAGGAAGGAATCCAAATAACAGTTTTATTTACAACTGAAGACAAATATTTTGTGTTGAGCTTGGTTTGTCTGGTGGGTAAAAAAATACCTAGTTATAGTCCCATCTTGTAAGATTTCAACAAGAAAATATTGTAAAAGTGAAATGCTGTGTGGAAGCACTTGATAAATGTTACTCCAGGAGTGTGGGGTGAGGATGGGAAACAGAGGGAGGAGAAACAAGAGTTACTGGAGTTCTTGCAATATATTGCCAGCGCAGGTCTACATTTAAGAGTGATGCATGCTGGAGGTTTGGAAGAAGCATTACTATTTGAGTGCACACACATTGACCATGGGCCTAATGTTTCATGGTCTTCTCTGTCAAATATTTATCTATAAAATAAAGACCCTGTGAATAAGAGGGGACAGAATGAGAGTCAGAAGGGATCTACAGAATCAAAACATATGATTAACTCTCTTCTCCATCAGGAAAGTTCCTCTGTCCCATTTATGGAGAGTAGCAAGCAGTCAACTGGAGGAATTAGTCAGATAATGATGGGGACACTGCTATCCCAAACCAGGCACCTGATGACTCAATATGCTGACAGAATAATACTTCCTAAATGTGTTGATTGAATTCACAGTTGGTTTTAATTGAGATATTTTGAAGGGAAGTCATAGAGGCAGCCGCTCTTCTAGTGGGATATAATTAAAACCTTCATGGCCTTAGCATTTGAGTTTATTCTGGAAGATTTCTGGGCAATTTGGCTTAACACATGGGTAACAGAGATTGCTATTCCCTTGGGCTTTTCCTCAAAGGCCAAAGAAACCAAGGTGATTTCTTAAAAGGCTGTCCAAAGGGTAGGGGAAGGCACCTCTGACATTTATATAACGCAACGTAGCTTCATCTAGCATACTGTGAAGACAGCATGCAAAAGGGAAGTTCAAAGTTGATGGTGTTACACAAGCTCTGCTGAGTTTTGCTGGCAGTGTAGACTGGGCTCTCGTATCTCAGTCCTTGCTGTAAGGGTGTGGACAAAGTGCTTGCTGAGCTTGGATTACCTCTTATTCTCCTGGAATAACTTCCTAGAGACAACTGCAGTCAGGTACAAATTACAGCAGACATGAGGCTCCCCTATTTGACCTCAAGCCAAACAGGTATGTGGGATGAGGGATAAAAATTACATACCACCCCTTTGTCCACCTCTCTCCCCCTGTGTTCTCTGCTAAGTGCAACTCAGCTAGGCCAGAGAATCAATTTTTTCCTCTCTCAGTATATTATGTAAAAGTATATTACACACACAAAAACTAATTTAGAAGAACATTAAGGTTGTAAATCAAGTTCCCCATCTTCAAATGTCTGACAAAGTGGGATTCTCTCCCATGAAAGCCCATATGATAAAGGTGTTAGTTTTTAAAAGTGCCACCAGACTCCTTGCTTGTTTTTCAGAGGTAGGAAGTGCCAGAATTAACTCTAATTAGATGTCTTGGTTAATATGCATGATCCACTCTTTAGTTACATAATACCATAACATTTTCTCCACAGGACTACTGCCTTATTCAGTCCATAGCCTGGATGAACTTCAGCTAATGAGCACTATTCAATATTTTGTTTTATCCTTGTTGTTCTATAGTTAGCCTTAGTTGCTATTTATTGTGCATTACTCAACCTTTGTTCTGGACAAAGAATTATTACTTTCCTCATAGGTTTTTCTGTAATGTGCATCCCTATAGTATTTGAGCACTTCACAAACATTAATCAACTTATTTTTACAACACCATGCCACACTGTGTGTGTGTGGGGGGGGCATCATCCTATTTGCATATGGAGAGCTGAAACCGAGAGATTAAGGTGGGGAATTTTCACTACTTTTGGGTGCCCAATTTGAGACACTAGGCCCTAATTTTTCAAAGTCCTTAGAATTATCCATCATGTGTGTTCAAAGTGAAGCTCTTACGATATCATTTGCAGCGCTGAGTGCTCATCACTTTGGCAGATCTAATCCTCAAGTCTCATATTAGGAACCCAGAAATTGAGACCATGGGAGAAACAGGTTCCATGCTCTCAGTTCCAGCAACCCCTGTCCAAAGCCGTCACAAGTAGTGAGCCCAGGGAAAGTCTGGCTTTCCCACTCTACCTCTGGGCTGAAGTGAGTTCAGTCAGTCCATGGATCTGGCATGCATGTAGTGGTGTCACATACAGGACCAGGGATGAGCACTGAAATTGCTCAGTTGCTCTGTGGGGGTGGCACACGTGTAGTCTAGCCACATGTAGGAACTGGTAAGGGATGCACGCTGATCAGTAAGGATGGAATCTTTGGATATCTTTGCTGCTAAACTCTAAAAACATCGCTACTGAGCACATGTAAACCGACCTTTCTGCAAGTTTGATAACTTGGCCAAATGTAGGCAGATTTTCATAACACCAGCACAAATCCACACTTTGCCAAATCTTTTATTCTTGCTCAAAATCATGTAGCTGCTACTGCTTAAAAAAAATAAAAAAGGCCCACAGCATATTTTTTACCACACCTTGTTCTCAGAACCAATTAAACAGTTTTCACAGAAATCTTCCAACATTGTTGGGCCTCAGGCAGACATACCTGGCATAGATAATTGCTGCCCAAACAATTAAAGTTTGACAAACTTATAAGCAACTGAAAAAAGGTAAAACAAACAAGGAGTCCAGTGGCACTTTTAAAGACTAACAAGTTTATTTATTGCATGAGCTTTTGTGAGAGAAAATCTCACTTTGTCAGATGCTTGAAAATGTGGGATTTTCTCCCATTATAGCTCATGCAATAAATAAATTCATTAGTCTTCAAAAGTGCCACCGGACTCCTTGTTTATTTTACTTTACTAGATAACACAGGTATCTCTTTGGAACTTGATAACAAGGTCTTTATAATGAGAAGAATTGGGCATCCTTCCTTATAGGTGGTGTTACAAAAGTTACGTCTGAATATAAACTCTGGATCCAAAGTACCCGAAAACTTTGGAAAGTTTGTGCCTGAGTCAAGAACTGAATTTTACAGCCAAGAACAAATATATATATAATGTTTAGATTATAATAGACTATGCTTTAACATGTATTCATACAGGCTACATGCACAAACAATGCATAAAAATACCCTTTGCCCCCCTTTTAAGGTTACTATTTTAGTCATGCTGCTCGAAGACTTCCTGGTTAAGAACAAAGCCCAGGAACATTTAATGGCAAGCTTTGTCAATTAATAAAAACAAAATAGAAAGTCCTTTCATGAACATCATTCTAATGCCAAATGCTGTCAGAAAAAAAGAATTTTTGCAAGGGTAGTGAGTACCTTAGAATTCACACAGTGCTAGACTTAAGCAATATTTGCATACAAATATCTCTTAAATAATCTACAGGATAGCTACACACACAGCACATTCAATTATCTTTCCAGGCCACAAAAGCCCTTTCACCTTAGATAAAACATATGTGCTCCAGTAAACATCTGTGAGGACGAGTATTTAAAAAGGAAAGGTGATTGTGCAGAGGAGCAGAGATGGGGTCAGAGGTGTTGGGAAAACCCCAAATGAACAAACAGGTGGCATTTCTTGCTCACAGAAAAATCTATCAGTGAAATGATTGCTATTTTGTTTTCTTTTTAGGTGGGACAAACATGAATTATGCATTAGCCTTGAATGTAAGACTGCATTTACGGTGACCTTGGAAGTATACTGACTTATTACATGGCAACACCCCAGAGGCCACTTAAATAGAACTGCAAAAACTGGTAAGTAAATTCCCAGGTCCAAAATTGGGAAGAGGAATCCATATGCCACTATCTCTTCCCTCTTCAATACCCTATCAAAGATCAAGTTTATTTGGGTATGAATTCAATTTCCACATATTCAGAATCAGAAAAGCCAAACTGGCAATGATCAGTGGTTGTACAAGTGGATGTGAATTGAAACATTTTCCCTGGATAAATCAGCATGTTAAATAATACATGAATGCTTAAGCAAAAATAGTGACATGACTGTAAATAAAGGACTTTGTAGCCAACAAAGAGCTGCAAAGTGGTGCTGTTATGCTCTTTGCTGACCAGCAGAAGCTCAATCACCTGGTTTATATAATTGTCACCATAGTTGTGCCTACCGTACATTAAAACTGCATCTCATAGACAAAACTGTCATATTAGATAAAACTGCCTGCAAAGTTTATGCTCCTTATTGATCTAATTATGGGTGACAACCTAGCCAGAGTATTCAAGATCTTTCGAGAAAACCTCCTTTGTTGAAAACAATGTAGCCACTTCAGAATTCTAGATACGTAAATGGTGCAACCCACTTAGATGATAACCATATTCCAGTCCAGTAGTTTGCTTTTAGAATAGCCCCTCTCGCCCTTCCTAAAATACATTGCCAGTGGAACAGGCCGTTGTCCAAACTCTGCTGTCAGCATGCACCATTTGCATTAAAGATTATAATCCTGCCCTATGTTTAAAATGCACATTGATATTTGCCTGAAGAATGTGCCAAGGTGTACCGGTGAGTGTGTGTTGCAGTGGGAACTCCCAAAGCCTTTTATAAGGTGTAGTGTAGTTCGGGGTCATTAGATCTCTGTTGTCCTATACTGCCTGCAGGAACTGTTGGGTCATAATCCTTTGTTCCACGTCACTGGCATGCCACTCTTCTATTGTTTACAGTGAGTGGCATGAGTTATTTCTGGACAGCTGGCACTACAAGTGGCCAGTGAGTCACTCTAATGTTGCTGCTGATTGAGAGACAGCTGTGCTTGTAGTGATTCTAATTTGAGAAAGCTGTGGCTGTGTGTTAGTTTTAGTCTCCTCTGTAGCTATCCTAAACGATTTGCCTTTGTTGGACATAGTTTTTCCTTAAAAAAAAAAAAAACACCACAAGGAGTCTGGTGGCACTTTTAAAGGCTAACAAATTTATTTATTGCATAAGCTTTTGTGGCAGAAAATCCCACTGACAAAGTTCAAGTGATAAATAAATCTGTTAGTCTTTAAAATTGCCACTAGGCTCCTTGTTTGTTTTACTGAACTAGACTAACACAGCTACCCCTCTGGAACTTCTCATCGTTTTTCCTAGTTTGCCTGGCCCTTCTTGTCCAAATGCTCTCCACTGGATATCCTCTTCCTGCCTTGGAGTCATGTGACAGCACGTATCTGTGGCTGCACCAGACAGATGAGATACTTCCATCCCTTTTAGACTGTGCTGCTCAGAAGCGATGTGACCCAGGGAATCTTTTGTGGGAATATTGACTGACTCATGCACACAGCAAATGGAGGCACATGCTAGTTTAGACCTATGATAAGCATTAAGACTACACTTTAAATCCCAGATTGGGAACCACTTCTTTCCTGTACATGGCCAGGAAGAAATTTCCCCTGCTTGCTCCTGCTCAGCATATTGTTGGGAAGGGCCATCTGCCATGGGCAACCTGTTCCCTTCTGCAAAAGGAGGCTAGATCACAGGCGAAAGAATCTACTCCATGACTATTAACAATCAAACCAACCAATCAAAACAAACAGTGGTCTCCCTTCATTGACCTTTTCACCGTTCCTGGTAAGAACTGCCATACCAAATCACATCAGTGGTCCAGCTAGTCTGGTATCCGAACCAGCAGCAGATTCTTCAGATGAAGGTGTAAGACATCCTGTAACAGGTAGCAATGGAATAATCAAGCACTTCAGACTATGTCTACACTTACTCTTTAAATCAAATTAATGAGGATTAATTTGATTTAAAGTACTGCATGGCTACACTAGCTTTCCTTAGTTCAAAATAAGGACCTCCTTCAATTCCAAATAAGGAGAGGTCATTTCAAAATGATAAAACCTCCCTTAAATTTGAAATGATGGTTAAATTGATCTTATTAGTTTGATTTAACTCAGTGTAGCCATGTTAATTCGAACTAACCATCAGTTTGAATTAACACTTTTTGCCCTTCTTCCTCCCAGAGTGCCTTCCTCTTTCTATATATTGGGTGGGGGCATGGCCCTTCTTGGTGGCCATGTTGCCACACCTCCCATGGTGCCCTTCTCCTAAATAAAACTAGCAAGTCCTGTCCATGGACATGCTAGTTTGATTTGGGTTTCTAGTGAAGCCATGTTAATTCACTTTAATTTAATTTGATTGAATGATTATTAGTTTGATTTAATTAGTTTGATTTAACAATCTAAGTGTAGACATAGCCTTAGAGAGTTTTTACCCTAATTAATAATAGCTAGAGATCGTCTTACTCTCCAGAGCATGAAGTTTTATCTTCTTGTCTGTCATCCATATAAATATCCAATTCCTCTTTGAATCTTGCTAATTTTTTTGCCTCTGCAATGTCTTGTGGCAATGAGTTTCACAGTCTAATTTACTTTTTCACACAAAGCATATCTGCTAGTCCACATACAAGGCTGAGATCTGATTCATAATTCCTCACTCCACAGCTGCTGATTGCATTTGAGGTGAACAAAGGATTCTTTTGCTAGCATTCACAATCTCATCATTTCAGAACAGGGTCCTAAATCTATCAATTTGCCAATGTGTTTAAAGTTTTCATTCTGCATTTAGGCTCCTGAGGAGGCACTCCCACAGGGTCTAACCCAGCACTATTTCTTCAGCCTTAATTGCATTAATTTCAGAGAGAGTTCAGCCCAAGGATGGATTCTATGCTAAACTGTGCAGAGCAGCCAGGAGGAGTCATAAGAGGCTTTCACTCCAGCCATGCTCCCTATGCAAGGATTAGTCTTAAAACTCAGTTCTCATGTGCCTTAATCCTTAGTAGCACACAAGTTTGCTGGTTACAGGAGGGAAGGGAAAGCATGGGGCAGAGCACCACTTCTGCACCAGTGATTAGAGCAGAACTGGTTCTGGCAGGTTAACTCACTGCACGCTTTAAGAATGTTTAACCAAGACCACGTCTGCCTGCACTACAAGTATTCGTAGGAATTAAAAATGTCTGGTTCTACAGTGAGGATTACTTAAGGTATCTTAGGGCATGGCCTTGAACTACCTATGAATCAGGTCCATAGACTTCAATGAAGATGACAGAATTTGTTTCACATCCTTAGGGGGAAGACAGAGATCAGTTCTCAGTTAATTTTGCAGGGGTTTTAGAGCACACAGGGGGAAAAAATGTAAAGAAACCTTGCTTAAATTGTCTTTCTTTTCTTTAGCATTTTGTTGCTGTATGGCATTGGGCTATTTGTTGGCTGCAGTCTGGTGTGCACAGCAAATACCCCTGTCAACCAGCATTTGCAATTACGCCACTTTGCATCTAGCATAAAGACAAGCCCTCTTTAGCTATGTCACACATAACAATGCAACTTTATTGGGTGGAAATTGAAAGCACGGCATTGTGTGGATTTGGAAATCTGTGATTAAAGACAGAAAAAAGTGACACATTTAAAAATTAAAATCTTGGTTCATTCATTCACTCCCTACTGCTTCAGATTTGCTTTGTGATATAGCAGGGAAACTATGTGGCTGTCCCTTTAAAAGCCATCATACCAATCAGCAGGTCTAACTGTCAAGCAAGCTGATGTAAGGTTCTTTGAATTACTGAGTGAGGGATATTCTTCCTGCCAGGTCCTGTCCCCTGCAGGCATGGCAGAGAAGTATTATAGGGCAGTCCTTACCTTGGGAATTAGCCTGCAAGACCCCAATGCTGTCATCAAACTGCATAGATTTGATGTTGAGTGACGCCAAGATGCATTCCTTGTCCTGCAGCGAAGCATCATCAATATTATTCTGATTGGCTGACAGGATAACACACATGTCGCAGAGGTTGATGTTGACAGCCCTTAAATCAGCCCGACTTAATGGCGTACCCTTCGGCACAGTGGGAAAAAAAAAGAGGGAGGGGGGAGAAAAAAAGAAAAACAAATTAAAGATTGAGAAGGAGCTTTGGGAAATTATTTAACAAGTATCTTTTTTTATGCTCTGACATTAAGCTGGTCTAACTATGTGCCAGGGAATAGGAGATGTGCGCTAATCTAAAGGGTAGTTGGTGCTGATGGCAGCATTTTAGGTTTAGTCTCAATACTCAGTCAAGCTATTACTAACAAACAAGAAATAGGAATAATGCCAGCATTCTACATCTCATCTGTGACTTGAAATTGTCTTGATTTAAGTCACTATCATGTGGCAACCTCTGGCTTTCTGTATATAATGAGAGGTGTGTTCTATATGTCTGTTTATCTAATACCAGGTCATGCAAGTCTTGGGCAAAAAAACCAAAAAATTTAAAAAGGAAAGCTTTGTGTGTCCAACACATTCAAACTATAATCAAGGCAAAGCTATTTTTCTAAAATATGTACTACACAAAGCAACACACAAGAAAGGTTAATCCTTTCTCACACATGTTTTTGGTGCTTCTTTCAACAAGACATACAATACAGTATTTAAAGTTGTGTGATTAAACTCTTTGAAAGAGAAACAGGATGTTAAGTTGATGGGCACAATTCATATAATGTATCCTGGAAGTACAATTACCCATCACAGAATGCAGTGTTTAAAATGAAATGTTGTGGTAGTTAGTATGGGGGCAGTTTTCATAACTACTGCAACCAAGATGCACAACTTAACAGTCATGACAATATTTACTGTGCACCTTAAGATATGGGCTATTTAAGGCAAAAAAAAATAAATCATGTCTAGGTAGTAGGAGCAGTACAGAGATCTGTACAATAAAAAGTGGATTTACATGAGTTCAGGGCAGTTAAGAGCCCAAACTCCATATAAAATCAATGGGACTGAGGCACCCAACCTCCAGTTGTGCTCCTGAAAATCTTCCCCCAAAAAGTTCACCGGCATTCCTCAAAGGAAAGTGTTTCTCCAAGGCTGATCAGAGCAAACTGCTTATGATCACATCCATAGTGTCTTATAAGAGACACAAAATGAATTTTAAGCCTGATGGAAAGTATGGTGCCCTAATTTGCAGAGCCCAAGTCGTAGACTAGTGCATGACTTCTGATGACTTGTAAAAGGAAACAAATGCAATGTTTGGGCAGAGCCACACTGACAGCAGTGAATTTGTCAGTTCGATTGAGGGGTCTGTTAAGAACCGCTCAGTTGATCAGGAAGTCAATCACTGAAGACCACCCCCATTGAGTAGCACTGCCTTGAAGGGAAGGCATTTCTGCTAAGATAAGTGAATGTTAGAAAATCAAAGGGAGATAGGCAAGTTATTTTAAGTAACTTGCATGTCTCCCTTTGACTGCTACCAAAAATTGTGGCAAAAGTATGTTGCAAAGTCAGCCACACAAAAGTTAGGTAATCCACATGTAAGGTTTTCATGCATCACTGATTCTGCCTCTTGTGTGTTCATTCTACACATTGAAAGAGGCAGTTGTCCCATTTGAAAAAAAATGGTGTGTAATCATGAAACCAAAACATAAGGCATATGTCCTATGGAGCCAGATTTCAGCTTTTTGATCTAAGGATCAAAAACTTACCATATCTCCTTATTTTATTAACAAAAATAACATTTCACACGGGACAGGTCTGTAACAACAGCTGGATTCTGCTCTCTCACACATCATCAAGAATATTGTTAACTAAATCCTGATTGCTGAATCTTTATTACTAGCAAATCTTAGACCCTTGACTTTCATATGTCAGGCTAAATTTGCAGGGCTGGCAGTTAGGAGAAAAAATCTTCCACAGGAAAATTTGATCTTGGAGCCATTTGCAAAGCAAAACACAGCACTATGCCATGCTGTTTGTAGAAGAGACATAAAAATTAAGAACAAATCTTAGTTTTGGAGTAACCATGAACTGCACCATATATTGAGTAAAAAAATGTGAAAGCCATCTTTCCATTCAAAAAATGCTGTCCACATTCCTACCCACAATAGATTAAATTTATCACTAGTGTTTGTTAGCTTCCGGGTTCTGTATTTTTCTTTGTTAAAAAAAAGTGAAGTAGGAAATGTCTATTCTACCTTTTTATTTTGGCAAGTAAGGAGTGAAGAATTCTGAAAACTGAAAGGATAGATAGAACAGCCAAACTTGCTTTACTGAAACTTTGGGAAGCACAGAGCATTGCTTTTAGTGTCTGACCAAAGACACGATTTTCTACTGCTTGCAGTTGGTGAAGTCATTTACACTTATGCCTGTAAAACCATACCAAACTCATTTATACTAGACTTTACACTAACTGCACAAGTGTAGATGATGACATGAGGGAATGGTGAATCGAGCCCTTTGAATTTTTGACTCAGACAATGAAATCTTGACCCACTGAGGTCAAGGAGTGTTTTGCCATTAACATCTAAGGGTCAGAATTTTCACACACTGTATTTATGCTTACTGCCAAACAGAAAACCCTTTTAGAAAAGGGAGGAGAGCTCTTAATGAAAATTCTCTGATCATTCTCTTATATAGAAGAGAGCTAAAAATCCAGTGTGTGTCAAGCCTTTATAGTTATAGATAGATAGACAAATAATAAAAATGGTTTTCAAAGGTTTTCCAGGCATAAATAATGTCATAAGTAACTACTGTCATTCTGTCAGAAAAATCACAACATGAGAACTGGCTACATGCAGGGCACTAGAGTGAGTGTTCAATAGATAACGCAGCTAATACATTTGATAGCAGCTGAAATTCATCCTTGACAAGGGACTGAACACGGCTGCAAATTTCTTCTAATAAGGTCTCACAGGGCTCAGTTTTCATGATATAGTAAAGGGGAAGGGCTAAGTCCTGAGGCCTATAACCAGAAAAAAGTAAAAGCCTATGATCAAAGTCAATATGAATCTGTGCAGTCGGTATCTTTAAATTAAAAAAAAAAAAGTCAATATCATGGCTTTAGACTTACAGGCAAGATTGAAACCTTGGGGAAGTTATGCAGTGTCTCCCATTCCCTTTTCAGATATTCAAGTGAACCCACAAACACAATGTGCTTGAGTTCATGGTAGTGAAAGTTGCTGGCTCTTAATGGCATCACTAGATTTCTTACTCCAATCAGTGCGGACATAGCATCCCCGAATATGCAAACGACCACATGCCCACTTAAAACTGTCATTGCCGCTTCACTCCGAGTCTGCCGGGGGGGGGGGGGGGGGCGAGGAAGAGGGGAAGGGAGAGAGAAAGCAAAAGGAGGCATGAATCATTAACTGAATTCTAAACCAAGAAAAATGTACTTTCTTGTCAATATTGTTCATGCACAGCAAAGTAGGATGACATTAGTAATTCATTATTATATTTATTATTTATCTTGTGCTGAGTGTGGTCAGTGTTGGATAAACAGAGGGAGACATGGTTCTCACACCAGGAACTTGCAGTTCAGAGGCAGAGGCTTGGTCTACACTAGAAAATTAAGCCAGTTTAACTATATCAGTTAGAGTGTGAAAAATCCACACCCCTTAGTGACCTAGTTAGGTTGCCCTACGTCTCTGTGTTAAAAATGCTAGATGAATGAATGCACTCTTCCATCAACCTAGCTACCACCTCTCAGGGAAGTGGGTTACCTGTGTCCACAGAAGAACTCCTTTTGGCATAATAGTGCATACACTGAAGCACTGGAACAGCAGCACAATTGTATTGCTATAGCATCTGAAGTGCAGACAAGTAATTAAACCAGTAATTAAAAACTAAGAGGAAAGGCAGACTGGGAAGAAACAGGGCATTCTAACCTAGAGGGAAGTATGGAAGAAACCACCAAAATGAGAAGGATGCAAAGGGCATATTAGGGATTCCAATGGCTTAACTTTGGAATTCAAATTTGTGCTACTCTAGCATGGTGAAAATTTATGTTCTAGTATGAGGAGTGAAAAGAATAGCAGTGAACTGTAAAGTAATCAGTCATCAACCTGAGAAAGGACAAAGTGACCATATTTGGGATAACATGCCGATGACAGGAGACTGAGGGATTGCGTGCAAAATGTTCAGGAGTGCTGGAACAGTTTGTATAGAGGGGATGCAGACAGCCATTGAACCAAACCATAAACCACTTCAAGCTATGGGGTGCAGTTACACCTATGAGAGAGAATGAGAAACTAACCACAGCTCACACACAATGAGGTCAGGATGCTGAAGTCTCCTCTCTCATTGGTTTTACTTACATCACTGTGACCTCACTGATATCAGTGGAGTAACACCTGAATGATGCAGGTATGAGAGAAGACTTGCATCCTCCTAGATGTGGGGAAAGCCTTCCTACAACTCTGGGTTTTATTCAGCCACATCCAAGGCTTTTGGTTTGCTTCCTGAGATTATAGCTGGCATAAATAAAATACTCATGGGTTCCAAGTGTTTTTCTTGGGCTGCCAGCAGTGGTTCCAAAAGTTACTGTAGTAAAATGGGAATCTCAGAACCCATAACACTTTTCCAGGTTACTGCCATTTAACAGAAGTTTGATGGGTCTGAACTAAAGAATTATTAGCTTCTTTGTAGATCCTTCACCCAGCAATGTAAAGGGGCCTTAGTGAAAATGAGAAGGTTTTGAGTTGTTTTTTGTAGACTTTATTTATTTGTTTGTTTTTTTGCTTGATGTGAATTTTTCAAGACTATAGTTCGGGATCTGAGACTGACTGGGCTGTGCTTGGTACAGTTCAGGGGAAGAATCAAAGATTCCTCCCTCTTCTGGGACTAGCTGCCATCAGCACCCTCCCACGTGTAAAGTGGTACAAGCCTCTGTGCTCTTCTATGTTGAGAAGTTCCCCATCTTCAAAGTGTCTGATGAAGTGGGATTTTCTCCCACAAAAGTTCATGTAGTAGATAAATTTGTTAGTCTTTAAAAGTGCCACAGGCCTCCTTGTTTGTTGTGCTCTCCTAGTTTATAAAGGATACCAAAAGCTCCAGTGACTCCTTCTGGAAATCAGAAATAGCAAGAACTTGACTAATGATAATTTTTCAATAACAAAAGTGACTGAGGGGATGGAGGAAAGAATCTGATGGAGCACATCTAAATTGTGTTCAGAATTATCTGCTTATCTCATATTTAACAGGAGTTGAATTTGTGCTATTACCCCAATCAGTCTTAAAGACAGCTCAAACCCTGAGACAACCTTTAAGTTATTAGCTGACAATTACTTCCATATCTGGCTCCAGTCTTGGTACTGTCGCATTCCATTAATAGATATCATTCTATGTGCATCAAAATCATGATGCCAATAAGGTGAATATTCAACTAACTTGGCGATGAGCTGTGAGGCACTGATGAATAAAAGCCTTTCACGGAAGATAGGCTCATCAGTGGTTATTAACCAAGATGTTCAGTGATACAACCCCATCCTCTGGGTGTCCCTAAACCTCTGACTCTCAGAAGCTGGGGCTGGATGAAAAAGGGATAAACTCATCATTGGATAAATTGTCCTGTTTTGTTCATTCCCTCTGAAGCCCCTGGTGCTGTCCACTGTCACAAAAAAGGATGGACTAGAGGCCACACTTCTGACTCAGTATGGCCTTTCTTATATTCCAACTAGCACATTTACAGAAGCCAGAGAACAGATTAAATGTTTTCCTTTGTTAATCCACAGTGTAAATGTTTTCACTAAGCTGTGGATTGCTGCTGCTTATTCTTTACAAACACTGCCTGGAACACAAGGGTGGAATATGCAGCAGAGATACTCACCAGGTACCACTTTTGGCCAAAATGCTTTGTGTTAGTTGAAAAAAAAAAGAACCCCACAACTCCCTCTTCCCCTCAGAAAAAGAATTCCCTCCAAACCCCATGCTCTTCTTTCACTTGCACTGGTGCTACTCCACTAATTTTCACATAACTGAGAGTGAGAAGGAGTTTTCAGAATAAAAACATTTAAGGACTTGATCTTGCAAGATGCTGAACTCTTTGACTTTGATACTATAAAACATTTAAGAACATGCTTCACTTGAAGCATTTGTGAAATCCCAGGCATGTGCTTAAGCACTTTGCTGGATCAGGACCTTACAAGATTGAGGCCAAACAATGGATCTTGTCTGAAAAGTAAATATGTGAAAATGGCACCTTCCCATTTGACAAACCTGCTCCTGATGCAGGTTCAGAGTCATGTCTGCTTACTTGAGTGACAGACTGCCTTATATTCCTGACAGCTTTCACAGTCAACCCAGCTCTGGGGCAGAGAAGTGAATTCTTTTCTGGTACAGTCATAATCAACACAATTGTTTACACAACTTCCAGTTACAGAACAATCTGAGTAACCCCTTCATCTTCAAATTATGCCCTCATTTCCACTCAGGCAGCAAGGTTGCACTGACACACATGTAGCTATAATCTGTGGACAGGTGAATGTGAGGGCAGCCCTTTGCTTGCAGGATCTTTATCACTGGTCATGATGCATGAAATAACAAAGAACTCAGATCCCAAACTGAGTTTATAGAGCAGGCAGTTGAGAGAAAGAAACCCTGCATCTATTTACTTGCAAACTGAGAAAAATGTATATGGAATTGTAGTGGTACAGTTGCTCCACTATGGTCCTGCAGGGGATAATCGGGCCTGTGAGCCAGCAATCAATAAAGTGATTGGGCTGCTGGGCCAATCAGAGAGGAGGAAGCCAGTATAAAAGGGACCTGCAAGGTAAGCTCAGGCAGTTGGCCTGGGAAGCTCAGGGATGACTGTTCTTCCTCTGGTGGCTGGCTGAGGAAGCCAGTGCCCTGGAAAGCTCACAGTGCAGCCACAATGAGCTGATCAGCACTGGGGAAGCTGAAGCCAGAAGGGGCAAAGGCTGGGAACAGCAGTCCAGAGGAAAGGAGGCCTGAATGGATGGTGACTGAAACTCTGGAGCAGCAGGCCAGAGCCAGACAGTGGCAGTGGCAGTGGCTGGAGCAGAGGTCTGGGGCAAGAAACCAAGGAGCAGACAGTGGCTGGAGTCCAGTGGTGAAACTGTGCTAGTGGGGGCTATGCGGAAGTGCCCCAGGGAGTTGACACGGACTGCGGAAAGACTGGAGGGAGGCAGAGGCCTCAGTGGAGGCACTTCACGTCCGTGTGCCAGGGCCTGGAGAAGTGGGCAGGCCCAGGCCCCTCCCCGCTCCCACACTGTGCCAGGAGTGGCACAGACTGGCAGGCCATTGACATTAATTAGTAGTCAGAGGGAGGCCAGCTAGAGCATAGCCTAGGACAGGTGGACAAACAGACTAGGCTGGAGGGCTAAAACCCAACAAGGGGCTCAGGAGCAGAGTCCAGAGTGGCAAAGAGGAGGAGCATAGACCACCAGAGGGGACCACTTGAGCTCGATTCCCCAGTAACACCACCAGAAGGAGCTCTCCAGGTGGGTTGAGTGCTGCAAACCCCTTACAGGAATCAAGAAGGTGATAATAAATGAGGAAAACTCCCAATGCCATTTTTACCAAAGCACTTTTCACAGTAGAAGAATATGTAAAGGACAACAAAACTGATATGTTAAAAAATATTACAGCTGATCTTTGTCTCTTTCTCTTATAAACTAATGTACAGTGATCCCTCTCTATTATTAAGTAATATACAGTAAGGTTGCCTGTGGTGACCTACTGAACATCCTGAAATGAATATTAATTTGAACTGTTCAGACCAAACTCTGGCTAACAACTTAGTAAGTCGAATTGACTAGTTTATTGATTGTTCAAATGCCAATATTGCAGTTCCAAACAATGTCACGGTTATTATAGCAACCCCCAAGGAGCACGAGAAACCACCTTTTATGCCCTGATCGTTAGAATAAGCCAAGGCTGTCACCATTATTGGTTACACCATGCAACAGCACAGGGAAAGCGAAGACAGTGATCTCAAGAAAAGCTTTATAAGTTGTGACAAAGTGAAGATCCACCAGGGAGCTCATTTCAAACATCACCAGTTTTGTGTTTGAGATCTCAAGTTACTTACTTGTTACTCTTTGGTTTGAGTACATGAACACAAACACCATATACTTTCACTGAATGTAACAAATTGTGATAGGCCTTCTAATATTTTTTAATTAGTTGATTCAGTTTGATGGTCCTCTCATTTTAAAATATAAAATAATCACACAACAGGTCCTGTACAGTATGTTAAATGGATAGAATAGCAGTATCAAGTTTCAGTACCTTAACATGGTGGAAATCAAGAGATAAATTTAAAAAGGGGAAAATTCACATTAACTAATAAGGAATAATGCAATATCCCCTTGTTTCAAAGAGATGAATAGCACATGGTGAATTGTGCATGTAAATCTTATTCACATAATTGTGGCTCTGATCCTACAAAGATCTGAAGCATACGTGTAACTTTAAAGCATCTGAGTAGTCCCACTGACCAATACGAAAATGTAGTCTCAGGATCTGGGACCGGTTTTCAGTGATATATGCAGAGTTAGAGGCTTGTATAACCACCAGTGTTTGCCAGAATGATGGCTCAAAATCCATCCATATTGTATTTCTGATTTCAATACAATGGTTTTAATGATGATCTAGATAACTATGTTAGAATTTATAGAATATCTCACAGTCCTGTTGTTTACATGGCCTCTCTTTGGATAGAACTTTGTTAGACATTCTTTTAAGGCACCCACCAAAATGACCTTTTCAATGTCCTTGGCTGGACACCAATGAAACATCCCCGTGGAGTCATATTTTTTCACACTGGCATCCATGTTGTCAATCTGCTCATTGCCGGGAATTAACAAGGGGTCATGCCTGAGGAAACAAACAAGTCACAGATAATGTAAGTGGAAAACATTATGAATTATGGATGGGAAAATATCCCAAGAGCTGTATCCAAACAGGGATAAAAGTCAAAAATGAAAGTTATTTGCATTAAAACAGATGTTTTCAACACACCTGACTTAAAAAATGCTAATAAAATAAGAAAAAACAGGTTTTAAATTTTGGGCTGGGATTTGGAAAATTTCAATAAGTGTTCCAGTTGATCTTAAACTGGTGTTTCTGTCACATTCATGTCCATAAATATTCTTTTCTCCTGCTCTCATCATTCCAAAAAATAAATATCAAAAGACTTGCTATTAGCATCTGCAATGAACTAGAAGGGATCGGAACAGAGCCCCATGCTGACTGACTGGCAGAAGTATAGAAAGCCAATTACTTGCTTTTACCACATACAACTTCTGACGTGATGCTCTTCACAGTAAAAGCTTTAACAGGCTGCACTTTAAATATTTTAGCAATTTGCCCAATCATATTTTGCTTTCCCAAACTGAAGCCCTTTAAAGATTCAGCAGTATGTCATTTTAGAGTAGACTGACTAACAAATGCCCACATCTGGAATACATGACTTTAATACTAAACAACAGTGTCCATTTTTTGTGACAACTGTATCTGTGGTAACCTTCTAAATGTTTCTGTAGCAGGATTTTAAAACACGGCTTCTCAAAAGAGAAGCAAATAAGAGACATTTTAAGCAACTGCCCTCCAACAAATAGAGCTCCACAGACATGCATGTGCATGTGCGTTCACACACACACAATCCATTAATTTATTTGCTGGAAAACAATTAAGGGAAGAGGGTAAGTGAGCTAGCAGGGACACTGCAAGAAACTCAGTAAGTGAAGCCTTAGTTATATCATAAGTTGGCCTTATTAGACTCAATACAGCCTCTAGAAGATGCAGGGAGAACTGACCACAAAAACAAGTGGGGGACAGAATTTTGTCCACCAAATCCTACTTGCTCCCCACAACTTTTTTGCACAGAACCTTCTGTCATGAGGTGCCTGGAATGAGTTTTCATTTCATAGAGGAAGAAACTTATACTAGGAAAAAAGACATCTACTCAAAGCCCAAATATTCAAATACAGTTGAGGGGTGGGGGAAGTGCTTCCATACTTGTTGCACACATGATGCCTGTACTGACATGCCAAGGAAATGAGCTATTTGAGCTCAGAAGTACTGTT
This sequence comes from Podocnemis expansa, assembly GCA_007922195.1. Taxonomy (NCBI): domain Eukaryota; kingdom Metazoa; phylum Chordata; order Testudines; family Podocnemididae; genus Podocnemis; species Podocnemis expansa. The sequence goes on along the minus strand of ML681981.1, from coordinate 42,728,581 downwards.
TCATGCATGTGGCTGCATGTTTTGCACAGGATATATGTGTACATGCATTATTGTTATTATTTGGCATATTCTACATAGGAGCCTCAATTTATAAATTTGCTCTGCTTTCAGTTTCTTAGAACCAAAAGAATACAGTAAAGCTCTTCCTTTAGAATACTCCATCCAGGAAAAATTAATTCCTCCTAATCTGGGCAAGAAGCACAATGTGCTACTATGCTAAAAATGTTCACAAATAGGCACCTGAAGGTCACTTCTATATAAATTTGCCCATTTTGGCAAGGATTGGTCAGGGATACCCTGGGCTTACAGTGCCTGATCATATTCCCACTGAAGTCAATAGCAATATTTCTATTCACTTCACAGGTACAAACCCATGAAGGGAGTGAGTGGGACTGGAGAATATGCTCACTTGGTTACCCATTTAAACCAAAGCAATTTCATGCTCACTCCTAAGGATGCCTGAACAGGGAAGCAGGACATCACTTGGCAAACATATACGTAGTTAGTGAACTTCCCCTGAAAAACCATTAAATTGTTTTCATGGTTTTGTATTATCACTCTGCACCATAGAATCTGAGGAGTGCCTTCCATGTTAAATAGGTTAGATTCAGGGATTTCCCTCCCGGTCTTCACAGAGAGGCTGGATCTGCTCCTGTTCAGGTTATAAAAAGGCCTGCTTAGGGTAGGGTCTCATTTTTGGGGCAGGGCAGAAAAGAGGAGTATGGGACTAGAAAGGGCTAGTTGATGCTGTGAGTGTCATTCTTTTTATGGAGTAAAAGTTGTCCAGTAGGAATATTATGCAAAATTTCCTAAAAGTGGCTGGACTTTGGATTCATGTAATCTCTTCCCAAAGTTTGTACCACAGTTAAATCCCCTAAAGTGTGCTTTTTCATGAGCTGTCTTGCACCTTGTAAGCCTTTGTAATCTGCACATTGTCTCAGAAGAGCACAACAGTCTTGAGATTTTGTAAATGGAAATACTAACCATACTGATAGCACAGCTCTTGTGTAATTAGTACGAGTCTAGAGTGAGGTGAATACCAGCCCAGGGGAGCACCCTGCTGGGCATCATTTTTTTTAACACCTGCGATTTGGTTCCACTGGGTCCTTTGCAAAGGCAAATGATTGGGTCTTCAAAAGTATTTTTATGAATCCCAGTGATAAATCCTCTCTATTGCAGAAAGTTTAACAGTCTCCATAGTGGTAGAAACGTTATCATAGGCTAGGAAATCACACACGCCTTCCTTCACAGAAGTTGTGGAATTTTAACAAGTCCCTGTGAGCCCTTCCTAGCACGTCACTGTCGTAAAAGCAGAAGTCACTAATCAAATCTTATTTTTTCTACAGTGTGGTTTCTTTCAAACAATTAGGTGTGTTAAGGGTATGATTTATAAATTTTCCTTCACACTCACAAAGAAACAAAGCTAAATTGTTGCTAAATGTTTCCATTTTATTTTCCAATTCATTTTTTTCTTGGCTGCTCTCAGGTCGGGGCTAGGTAGCCCACTCAAAATCCATAGGAGTGTCCCTGCCTCATTCACAGCAATGCCCAAAGGCAGACGAAATCCAGATAAATGTTTGGACTGGCATGAAGGAGGTGCTTAAAGTTTAGACTTGGTAAAGTAAGACCTTGCCTCACACAAGAGAGCATTCATATAAGTTTGTGTCAGAAACTCATAACTAGGGCTTAATAAATTGCTCATAGTAAACAATTTAAGTGAGGAATTTGGCCCCTTCTTCTCATTGTGAATTATCTGCTAAAAGACTAGGACTTTTATGTATTTATTTGTTATTCCTAGTTATTTGACTAAAACATTACGTAAATATATTTTAGCCAAAAGATTGGCTTAGACTGCATCTTTTTCTGTTTCTGATGTATAATTGGGTAATTAAGGGAAATGGCTTTGTTTTTGCTTTTTGACTGGATGTTATGCTATTATTTCTTGTTTGTATTATTGTAGCATTTAGGGACCACAGCCATGGTTCAGAACTCCTTATTTGTAATCAGATACAGCCTGTGCACCCCCACAAAAGGAGCTGCTTTTAATATTCAAATTGCTCTAAAACCCATGTGCATAGTGTGATTGTCTTGACAATGAGTAATCCACAACAGAAGCAAGAAGAACCACCATTGAGTTGTGTGGGTCAGTCCACACCTTTCACAGCGATTCTGTCAGGCTGAATTAATCTCCAAGGGGTGTTCTGATTCATCTGAGAACAACCTGTGGATATGGAAGTACCCCTTACTTTTTTTTGCAAAAACTCTTATAATGTGGAGGGTTGTGCACAGCTCCTTCATCTACCATGGTGCCTAAAACAGAGCTTGGAATCTCCACTTTCTTGCCTTCAGCTTGTACATATGCTCCTTGAAGTCTGTTGGTTACCAACTGCCTTCTTCTCCAGTCTCCTCTAGCCCTGCTGGTGCCAGCAGGAGCAAGGAAGAAGGCAAAGCTAGTAGTTGAGTGGCAGCGAGTGTTCCCAGGAAGCCTTCTTGTGCCTTTCAGGGGTGCCCCTAATCATATACACTTCACTACAACCACCCCTCAAAACCACATCTATACTTCAACCCCTTAAAGCCAAGAGAATTTGTTAGGTATCAGCATCACCCTGCAATCTTAACTCTCCTCTTGGAGTGATACTCCAACCCACCCTGGCAGATGTTGTAGCACTCTCTCCTTCTAGATGAAAATGGGGCAAAACAGGGACACAGAATGTGGGCATTGTAGAAAAATTGTCCGACTGTGTTCTGAGGCCAAAATTGCATTTGGAGTATGTTCAGTGATCTGGCTGTACCTGTCCTGTATGCAACTAGCTCACCTAGCTCGTGCAAAGCAACCCAGAACTTCTTATCAGCCTGTGACCTTTGTCCAAAGGATTTCCTCAGGAACATCAAAAGTACTTCCTCTGCTCTGTAGTGCATTGACATGAACCTGCAACAGGAGGTCCATGACTTTTGGGTTCACATGTACGAATCCCCATATGATAATGTGAGATGTGGCAACCAGCTCCAAGGATTTCTCTCCCACCCCCCCGCAGTCAACACAACTGTCTCTAACACAGTGAAAGGCCATTGGAATGCATACAAACAAATTAGAGAATATGCTTCTACGGCCCACAAAATAATCATATAAAATAGTTCATTTAGTCAGTCATTCCTTATGGCTGTTTAATTTAGGGCTCCACTGGCTGAAAGATGCTTCAAGTATATCTCCTATAGTTTTTGCCAGTTCCACAGGACAGAGATAATAGGATAGTGGGATGTGGCTGGTGTGCATCTTAACTTATTGTTTTCTGTTTTGCGGAGGTTTAAGTGTAGGTACATTCAATATTCTAGGACTATGTCTACGCTGTTGGCGGCACCATCAACAGTACAGGATAGATTTTGCACATTTGATTGAGCATCAGTAAAGACATGCTCAATTGACCCCAGAACTTGTCAAAAGCTGATCTGTTAAAACCACCCTGGCAGGTAGTATAGCACTGTGTTGATAGGAGGGCATTTCCCTTCAACACAGTGCAGTGGGGATGCTGCTGTAAGTAGGCATTTCAAAGTCAACATGAGATAGATTAGTTATTGTACACAGCTTATGTATCTCCTGTCGACAGCCACCAAAATCCACAGTCAGCGTAGCTCAGGCCTAGGAAGGTACCAGGGAGTATCGGTCAACCTTAAGTCTGTGTTAATAAAGCTTTTGGGCAGTGTATAATTTTGTAACTACAAACATACTTATTTACACCACAGTCAGGTATTTTGTTTCTCTAATTCAACTTCTTCAAGCTGTGTCAATGAGAGGCCAAATAGGAAAAAATGACAGGATATAATAAATGGGTGTAATTGTCTTAAGGTGTAATATTATCTTTTAACAAATGGCTAACTTATGCCACCAGATGGGAATTGCATGTGATCATCTGAGAACAGAAACTGGCACAAAATAATAGTTACCTTGGTAAACTCTAACAACAGTGGCTTTTGATATGCCTACTGTTTGGAAGACTGTGTCTACCTGCATGTACTTTCATTTTCCCATCTTTTACTCACTCTCTTTGTTCTAAGTAAAGCATTCCCTGAAGACTTCTGTAGTAGTTCAAGAATTGTTTAGCACTAAGGTTAAACTCTGCCCTTGGATAAAAGCACATGGATTTAAGGACAAAATAGGGTTCTAACTATTTAGATATGTTGACTAATTTTTCTAGAGTCAAGGCAACTTTATGAAATAGTATATTAATAACATACTACTACTATTATTTTGGTCATATGCAGCCTTTTTAACTTGGGGATCTCAGTCTGCTTTACAAATACTAATTAAGACATTTTAGAGACAAGCACACAGATGCTGAGATTTTCAGAACTGCCTGTGCGGTTTGAATACCAAATTCCCATAAAATCTATGTAACAAAAACCTGCACTAGTGATGTTTACAAACCAAAGGAATACAAAAAATGTCAGATTGAACTCTGAGTTTTGTGAAACCTTGCACAAAGGTATCTGAGATTAGACAGAGGTTCTCTGGAAGAATTAGGAGATTCTGCTCTGCTTAGTTACTAAGTCAAATACTGAATGTTCCTAAAAGACTTCCATCCCATCACCCCTAAATATGATCTTGTCAAGGTAAGCCTGAGTCAAATTGGAAGGTTAATAAATTTGTTAATCTTTATAAGTGCCACAAAATTCCTTGTTTGCTTTATTGGAAGATTAGAGTGGAGAACCTTGTGCTAATTCTGTGGCTATGGTGCTGTCCAAGTCTATGAATTATGCAGTTTACAGAGAATCATCTATCAGTTTAGAATCTGTAGGGTCTGCGCTAATCTTGATGTTTAGAAGAGTAGCCATTTAATGCCTAGCAAAGACCGAAGATATTTGGTCAGTCCCACAATGAGAACACATGGTACCTACAGCAACCAAGTTAAGTTGCTCACATCTAGATTTTTCAGTTTATAAATACCTTCTCTAGTTCTTATGGCAAAAATTACATGCACATGACTTAAAATGAAGAGTAAAATTCCATCTTTTCTAGGTTTTGCAGAGCATACAATGTCACTTATCATCAATTAAACCTGGGAACAATGCTAAATGAAACACTATGGCAGTAAAACCAAAAAGCCTGCCTTGAAGACAACAGCCTAAAGCAAAACCACAAATCCCTTTTCTAGCCAACCTGTTGTGAGGGAGCCAACATTTCATTTTAAAGAGCACTGCTTTCCTCGTAGACATTTATAACCACTCCAAACATTCTGAATTGGTGTTTTCAGCTTTGAAACATCTGGCAAATGTGGAAATGGAATAAAAATAATTTCAAAAAGGGAAAAGAGAGGCTGAAAACTGCTGTCTCTTTAATAACTATTAGTATTTCCTTGGATTTTCTCACTTTCATGTCAAACCTCTCAGTTTCTGTCCTTTGCTGCTGTATACTAGGGCCATACACTCTCCTAGATCTGTGCTGGAGCTCTCCCAGCAGCCAAGCACAGTGAACAAGGACAAGGAACAAGGTACAACCTATAGTGGCCATCATAGTGGGAAACTGTGCTATGTAAATCTCTAACTATTGATTAAGCAGTATGACAAGTGCCTTTGCTCCTTTTTAGTCTGTCCTAGTGAACAATCCTACACATATTGACTCAACAGAAAAACTCTTCTGGTAGATCTTTCATTCTCACTAGGCATGCTGAAGTCTGGAAATACACCTTTCCATGGGTACCCATTGGCCTTTATTTTAGTAAGAAGAAATGAATGGGAGTTCCACCCCCTAGGGACCAAAGGGCTTGAAACCCACCTTGCGCAAGTGGTTTGGAGTTTTCATACCCAAATATACTGTTTCTTTTTTAAAGGGGGAATGGGAGGGTTTGCAAAGAATAAGAAGCTGAGCAAAAAATGCACTGCAAAATGCCTCATGCCTTTCAAATATCTCTTACAACCATCCTAACAAATTGTGGCAATTAACATGCTGTTAGTGTTAGATGTATGCAGGCTGTGCAGGTGCTAATAATTGAAAAAGCATTTAGAGCTTTTACACCCAGGTTGAATATTTCATGATGTGCTGCATGTTTCACTATTTACTCAGTGGGCCTCTGTCACTTCAATCTTCCCTGACTGCTTTGACTGGTGCTGCAAAGCTCTACCAAGACAGAGTGACGGCTTGTCACGGGAAAACTCCACTGACTACTGGAGCTCGCTGGGACTAGCTATGAAGGTTGTCACGTCGCTCTTGTGGAATTCAGCAAATGTCTTGTGACTAATACACCCAACATTTGTCGGCTACCGTTAGCCATCCTCCATGAGCCTGTGTGGATGGCACTAAGTTGTAAGGAGAATTTGTAGCCTGTGTATGTTACGCTAACATAACACTTTCTAGCTGATCTTTATTTTCACAAGCTAAATCAGCAATGAAATTTCTACAGATGCAGTGCATGGATGAAATAAGCTTTACAGAGAAAAGTGGAACAGTGACAGAAAGAAAACCTGGTTTTTCACAGAGTTTCTTCTTAATGGTTCTTTCTTGTCATACACAAACTCATCGCTACTGGAGTTTATATTTGCACTGTTCTTGCACTATTCTCCTGACATGACTATCAAGAATTTATCTAATATGGCCAGTGGTAGCCAATTTTTGTCACGGGACCAAGAGTGGGTCAGGTGACATATGTTCTGGTTGAGATTTACCTCTGATAACTAGCAACTATTTCTTCACTTCCATCTAACATATTGTTGGTATCTCTGTCTCCTAATGTTACATGTCCATGACCCTTTCCAAAGAGTTAATTTATCATGACTACTGAAGAACCCAGTGCAATGCAGAGTATCTTCTTTTAGGAATCTGCCAAGTAAATGTATTTTCCAATCAGAACACCTTGTTACATCAAGAGCTGCTCAGAAGATACTCCTCAAATTATTACACAGAAAAACTTAGGACAGTCATTTGTTCTCATTCTTATACACAAGGCTGATGAGGGCTTGGGGGATAAAAAGTGTGTTCTTAATTTTTAGCAATTCTCATTTAGATTCTATAAAGCCGAAGATCTAGGAGGTAAGTAACTGGGGGGGAAGATGAGGATGAGGTAGCAGGAAAGCACCTGACAAAAGTAATGTATGGAAAAAAACAACAGCTAAGAAGAAGCATAAGATGAGGTAGTCTTTTCCACCTGAATGAACTATGTTTCACACCTCAAGGTAAAAGTCACAATTTTTAGAGACTTCTTTTTCTCTAAGCTATTTGGTGAAAGAAAAAATTCTCTTCTGTGCACCCTGTTTAAAGATTTTACCCTTTTTCCTTCCAGCATCTTTTGCCTTGATCTTAATTTATTCAGTGTTAGCCTGTACATTATAAAGGAAGTTGCTTGTTTCCTCTGCTGGCAGACTCTCTTAATTCTTCCTGAAAGTCCCTCTCTAATCTCAGATACATTTGCGCAACATTTTACAAAATCAGGGTAAAATTTGACACTTTTCTAATTCTCGTGATTTGTAGATATCACTTATGGTAACGACAATTGGACGTCTAGAATAGACTTTTCACTACCTTTTAAACTACCATCACCTAACTCTACCAAAAGGAGGTCTAGACAACACAAAAGATTTAATGTAAATGACCAGATGAAAACCTAGACTACTGTTTTAATATAATGGATTCCTGGAGTTGGTTTCATGGAGTTAATTTATGCTGTTAAACAACTATGGTGTGACACCTCAGAGATGACTGTCTATTAAGTACAGTGTGAAGTGATTCCACTACATACACTGTATCACATGCAAAGTTTATAAAGTGCTTTGGGATTCTTGAAGATGAAGGGCACTGTATAAATGTAAGCCATGATAACGTTGAACACAGAAAGCTTTCACCTCTGCAGACATGCTATTCATATTTGACTTAAGTCACAAGGTAAAAACCATCAGACTAAAGTAGCTCATAATTGACAGGTTTCTCCATAAAACCTTTCGACTACTGTATTTGGTTCTGACACAAATAATTCAGCAACTCAGCTCATGGAAGAATACACTGGAATGGCAGGGATAATGAAGGTCAATACCAAAAAGCACGGGGGGGGGGGGGAAAGAGAGTGTGTGTGTGTCCGTCCACACAACGAGCTAGAGATGTGATTCCCCTGCTCACATACACATACGCGTGCTAGCTCTGATTAAGGCAGTGCAAATACAAACAGAACTTTACCTGTCGTAGCAGCAATGGAAGCACAGCTTAGCCATACTGAAAATGTACTCAGTATGTATTCAACCCGGCCTACTCACACTGCTGCTGGTACTGTGACTGCACTGCTATTTATTCATGCACTAACTTGATCAGAGTTAGCACACGTATGTGTGTACAAGGATGGGATTCACACCCCTAACTGGTTGTGTGGACATATTGGGTGAAAGGAGGGGTAAGGGGATGGAGTACAACCATTGCCTGTACTATGTTTAGGTTAACACATCTCGTCATTAAAACAGACTCTGGATGTTTTCCTATGTATCTGTATCAGATAAAGAGGCTCATTAGATTTTCAGAAACCCTGCAAAAAAGCTGACTTTTTCCACATCACTTTGCTGGACCTTGTCAGTCTCTGAGCAAGTTTCCTGTTTGGCTGGTTATTTCTCCAGATCTGGGATCAAGAAAAATCCTCAGGCACATGAAATTCTCCTTGGCAACCAACTGACAACTCAGCTTCCTGATGCCTCTGATTCTTACGTGACCAGGGACACTAATGATAATGACCCTTTGCTGAGTATGCTGCTTGTCTAGAGGCCCATGTCAAGTACACCGTTCAGTTCAGAGTGGACAGGGACAAACTATTTGTTTGCTCTTCAGGCCCCTTGGGACCTGTCACAGGCCATTTGTTCTTACATTAAACAGTAACTTGACTCAGCTGGGTTGACAATTTCTGCTACTCAGTGCATTCCACTCATGCAGCAGCAGTTACCAAACCATTAAGTGAGGATTTGGACCCTGACAACAGTTTTCTAAGTGGCTTGCTAGTTTAGGCCCAGGACTTTTCAGATTTTTTACCAGCTACCCTTGAATCCAGGGAGACTGCATTTTGCCCAGCTTTGTCACCACATACACTGGGTGAGACAGCCTAGTCACATCTAACATGCTGTTAACTGGTGACATTCAACAAAAAAGGAAACCAGGAGATGATGAACAAGTGAATTTATGCCTGTTAATGATCCGGGGGTGGGGGACATCAAATGTTTCCATGTTTCCTTTCTGCAAATATCTCATGAAAAGGAAAACCTGATATGGTTTATGTGTCTGTTATTCTCCCGTATTTAGTTTCCCTCCTTTCCTTTTCCTTCCCATCATTCCCATTTTCATTTGGTGAGGTAGCTTTGCAGAATGTCTTACTGTGCCTCAGATGCATTTCTATAGGAAAAGTCCACTGACTTCCCTTTTAGAGTTTGTTGTGGTGGTAGTTTGTTTTGGTTTGGTTTGAAGTTGTTGTCTGACAAAATTACTTCTGTGAATTTAGAGAGTCAGATTTTCAGATGGTATAAAGTTGTGTAGCTCCACTGATATCAAGAAAGTTATGCCAATTTACAGAGTTTTAGAATCTGGCCCAATAGGCATTTTTCATTATATTGGCTAAATGTTTACCCAGTCTATTAATACGTATGACTCGTGTTACAACATAGCTATTCTGTGCCTCATTCACCACCTGTTAGTGTGACTCCTCTGATTTCACTGGATGTGCACACAAGCATAATACTGATGTAATATGCAGTTAGCAGAATCTCGCTATACACATATCAAACATTTCTAGTGCATACAGCATGTTTGCATAGTTCATAATTATCTACTAATAATTTAGGTTGCTTCTTTCATTGTAAAAACAGAGTTTCACACCCCATGTAGGTAATATGGATCGGTACAGTGTTGGGTGACTCTAAAATATTTTAGTTTAGTTCACTTCAAGTTAAGAAATATTTGAACTGGTCAAACTTCTCTGTTCATGCACTTGTTGGCCATGCTCAGGTCACATCCTTTGTGTTCTAGTGAAAACAGATATCATGGGTCTTTTGCCTATGGCACACAGAGAAGCACAGACACCTCTTCCTTCCACTGGTTTGTCCTCTATACAGCAGAAATGCAGTACAGCTGTTGAGTCTTGGACCCCATGTTATCTGTAAGCCTGATCAGGAAGTGACTCCTTAGAGGTACAATCAAATTCTCATGTAGCATTTTATGCATACTCTTCCAGCTCCACATCCTTACTCCTTCCAACCTTTTCTCCCCAGAACATCAGGACTAAATCTTATGGAATAATCTATTAATTGAAAGTGATCTGGCTGACACAAGGTCTCTTGGTCAGCTAAGTCATGCCACCTTTTGGACTTCAGGGCATGACTTCACAGCTGTGGGTCCCTGAAAGTCTGGTGTTACTACTCACAGGTCCACTGCCAGGGTCTAGCTAACACACACTGGAATCCTAAACCATTTGGGGTGTTAGAGGCTAAAACAAAAAGGAGAAGAGAGAACAAAAAATCAGGGATTTGGCTGTTGGAGCATGACTTCTGCCCCAGGGCTGTGCCTTCTTGTCTGTCTTCTTGGGCCTAGTTATCCCATTCACTACATGGGTTGTCTAGGTAGCAAGCCTCTTGGCTGGAATCTCTTGGCTACCCTTGCTAAGGAAGCAGCAGAATTCTTCTCTCCTTCCTGGTCAGCCCTGGGCCGGGTCTCCCCATTTAATTTATAATTTTTGTGCGACTCTGGACTGCAGACTAAGCAGGGCAGGAGCCCCAAGCTCTATTTACCCTCCCCCCATTGTCAATGTGGGGCCTATCTTCCACATCACCATGCTTTTCATCAAAACTTAGGAGAAAAATATTTTGAAGGTAAATATCAGCTATGAACATCACAACACTTTTACCTAGGAGGAAACATTGTATACTTCCAGCTGATATTAACTAAGGACTCCTTGGGGAGAGGGGGTTCAAGAAATGTCAAAAAAAGATGTAATGAAGTCTTAATTTGCTGTGCACAGAGAAGGATCTGACCACATCACAGCTTGCAAAGAAAACATATTTATTCTGATTCATTCTATTTTCCCTGGTTTTAGAGCTCTGTGCTACTATTCACTTTGCCACTATGTGCCTAACAGACAAGGCAGAGAAGCCCTGGGATATGGAAAAGGTTGAGGGTGGGGGCACAAGGTGGATAAATATATTCAGCAGCGAGAGAAGAGAGAGAAAACAAAGTCTGGATTCAGAGACTTGGCAAGTTCTCCACTCATTGCTCGACCTGTGTTTAGCAATTCTGATGTGCTACCGAGCAGACAGCTCAAGCTTGGGATGACTACTCTCCCTCAGTCCCTCTCCAGCAGGCAATGAAAGCAGGCTCCACTTTGAAAATTTTCCCCCATCATGCAAACTGACACAGGCATGCTTTTCAAAAACCCACAGCCAATCTGTTGATCATTACTTATTTACAAAGGCCTTCGGGCAGAAAGTCCTGTAAAAACCATACTTGATACGGTATACACTAGCTTTTTCTGCTTGTGGAAAAAGAGTACCCCTAAGGCTACCTCAAACCATCACTTTCTATTGCACATAAAATGCACCGTGTAACACTAAAGTATTTAATATATATGGTATAATATATCTACAGGAAAGGCATTTGTGTAGAAGTATGTTACCCTGTATTTGGTAATTTGATGTTTTGCTGAAGGCTATGACTTGAAAAAGCCTGCACCTAGTACAGAGGACCTGTCATCTCAGTACCCAAGAGCCAGTAGAATAAAGAAGTACCCTTAAGCAGCAAAACTTTGACACAGCTTTGAAGCATATGAAAACAGTATAACTCCCCAGAATTATTATTACTCAAGATCAAAGAAATGAGGCATACTTTACATAGCAAACAGGGATATCGCACTCAGCTACAAATGTTTCAGCTCTCTTTTTTAATATTTTTTTAAAATTTACTTCCCCAAATTTAGGGTTTGAGGGTGAGAGCTCCCACATTTTTCAAACTTTAAAGAGATAAAAACTATTAGTGCCAGATAAGACGATTACCCAAAGGTGAGTCAATTGAAAATGATGTTAGCATGACAACTGGCTTCAGAAAAATGAGAAGCTTGGCAGTATGCTCATTTTATTCTTCCTCAGAAACTGTAAACAAGCATGTAAATCAGTGTCACACAGGCAAGGCTGAGCCACCAGGAAGGCAGAGAACTTTTAACGATACATTTAACAGAAATAGATGGTCAATGGGGGGAAAAAAAAGACACAGTTGGGTGCATTTCCTTCAGTGAATCAATCTCACTTTTGATCCTGCAGTCTAAACACAGATGACGAAGGCTTAAAGAAGTTTTGCCCTTGAATGTGCCCTAGACTGTAGGAACGAAAACCAGAAAAGGCTCCTTTATTGAATTGGCTAATGAAATTCCCACTGCACTGACTGAAGTAGAGGGGGCAAAAATTATCTGGCTATATCCATAACCATTAGAGGAACATGGTTGCTGGCAATAAGCAGATAAAGGTGCTAAGTGATGTATGTATGTTACATATATGCACAAAAGTATGCATGAATCCCTGTCTCTCTACACATATATAGACACGAGATGGGTGTAAGCTGTGATGCTCAGATCTGGATCCAAACATGAACCAGCCTTGCTGCTTTCTAATTATATATACACACAAACAGAGTAGAACAAGTTGCACGTAGAGAACTAAGGTATAATAAAACTCCATTTAGCATGCCTGATCCTGTGTCCATGAATTACCATGGGAAAAGGGTAAAGCAGAGAGAGAAGTAGAAAGAAAGCACCATTTTGCTTCAATGTAGTACAATGCCCCACTTGCAATTTCCTTTACAGAGAACTCTGCTTAAAGGGAAATTGTCCTATGGAAAGAAAAGGCTTAAATATAAGAGGGTTCTTCTATTGTAGAATACTATATATCCAGCAACAGTGGGAAAATTTCACCTACAACCAGAATATGTTTTATCGTCCACTTTTAGAGTATGTACTATTCTTAAACAAAAAAAAAAAAGAGAGAGAGAGAGACCCAAAGCCTGTATTTCATAATTAATATTGCTTTTAGCCTGAGTAAAATTGCATTAGTTTTGAACTTGGCTTTGGCAAGAACATAGATTATTAGACTTTTTTTAATCAGTCAAAATCAATTAACAGAAATATGATTTCAATCGACAGGATAAAAGGAAGGTAATATTCAGGTTCATTTTTGATTGTGACGATACATCTCACATATGGCCTTAAGTACAGAAAACAGTACTCAGAGGGATTCCGACAAAAAGAGAATCGCCTGAGGCAAACTAACCACATGAGTTCCTCTGATTGGTTAGTGCGATCATTAGTGCCACTGCAGTTTAAGAACTACACATGGACAGGACAGGGTGACAGCTAAGACTTTAAAGCCTATGTATTTTTCAAACAGCTTTTCAAACTGGTTTTCATGACAGAATTTTTTTCAGCTCTATCATTAACTGCTGACAAGCTGACAGAATAAATACTTCAGCCTTTCAGAAACCATCTAACAATCTTTTTCTTCACCCCCCCTTTTTTTTGAGGTGGGGGAGGAAGGAAAGAAGATAAAGATATGAGCTTCTTCCAGTCTTACCTCATCAGTTTGGGAGAGGAGTTGGGTGAATTTCTCATGCCTCCATTTCGCTGCTTTTTTTTGGGTGACAGTGTCGACGGCTGTTCATCTTCAACTGGAAATAGAGGCAACTCATGAGATCAAGGACCACATCAAGTGCTATACAAAATACAAGTGACATAGCAAAGACCACACACTCAACGTCCATTCACGCACTGATACTTCATTGCTAACTTTTTAGGCCCAACAGTTAAAAAAAAAAAAAATCAAACATGTTAGTCAAAGAGATTGGTTTGGAGGAAAAGGAGCTGAAGAAGGGAAGAAAACCAGTATTTTGAACACGGAAGTTCAAATTGGTTTCATACTTTTAAAATAAACCAAAAGGGGTGTGGGGAACAGCATTTATATTATTCTTTCAGTTATTTTCAATTAGCCTGTGCTACTGAAGAGCAGAATTAGTGCTCTGCTATATCCACAGAAAGATAAAGTGCTATTTGAAATCCCAACATAACAGCTGCCAGTCTGCTTTTGCTAATGAACCAGATATCAATTGCTTCTCACATGCCAGACCACAGAGTCTTCATGAAGAGATGTAAAATATTCAATGCCTTGATGTTTAATGTTTCAGTTAGTTAGGATTGTGAACACTGTCTGCAATTGTGCACAAATCTCCAGCACAATTCAGACCTCATCACTCCATCCTTCTCACAAAGGGGAGCTGTTATAACAGGTGTGAGCAGGAAGTTCAATGGAAGTGGGGAACAGTACCTGTATAACAGAGGATGTGTTACATATAGCAAAGGAGTCTTAATGAGGATGGAGTACGTTTTAAATCAAAGATCACTTTCTAAATGTAAAATTATTTACTATAAACAGAACATTATTAGATAACATAATACTATTTGCTTTAAATAAGGACAATTTCCTAATAAGTTGTGTGTTAATATTAACCTTCCCCATGACTGTTTTAAGGACAGATACTGTACTCAATTATTAGCACACATAAGTACTATATTTGCTATCAAAGGGAATCATCAGGGAATGCTGGTTTCTCACATTCAAACTAAGTCTGTAACATCAAGAAGGAAAAATAGTCTCTTTTCCATCCTATAGTTAACTGAGAAACAGCCAAGAAGACAATGTAACTGAGACCTAAGTAGCTGTTACCTTAAAGATAAAGGGAAAGAAATTAGTAGTAGCAGCTACATTAAAAGAGCTTAAGACACATTTGCAGTGCAGAAGCAGCAGCTGAAAAAAAATTCTATTTGCAATGAACTATATAGAAAGGAAAAAGCAGAGCTGGACATATGTCACCTGCTCTAGATTTATCTGAGAATGAATTAAGCAATATCCCTCTGCTACAACCATCCTCTGACACTATTTTCTCACAGCTCACATTCTAGCTTGTCAGGTATGTCTGTTTTCCATGTTATGGAACTTCATTTTGCCTTCATCAAGATTACAGGGATGGACTCTGGAAGGGCAACTTTAACTGGGCATTGCCCAACAAATCCAGGAAATTAAAAAAAAAAGAAAGCCTCAAAACAGTGACATCAAAGGGGTTGTAATTAAAACGGAGTGATAATCAACTTACAACAAATAATTGATTTACTGAACTAACCAGCCTTTTCTTTCATCATAGCTAATATGAAATTTATTCAACATTTGACTTTTATTTTCCGTTTTAGAAATCCACAGCATAACCAGGAAGTTTGTTATTTAACATTCAAATTTCTGGCTGTGCTGCCTACTTCTGATTCATTTGGTAAGTCACATAGTGCAACTACCATTCTTTGATTGACAAAGTATCATCATTTTCACAGGGAATGCTCAAATGTACACATTTAAAATAGCTTCCCTCTAAGAGTTAATTGCAATAAAACTTGATCTCTTCAATATTTGGCTGTTTGTATACTGAAGTAAGCACCCTAAGGGTGTTGTGTGTTTTGGTTTGGTTTTTTTGTGTGGTATCTGCTCAGCAATAATTATAATAAAGTGTGGGTCTTTATACATTCCATAACACTCTCTGGAAAACGTTCTCTGGGAAATGGTGCAGTCTTGTATTAAACTTATCTATCAAAAACATTATTCATGTGCTATTTTACACAGGCAATAATTTGCTTTTACTACATACACAGGACTCCCTTGTTCTTTATTGGATATAAATAGTCAGTCCAAATAATATGAATTCATCACTTAAGAGATTAGGAAATAACAATGCAAAATGCTGCTTGCAGAAATCACCTACAAATAATGTGTTTCCCTCTGTCAGTAAATAAAATCTTAAAGCTTCACCTAAATTAATCTGCTACCATGGCGCTAGAAAACGTTTTATCAGAAATTCAGTAACATACTACAAGTTGAGTACATTTTTATACCTTTTTCACTAGCATAGGAAAGCTCTATACCCCGTAGGAGCATTTGCTGTCTCATTTTGATACACATCAGCTGTAATGATATTATATACAGAAATATTTCTATTAACAATGCAGTGTGCTATAAAAATATGTTTCCAAGACTTCTGCTGGTTAAAATGAATTATGCTTGCTGTTTCAAATGTTAAAGGTAAGTCCAATGAGGATCTTTCATCTTACATGGTCTAGCATTTGCTTTGTCTCCAATCCTGCTCGATGTTACTACCATACAGCCAATTGTAAAAGTAGGCCTTATTATTACTATCCAGAACAACAGTCTCCACAGCTGGATTTCCTGACAAAGGGTACAGTTATTGTATCTACAACAAACAAGCTCCTTCCTTCATTAAGTGCCCATCATCTTTATGCCAGATTACTGTCTGTGTTAACCTGCAAAACTCTAAGGTAACGTGGCTCACAAATTAAAAGCTATCACCCAAGCCCTCAGAGTAACGTCGTTTCTCTACTGAAGGTGTGCTTTGCTCAAGCAAGGGAGCGATTTATTTTCATTGCAGTAAAGAAAGATTATCTATTTTAAACACATCTGAATCAGGATTTATATTTTGTTTTTAAATGAAATCTGTATGAAAAGAGTCTATAGTTCTAAAAAATTGGAAATGCATTTTTACTCCTTAAAAGTGTGGGGGCCGTGGGGGGTGAATTGTTTGAAGCTAAAATATACAAATGGTGTTTAATGGTGTATATGGCTGGTTCCCAAAATTGTTGCGATGATAACTCACAGGCTGGGTTCATAGTCATAAGTAGGACGTAAACTGTATCTAACCGTATTTAATTATTATTTTTATATATTCTATTAATTTCCTGTGTACTTAAAGAAAGTAAATCTAGCAAAACTTTTAGTTAAGCTACAAAATTTTATTTTCATTTCATGGTTTCTGCTTCTGCATGAGAGGAATGAAAATTAAATTTCCTCGTTGCATGAAAGAAAGCTGTATTTGAGTAACAGGCTCTGATATATGCAACTCAGTGCTAATGTAGATTTGACCTACTGTTTCTCTTAATGAGAACGTGACCCTATTTTTAATATTTTCAATTTCTTTAATGCTGTAGGAGTTGTTGCAATGAAGTCATACTATATTACACTCACCTTCTTTATCAGAAATTCAACACAAAATTTTATAGAATGTGAACTCAATCCAGTCTCTGAGCTCTCATAAAATTAAAGAGCTTGTTTCTGCACATCCCTATGCATAACACTTAATGTATTGCTGTAACAACCCAGTGCTCACTTTTCTAATAGGCATAGAATCTAACAGTTTTACAGTTCAGGAAGACTCAGTGCTAGAAAAATGTCAGGCAAGTCTAATGAGGCTTCAGATACTCTGGTTTATGCAGGAGTTTAATTTGAAGTTACACTGATGTTTTAACATGTTTGCTTATTCTTGAGTAAAAAGGATTCATTATTTCAATGACATAACCTCCAGACAATGTTCCATGAATTGATTTAAGATGTGCTGGTAATTTTAACAGTCTTAATGCAGAGCTGAACATCTGTAACAACATATTACTTGACTTTTATGCTCATTTTGTTTTTAAGCCAGATAAAGGAAGTGTCTTCCAGAAACAGTGAAAAAGTTCATAACTTTACTTTTATTATTTTCTTAATTATTCTATTCTTTCCTTGCTTCAGCCAGGTCACTAACAATGCAGTTTATGGGTGCTTCTCTTTTGTCAACCCCCCAAAATGAGCTGAATTATTTAATAACATTTAAGCTACCAAATATCACAAATGGGAAAACCAAGTAATCTCATTCCCTAGAATATGTTTCAAAGCAAATAAAATATAAGAAAATATAAGAAAGATAAAACTTCAGCCACCTAGAAACGTTAGTTACTTTCTTAAGTTAATAATCATCACATCAAGAAACCCACAGCTGTAGGCACTTAACAACGCATTAGTAATGTCATTTTTACATTGAAAACACTCATACTGTAAAACCATGCACAAGCCAATCTGTACTGCCTTTTGTATCCAGCTAAGGGGCTACCTACGGAGATCTTGGTACAACCCAGGCTTTTGAGGGTGATAGCGGTATTTTACAGGCAAACTGAGTGCCCGTTTCAATCTACAGTGGGTAGATTTTCCATGTTCAGCAGAACTCAACATGTTAAGGTGCAGCAGCGAGGGACTGTTGGGTAGAAAGAGGCTCCCTTTATGGTTATTAACAAGTGCAACAGGTTCCAGGGCTCCTTCAGCGGGCTTGGCACACATGAGTACATTAGCAGTTGCATTCTTGAACTGAAATGAACATTTTGGATAATTTGAGCTAGCTTCCTTCTTTATTTCTAAATAATAAGAAAAAATGTCAATTAATGATTTGTGTATTCAAAAAGTTTTCAAATCACAGGCATAAATCAATTTTATATTATGTGGAATTACAGACTTCAAAGCTTAAACTATCAGTTTCCATAGCTGAACTAAGGGTTTATACCTGGAGCCTTCTTAAAAATGGCTATATATATAATAAACCCTTATAAAAGGATTATCCTATAATATTGTCATCTTTAAGCAATAATCCTACCCTTGAGTAAGTGTGTTTGCAGCAAACTTATTTCTCAGATGTTGATAAAGATCTCAAGAATTATTAACTGGAGATGATGTTTATTCAGTTGAATTTACTGGAAATGTCAGGGAAGACACAGTACTTGGTTGCTATTAATGTAAAGAAGGAATCAGAAGAAAAGGATCAACATTTTCAAACTTGTGTGCCTCCTATTATGGACTTAAATCCATATTTAGGCACCTAAATAAAAGTGGCCTGATTTTCAGAGGAGCAAAGCACTAGCAAATATCACTAAGGTCAATGCACAGCACCCCTAAAAATAAAACGAACCAAATTAACTGCCCGAATGTGGTTTCAGTTTGAAACGGCAAACCTTAATCTTCACTCTTCTAAGGTACACAATCACAAAATCATGGAAACTGCATGGGACCATGAGAGGTTATCAAGTCCAGTTACCCGCTCATGGTAGGTCTGAGTACCCTCTTAAAACATCCCTGACAGGTGCTTGTCTAACCTGCTCTTAAAAACTTCCAATGATGGAGATTCCACAACCTGCCTAGGCAATTTATTACAGTGGTTAATCACCCTGACAGTTACTAATTTTTTCCTAATATCCAGCCTAAACCTACTTTGCCATAATTTAAGCCCATTGCTTCTTGTCTTATCATCAGCAGTTAAGGAGAACAATTTTTCTCCCTCTTCCTTGTGGCAACCTTTTAGGTACTTGAAAACTGTTACCATCTCCTCTCTCAGTCTCCTCTTTTCCAGACTAGACAAACTCAGCTTTTTCAATCTTTCCCCATAAATCAAGTGTCCCAGACCTCTAATCATTCATATTGCTTTTCTCTGGACTTTCTCAAGTTTGTCCACATCTTCCCTGAAATGTGACACCCAGAACTGAACACAGTAGTCCAGCTGAGGCCTAATCAGTGTGGAGTAAAGTAAAGTTCTCACGTCTTAGTTACGATACTCCTGTTAATATGCTCCATAAAAGTGTTTGCTTTTTTTTGCAACAGTGTTACACTGTTGACTCACATTTAGCTTGTGGTCCACTATGACACCCAGATCCCTTTCTGCAGTACTTCTCTCTAGGCAGTGATTGCCCATTTTGCATATGTCAATGGACTGGTTTTCCCAAGTGGAGTACTTTGCATTTGCCTTTATTGAAGGCAAGACTATGTCTGTATTAGACTATGTCTACACTGATGGCAACAAATACGCCACCATCAGATTGACTTATCTGGTTTGACTGAGCGGCAATAAAGACATGTTCAGTCAACCCAGAAGTTGATCAAGGAAAACAAACTCCTCAAGTGGCATAGCACTGTGTCGACAGGAATGCATTTCCCATTGGTGTAATGAACACAACACAAGTTATGCCAGCTACTCTGCCACAGGACTTTCATTTTTTTTTTGCTATATGCAGACTAACATGGCTACCCCTCTAGAACTTTACAGAGGTCAGTATGTTTTTGCCCTCTTTGCTCAGTTTACCAAAAGCTGGAAACAAGATACTTATGAGGTACTCTGATACATACCAACTATTTCCAAGAAATAAGGACTTTGATCACTGAGGTTCAACCAATATGAACTACATGAAGAACCCATTTGTTTTAGAAGGGTTTCTACATTAATGGCTTGATCCAGCTCTCTGTGGTGTGGATGGAAATATTTCTATCAATAAAACCTGTATCAGAACATATCATATAGTGTTTTTCTGCTGTTTGCTATTAATAATAAAATATAGTCAAATGATTGCACACTTGAATTTTATTGTAAAAAGAGGGAAAATATTGATCCTACTAATGTCAATTCTAATAATTACTTAAGATTACCATGAAAACTAAGCCTACCTATGCAGTAAAAGCTTAGCTTCTCCCTGCCCTCTCTGACCATGCCACCATCTCTCTCTGCCATACTGACCCCCTCCCTAACTCCCAGGCCCTGACACTGGTGCCCCTGGGCCAACCCCCCCCCCACCTTCCCAGGGCCCCCTTATCTAGCCACTCTGGTGGCTAGGCACAGTCTGGGGCTCACTCCCCCTTCTTTAAGCTCTTCCAGGGCTGAGCACCTGATATGGCCAATCTGGTAGCTTCGCACAGGCTGAGGCCCCCCCTGAGCACGCTCAGGGTGGAAGATTTAAAACTCCTAGGCTGGGGCTGCTTTCCTCTGGCTTTCTTCCACAAGCCACACTTTTTCATTCAAGAGCCAGATGCAGCTCCTGAGCTGCAGTTTGGCCACACCTGTACTATTATATCAAAACAAACATTAAAAATTATTAATGGGAGTGACAAAGTGCCCATTTTTAATTTATTTCCTCTAGAAACATAGAAATCACCAGGCCAAAAGTCCATTTGTTCCTCTATCCTGTTGCTGATAGTAGCCAGCACCAGCAGCCTCAGAGGAAGATGCAAGGAACTGCACAGAAGACAATTATGAAATAACCTGTCCTTATTACATATCTGAATATCTTAATTGGGAAAACAGTAATCTTCTCTCTTTCATATTCAAAATCTTATGGAGCCAAATTTTTAAAAATTAGGCACTAACTCAAACATATGCAAATACATGTATAGGCATAAAGAAGTAATTCTGTGATCAAAGCATACAAGTGAGCCCCATGTCTAACTACTATCGCACACATAATTAACAGTTTTACATGTGCAATTCTATAGTTTACACAGGCAAGCACTTCTCCATGTGCATAAATTATGCACTTATACTTTAAAATTTGACCTACTGCACAATAAGAAATGTAACCGCTTACATGCATAATTTATTTGGTTTTTTTAACTGTAAGGGTGTTTACCCTATTGCATGGATGTAACACTCATATGGAGAAAAATAGCTGTGTTAATTGTATAGAACTAAATATGTCATTACCAACTTTCTGTACTTCAGCAAGCTTGGCACCCAATCTATACGTGCTGAGGCACGTTCTTTTCTAAAGCACTGCTTAATTTTCAAGTTAACTTCATCCAGTGCCACAGGTGTTCTCTATATAATGTGTTTGTGATTAAGCCTTTATTTTCTGGGTAGCCTCAACAACTCTACCATTTGAATTAAAGAACAACCCCTTTCCACTCAGGCCAAGTTAGCTCAAAATAGCAAAGGCCTATGTTATTAATGCTAAAAGTCAATTGCTTCATCACTGATGATAATTGTTGCATCTTATTGTCTGTTACCAAGGTTAATTTTAAAAGCACAGGGCCTTTGCCATGGATTCATATGTTAGATAAATGCATTCTTGAGGAGGGCAGAGGCCAGGCAGTGGCTGAGAGAAAATGGGAAAATAAACTGAAACTTTCACGGTGGTCACCAAAAGTTAGTTAACCTTTACCATGTTCAGGATTAGACTGTGTGATATTTCCTAATCTACGCATAAGCAACTAGCATCTCTAATACCTCTGTGTGGTTATTATAGGCAAACGTCTATGGCAACTACTGTATATCTCTTGAAATAGAAATCCTGTTAACATTATCTTAGGTGGTAATAATGCCTATCAAATATTAAGGGATCAAAAGTGATTTACACAGCAGTTTATTTTTAACACAGTAACATGCAGCCCCACAAAAGATCTCAGGCAAGCTGCACCCTGGGAAGAAAATACAAGGTCTTGCCTAAAGACTAGATTATCAAATTATATCTGCAGAGTTCCTTTTGATATTTTATACATATTTGTTATAATAAAATTCATTTGAACAATAACCAGCAAGACTTGAACATTTCTTAAAACAACCCATGTGCTTAACACCATGTCCATGGCACTCTGTTTTACTCTTTCTTAGCCTTAATTTAAATGTAACAAGGCAGAATACCAATACAGTTCTTTCAAAGAAATGGCTGGAACTGGCTTCAGTGTGATTTGCCTGGAAGGGGAGATAAAGATGTGTTTAAAAAAAAAAAGGGAGAGAAGAAAGATCAAAATACCTAAAATAAGATAAAACCATCAACTGGAATTGCTATGTTTTCAGTACCATCTCTACATCAGATTCTAACATAGCATTTTTCCTAAAGCCGTAGCTGTCACTTGCAGATACCTAATTTTTGGTTTCATTCCAACTCATACATACTACATCCCCTTAATCTCTGTAAAGGGTGATACTCCATCACTATAAAGATAAGCCACATCAGCACTAGAACTACCGGCAGTGTTTATAGCAGCTTACCAACTCCTGGTCTGAGTATCTAGTTGCTTTGTTTCCCCCTGGCCCCTTTAACTTTCCTTTTCTCTTTCAACTTCTCCATTTATCACCAAACGCAGAAAGCACTGTTCTCCTGTAATCTGACATACTCATGTACAACTCAGCTCTTGAATGGTAGAATATGACAATGTGGAGCACCCTGTTACTGAATGCAAATAATCAATATGTTGATTGTGCTTCTGGGTATCAGAATTCTTTTGGTCTGAGTCGCAGCGAACATGACTCCCCTATTACAGTGCAAGCCTATTTACTTTTCTACCTACCACTTTGTAAATCAGGCAACTGAAGATACCCACTGCAATTCCTCTGAACTGTCAGCTAGTGCTGTGATTCCACCCAGCACCCCTGTACAAGACAACAGATTAACCATTAGACTAGATATGTTGAAAATATACAGCTTCAACCTTTCCCCAGCTAGCTCAGAGCAATGTATAGATGATTATTTCAACCGTCAGCTGCCGCATAGATTTAAACCCCTGCACAATAACTCCTGGATTCATCTGCCCCTTGTCAAACTTGCACAGCTTTAGTTTGAGCATACGTAGTGTGGCAGTTTCACTGCGGATCTAGAATAATCCAGACGGCTGCTGTCTCTTTGTTAACAGGAAGCTAAACTGATGAGTTTGTAATGTATTTCTTATCAAAGGTAGTCTCGAAAAAGAAAATGTACCCAATCAGTTTGGGTTGGAGTTTAACATACACTGAATTATTGTTTAATCAAAACAGTTGTGTTATTTGTCTGGAAAATAAATCTTATTTAAGGCCCTTTAAAAGTCATTTTATACCAATGAATTATTTATTTTATGAATTTATAAATATTGCTTTTTTTTTTTCAATTGCACATGCAATGAAATCATTGACTAGAGACTATAAGGCAATGGTGCCTGACTAGATACAAGAATGTTAATTTTAGAAAACTGCAGAGCAGTATTTGTTTGGTGTCTGAAGTGGTAATCCTGAAAGGCAAGGATTGCAGTCATGTTTCCTATGTACATTCCAAATTCAAGGAGATGCATTTCATTTCTTTCTGTTTGTGCAAAAGGGAACAGATAGCTTGTATATTGATATACATTGCTGCCAATATAAAAGCAGGTGAAGCTCACTAGCTATCAGTTTCAGTTTGTGCTATGTGCAAGAAGATAAGAAAATATAAAGATTGAAGAATGTCAGGCATGTAAGGTTTCTATATGTTTTACAAATTGTTGGAAATACCAAATGCACTTTGAACCTCTTTGCATAAGGGATTCTCTGTAAAACAATGAGACTCAAGAAGCCAGTGATCTCGTCATTTTTGGAGGCTTTTATCTTTTGACTAAAAGCATTTAAAATTGATTGACCTTAAAATGAATCACTCCAACTTTTTTTTTTTTTAACCAGGCATTGGTTATTTAAATGTTGTATTAACACTACAGTGATTTTCCCTCTTTTAATTCTCACAGTACCAAAGAGACTGTATGAGAGCTAGATTTATTTTACTTTTTTATTTTTTTACTTGAATGCTCTATATAAGCAGCTAACACAACATCTTAAATGCTGGCAGACTGAATCCTGTTATGCATTATAGATGACTGCCCTGATCTTCTATTAAACCAAGATAAAGTTATAACATATGGGCTTTTAGGGTAAGGCAGGTACATACTTTGGCACAAAGAAGAATATGCTACAAAGACACTTGGTTTAACCTTAGTCTTTTGATAAAAAGAAGGCCAGGCTGAGATTTTACACTGCATGTAGCCTTTAATTTATTTCTTTAGGGGTGCAGTAACCCTCTGTGGGTATTGCAGATCTTTGATTTTGCTTTGCTCTTCCAGTTTAATCCAAGGGTGGCATGTTATAAATGCTTTTTCCTACAGATACCTGTTATCACTTCAACTCTCTATTGCTTCAGCAAAGCAAAATGAAGAACTAGGTTAAAGCTGTTCTTACTGGAGCTGATCTAAAGCCCATGAAGTCACAGAAAAGATTTATATTGGCCTGAGTGGGCTTTAGATCTGGAGCATTAAACTGTTCATAATTCATGCTTCAGGGTGCAAGCTGATGAAACAGGACAGGAAGAAAGCTTTACCTACATATGCAGCATTGCACAACTGCCTACATGAGCTATATAGTCTTCAGATGTAGGATAATCCCAGACGAAGGACAGCAGACTTGATGGGCCTGGTATGGCAAATGTTATGTTCTGATACAGTGAAATATACAACATGGCGCTGCTGTTTCCAGGAACCACTTTTCTTTTCCTCTAACACAGGCTTGAAGAGAAAAGTTAGAGCTAATTTGTGAAACATAATCAAAGCTTAATTAATATTCAGGTTTATTTATAGTTCCCCCGAACCTCTTATATTTTTTATTCAGATTTTAGTCCCCGCCCTTTCATTTATCTCAGTTTTTCAGATAGCCTGTTCCCACACTGTCTTCTCAATTTACTATTCACCTCTAACTATTTATTCAAGTCATTAAACTGTTTTTGGCAAACAAAAAGTTCAAAAAAATCCAGAGGATATTTTCCTTTTTTGTTTTAACAGTCCACTTGATTTCCCCACAGATGGTGGCTACATGAATATCTTCTGGTCTGAAAAAGGAGCTTTTGGAAAAATAGGAATTTGAAAAGAGGACTGATTAGATATGGCCCAAGCTGCAAGATTTAGAACAGGACTTGCTCACTCAGTATTGGCAGCCATGCTGTTCCAGGTCCACCTCTTTTGAAAGGAGTAGAAAAATGAAGTACACTTCAACTAGATAACACTGAAACACAAATTCTCCAGACAGGTAAGTATTCTCTCAAGCAGATTTTACTCTAATGTTATATAGAGTCATATAACCCTGGTACCTGAAATGACAGGAAGGAGCAAAAGTGACAGAGAGAAATCTTCAAGTGGATTGCCCAAAACCAGATCTTGCCATCATCGTGGGTTACCATTTTTATAAGAGATGCTTGATTGTTTAATGGGTATAAGTTGGTGACTAGGAGTGGAGAAATCTTGGGTTATCACTAATTTATTGAGAGAACATGATCAGGTAACTTATGGCCTGGTATTTGGTTGCATTGAGCACTCACAACTGTGCTGAAGTAAATGGGCCAATAATCTCTCTGTTCCTCAATCTCCCTATATATAAAATAGTATTATCAACACCCTCTTTGCAAAGTACCTTCATGTGTCTTGACTCTCAAGGTATCTATGATAAGTTAATACTCATCAATTACTTTGATATACTGAACACACAGATTCCTTTTAATATGAAACAGCATAGATATGATTTCTTACTCTGTGCTTTTTTTTTCTTGAACTTACATCTATAAAGGAAATTGCCATTCCTTTATATGAGGTCTGATGGCTCCTTCAAGGTGAAATATATTAAGCCAAAAGCCATGCATGTGTTCTTTGGTTCCTTCTTAAGAGTAGCATCATAGGGCAAATTGTAGTGTTAAACTTCTCCATACTTACAGTTCTGGGGTTAATACATTGGCACAGACTGTCCTTGTCTTAACATGTTGCAAGGCAAAGCAAAACACCCTTTAGCTTATTGCCTGAGAGAGGTTTTCAACACCAGCTACAAAGAACATGGAGGAAGAACCACGAGCATTAGCAAGACTAGACTACAATTATGTCATTCTATCAAGATGTACTAGGAATCTGTCCTGTTGTTATTGTGAACTACCACTAATAGACGTTGCCACTCTGTGGCTGAATATACTGCAAAGTGATCAATCACTGTTAAGACCAGTGAAGTTCCTACATGGCCAAAAACAAAGAGTAGCCTGTTTAAAAATGAGTCTCCTAAACTGCACCCACAATGGTGCCTGTGGTGCAGTTAACTGTTTAAGCTCTTTGAGGTGCATTAAAGCTCAGTGGGAAAAATATAAAATACTTGCATGCTGAATACCACACTAAAAATAAGAACAGGGTCCTCTGTGATTGCTTTACTCCTTCGGATTGAGAAATCTTGCATGTGTTGTGTATAGCACATTTGACAGGAAAAGACGGTTATTTAGTGAATAGGAAAGGGATTCAGCAGTACCTACAAGCTTATTTTTTCCACAGCAGAGCCCTATAAATCTAATCTAAACTCTAGATCTAATTGTTTCCTTCCTAAGGGCAATGGGAAATGTAGATTTCACCCTAAAGAAAGCTAATTAGAGTCATTATTGCATTTTCCGGTGCCAAGCGCCATTTTTTATCTATTTTTTAACACATACATTTCCAGTAAAATTCCAATCAATATCTTCTGGAATTTATAAACTGATGAAATAACCTTTTCTCCATTCCAATCATTTCAGCCCTTATTTAAATCAAACTTTATTGTGTTTATGTTGAGGGGAGTTTCCTTCACAAATGAGTGCTGTTAAACCATCTTATCATCCTCCTACCACTATAGAACTCTTCAATATGAGCAATTTCAAGAGAGGGGTTTATCTGTTTGTACTCCTAAATCCCTTAGGAACTTATTAATATTCCCCCCTCTATTTGTGTAGTTCTTTTCCAAATATCTCTAGACAACACAAGTTCCATGCCCAAAGAGTCCCAGTGCTCCTTCCTTAGTGTCTATTACTATGAATTAGTCCAATGTTGCCTTTGTTTTAATTCTGTCCACAGCCCAAACATTTCCTTCCCCTTCTGCAGCTCTTTTTTGCCATATTGAAGGGAGAAGAAATGTCTATATCTCACAGTGACCCCCATGCTACCATATCAGCAACAAGAAATGTGGAAAGTTTCCTGACATTTCACTCTGTTTTCCTTACAATGAACTAGGATCTGTTTTCATTCCAGTCAATGCAAAACTCACGTGGACTGGAATGATGCAGGCTCAAACTCAGTGATCCCAGTGTACTCTCAGGCTGAGCTGAAATACCTTTCAGGATGTAAGACTTAATATTTTTTTCTTACTTACGTGTGGGTAATGTTTGTTATTCATAAACATAAATTAGCCACAATTAAGATTCTGTACATATGTTTGCATAATACATACAGGCTTGTTTTATGTACTTGTAAATACATTGATCATATACTCAACTTATATGTATTTTCATACCATTGCTAAGTGGCACTGGAAATATTAGAAATTGTTTTTCTCCAAACAAAACTAATTTCTTAAACATAAATAATTTAAATAAATGTACAGGATCTCAGATCCCTCAGTTGTTGTTTTATTTGTAAGCTAGCAGCCCCATCTGCTGGTTATACTGCATTTCAAGCCCCACTGTGGTTTTTCTCCCATCAATCCTGGAGTCTATGCATAATATATAGCAATATTTCTCAGCTGACTTATACACAGAAAATTTTATTACTAGAAGACAGATTTCTAACACAATGGTTGCAGTTTATTAATACTCCATTATCTGAAGCATGACTTTTGTAAGGAGTAAATGTTAATTGTTGACAGACCAATTCTAATATGTAAAACACCATAAGTAAACACCCAAATAAGTCAAAAGGAGTGATCCAGTTATATCAACAATCTGTTGGTACAGATGTTGACTACACTGCTTACAGAAATAAAGTTAAATACAGTTTGCAACATAAGAAACCAGTAAAATATACTTCAAAGAAAGAACATTCTCTTTAGTCGTAATTCCAGTGATATATTTTATAGACCTCAGTGTTAGGAAGTTATATTTTCATCTAAACAAATACACCTAAAATAGAAGTGTCATTTAGTAAATCTACTAATATAATGAAAACCCAAGATAAACATAACCAAGATTAAATCTATAAAATCATAGTAAAAAAATGGCAAGCGACAAAGCAGAGCTGGCACATAATTCACAGATATGGAATATTAGGGAAGTTCAGTGTGTCATTTTAGGTAAACGATGGCAAAAGAGAGGAGGCAAAGTAACACAATAAAAAGAAGAAATGGATATGTGATAGCTTACTCTGATTATAACTGCAAAAGAAACTGCACAAAGAATTAAAGCCAAAACATACAGTGGTTTGGCTACAATTGATTGCTACAGGGGAGCAAAGGCTTGCAATTTCGTAAGAGTGGAGAATTAAGTATAAGCTAAGAAATCTAGTAGTGATAACTAATAACAATGTTACTTATAACTGCGATTTGATCTCTAACAGAAAAAAGTCTAAAGGATGCATGTGTGCAGCAAGGATCATATTTTTCTCACAAAAACAAAATAGAATCAAGAGGCCTTTGTGAAACAACGAATTACTGTTATACATTCCCACTGATTATATCTCTAACAAAAATATTGCACTGATAACACTCAAGTACGTACAGAATGTAGGACCAGACTACTTAGTGTCATTACTTGGAAAAAATGTGTGTCATTTCATATATATATCTAATGGGAAGCTAACTATAATTTTATAAAATGAAGATTACACCTCTACACGGCAAACAGGAGAAAAAAAGGTAATACTGAAAAAATCACCAAAGGACATTATTAGAATAGACTGTTAATTCAGCCTGCTTATATGATGCTGGCCATGCATGAGTGTGACTACCTGGCCAAGTCACATCTTTTCAAAAGAAAGGAGCAGATTCAGGAAAGAAAGTAAATTAAAGATGTGTATTATATGGAACAGTTTCATTTCATTAATCCACCTGGAGGAAGAGTCTGGCCAAGAGGAAGTGAAGGAGACAGGATAGTAGTATGGCCAAGCTGAAAACAAGGCATTGAAACAGTGGAAGAGGGAAAGAAGTGTGGGTGAATTGTGGCAGGGCACAGGACTTCCATGGAACCAAATTATCAGCTCAGCCTGTCTAGATGTATCCTAAGAGAACATTCAGTTTTCAGTGTTACAGCTCCTAGAAAAGGCCCATGTGGTCTATCAGTGCTGAGAGATAGGTGCCTGAGTAATCAAAATTAGAAACACTCATTTTCAAAGCAGGCAGCATGAGATGGGAGAAAGAAGAGTGACCAAACCAACACAAGAAAACTCTATGGGGAAACCCAACAGGAGACTTTGCTCACTAGATATGTCCTGAATTTTACTCGGACTGAAGTGAATGGGAAATTTGCTTACTGATTTCAGTGGGAATACGAGACCCACAGAGTCAACAGCAGTGGCTACTTCCAACACAAAGAAAGGGAATATGATATCTTTAATGGCATTTGTGTGTAGGTTACCCCCCTGAAAGTAAATGTCACAGGATGCCAACAGGTTTAGAGTGTTGCTGTCAGATATTAGAGTGAAATTCCGAAAGCACCCAGAAATTCAGCTCTCCAAAGGGACACGGACAGCTGTCAAGAAAGTCATCTTCCTAGAGCAAGTGGCTTGGAATAAGAGCTCTAAGGCATTTATTTGGTCCTCTTAGAGGAGGTGGAAGAGAGCAGACTAAGGAATCGTGCTGAAAGCTGATAAAAACTATTTTGTATATTTACAGAGTTTATAATTTCTTGTGGGTAGAATCTTAAGGATATCCATTTTCTCTGAGAATATGAGAGACCTTGGAGATGACTGTGTAAGCCTAAGGTGCTGTTTATGCATTTTCTCTAGCTACACCTACAACTTGAGAACGTTCTGTATAACTGTGGATGAGTGAACAGCAGTATCCAAAGGAATCATTCCATCAATTTTTAAAATAAATAAATAAAAACTTCAGCATTTGATCTGGTCCTCGAGATAGAAACATTAGAAATTTAGACTCCAGAGACAGAACATTTATCTTCACCCCACTGGAAAGAATGTGCTTAAGATTATGACTGGAAAGTCGTGATCACTCCACCTAGCAAGATGAATCTGAAGGTGTGAGACCAGCATAATGAACTGAACGACTTGATATGCTGATTGTCTAGAGACCGTAGGCAGGGACATACAACCACAACAAAGGTGACAATTTATTTCCAGGCTATCCAACCTAAAAATTAGAATGCTTCACTTCTTAA
Organism: Podocnemis expansa; assembly: GCA_007922195.1. Classification (NCBI taxonomy): domain Eukaryota; kingdom Metazoa; phylum Chordata; order Testudines; family Podocnemididae; genus Podocnemis; species Podocnemis expansa. The sequence continues at coordinate 42,698,057 of ML681981.1, read as the reverse complement.
GTGACGGGTCTGGTGCAAAAGAAAGTCAAAATAGGGAAGGAGAGAAAAAGTGTAGGATGGGGTGGTGATAACAGGAAGCACTCAAGGAATACCAAAAAAGATACTGTACGGCAGACCATACGGGGGGGGAGGGACAGATCTTAGCAAATTATTAAAATAATACTTGTTCTTCAGAAAAGCAGCAAATTTAGGTTTAGACCAGCTCAGGGAATATTAAAGATTGAAGGTGTATTTACAAACAAGGAGTCCTGTGGCACTTAAAGACTAACAAACTGATTTCTTGCATGAGCTTTCGTGGGAGAAAGTCCCACTTTGTCAAATGCTTTAAAGGTATATTTAGGATCAGGTGCATTAATGGCATGTAACAGACTGAAAATCACAGATGCACAGGACTGAGAACACATCAAAAATATATTGAGGGGCCATTGCCAATCAGTCATAAGACTATCAGTATTTTATGATACAGAATGTTACAGTTATGGCAGGTAAAAAAATATGGAATCCTATAGAGCCAAGCAAATCCCATTTAGGCCCTGGGCTCAATTTACCTTTGCCTTCCATCTTTTGCAGTCATTTACACAAGTTGAGACTAGTGGAAATGGTTTTCCAGGGTGTAAACAATTACACAAAATGCAGAACAATGGTGAGTTGTGAGGAAGGATATTGTAGAGCAGAAGAGATTAGACTATTCTAGTGCATGTAAATTCTCAAATTGCATTTATCACGTCACATCTTAGCAACCATTCAATAGGGCATTTAGCAGTGACTAATATGTGACACAAGCTTTGTTTTCTCATCCTGTCTTCAGAGGAAGCTACTGCTTATGGCTGAATGAAGAAAACAACAGGGAGTATTCTATTACCAAAGCCAAAAGTAGCACAGACTAGACTTGAGCAAGATATTCATAATTAAATGCTTAATTAAAGATTGCGTCATTTCAAGGAAACTTTTCTGTGACATGGAACAAAATGGACCAATTTTCAAGGCTGATTTTTGAGCAAAAGTGGGTCTTTTTAAAGGCAAAGTAGTCCCACAATTGAGTAGAGATGGCTTTTGCATAAAAAATAAGCAAAAATTCATATTTCAGTTCAACAGTAACCACTGAGTTTAAATAATATATAATTTAAAACTGTGTGAAATCACATAATAGGATGAACAATTCTCACTGAATACTCAAAAACTTTCTCCATTCAAAAATACAAAATCAAATAGATGTGTGTAATTAGCACAATTCTGCTATTTCCTTACTAGTCAAAAGTTTTGTTCACAATCAAAATGGGAAGACAGAAACTGCAGGACCAGACAAAAATAGCATTTAATACCAAAGAGGTATTTTTTGATTTTATAATACAAAAGGTATCCCTGGTGTTCTGCTAGCAGATATTAAAGGAGATGTATACACAATACATAGGCTCCCGTAACATTGTTACTAGTTAGTACCCTGATTGTAATCATTTCATGGCAGGATCTATATCTTATTTTGTGTTTGTACCCAGTTTAACACTTTGTGAGCCTGACTGGAACCAGAAAATAGTAACAACAGCCCAGAAGATGGTGAGGAATCAGCTTTGTTTATTTTTCCTGACAGTTTTTAGTAAGACAAGTTGATAAAAAAAATGGGTACAACACCAATTTCATTCACTGTGTAAACTCTATGTTCTACATTTATATATACTTCACCCACCCTTTCTGCCCTCTGAGGATGTAAGTTATAATCATTTTGCACATCCTTTCTATGTCAAATGAGTGCAGTTAACACCATATACCACCTTCCACCAATATGTTCACCGACTGACACAGAAGGAACCTGATGTTTTCACTCACTCATATATGGGAACATTAGGGATCATTCCAGTGATGTTACACCAGTGTTAATAAACAAAATCATGGATGAAATAAATTTACTGTTAATGAAATAAGGAATGGGTTTGTAAGAAGGTAGCTTAGAATCCCAAATGACTCACATAAGAGAGGTGGCCATTTAATTTAGGAGTGCAACAGAGTGCCTTTTTTTCTTTCATAAAAGAATTTTAGTTTTAAAATAGAATAGAATCATAGGGGACCTCATGAGATCATCAAGTCCAACCCTCTGGGAACTGAACCCAGGACATTCTGCATATTAAGCAGAGGTGCTAGCTACCACTAGCCCACAAGGCTTTACTAGGCAGGTTGATACTTAACTTGGTTTCTAAGTTGTGATTTATATATCACAGGTACTATCATTATCAAAAGTCTGAGTAACATGTCTCCTCAAGTGTCTATGCAAGGGAAGAGCTAATTATAAAAGGAACTGAAAGCAGAAATGAATGACAATTTGTTAATCTATTCTACAAATCATTTGCTATAAAACAGTGCAAGAACAATGATCTGGTGGTGTATCAACAGGAGATAACTTTCACTTCTGGTTACCACTGTTTCCTTTAGTAGCAGAGCTACTAAAAGGCAAAATGCCTCTCCATATTGTACCAACTATGTCAAGCAACAAACATCACCACTGGAGTTTAGAGAATAAAGACAATGCCATGCACATTGTAATGTGGACGGTGATACAGTTGATGCAAACAAAATCTTTTGCACAGAACAAAGAAAGGAAATTGCATGAGAAAGGTCAGAAATGTGACCAGATTTTCTGATTCCATGTGACAGTACTTTCACAGGAAAGATTATTCCAATTAGAGTTCAAAAGAGGTTACAAACTATAGATGACTTTTGAACTATTTTCTTCAGAGATCTATACTTTCAACTCTAGTGGTGCTATGTGTTTTGACACTGTCAATACAACTGAGAGAAGCATTTTGCATTATCAGTACTAAATGCATTGCTAAATATATGCATGTTTATTCATTATTCTGCTTTAGATGGCTTTTCTTATAGTTTTTCATACTATACCATATACCATTCTATATTGGATTTTGGCTATAATACACTGTACTTCAAGCACAGTTTAGAAGACAAGGCCATGAGATGTACTTTCCTATGTATTTGATGGAAAACATTTGGAGTCTATGCAAATGAATTACTAAAATCTTTCCTAGCAGTTGGAAAACACTCAACCAATGACAGCTGCATTAAATGAAGAAGGATTATAGTAGAAAGTTCTTAGAAGTGCAATATATATAGCTTAAGTGTTCATTGAATTTGGAGGCAATCTGAAAAAAGAGCAAGATAAAGTGTCTCTGTGACCATCATAAGGTTTTTTGGAATAGATTTCCACTGATTTTGGTCCAGTGTTAACCAGAGAGCTGCCTAGTCACATCACAACAAATTAGTTCCAGTCACAAAATGGTAATCAAGTTAGGGGTCCATCCTGAAAATGGAACTAAGAATTTTCCAGCATTGATGTGCTTCTCAATCCTGCAGCTGTTTCTTAAAGCCTTCTCCCAAAGGCACATTTAGAACTAAATTAAATGCAACTTTGACTTAATTAACGTTTTAAATGATAATGAATACAGTGTGGATTCAGGGGAGACATTTACATTGTATTGTAAAACTGATAAAAATTTAATAACTCTTTGTTAATAAGTTATGTCTCTTTAGACCCATAAAGCCTAAGGCATTTGATGCTCTAGTCTAGGGTCTAAACTAGGTTCCTAATGCAGGTGGAACAAGGAGGCAGAAGACAGGCATGACATTTGCTCTAAGCCTGCTCTGGATCAAGCCTCTGCTTGCTCATAAATACTTTATTTCATATAGTAAAGGTCAGAATTTGGGCTCAAGGCACGGCTATGACAGAAATGCTCAAGTGGAAGCTGAGCTGGCCCTGGCATCTGTCGTTTGAGATAGCTCAGAAGCAGGAGAGATGGAGAGCTAACTGGCTAGCATCTGTCCTACACCAAGGAGGTAACAGGAAGAATCTGCTGCCTGGTGGTAAGAAACTGTCAGGGTGAGTTTCCTGACAACCAGCCACACTCAGGAAATAAAAATGCAAACATAATTTCCATGTCACCTTGCATAAGGCCCTCCACTAAACTCACTCCCTAGGATGCAGACAGCAGCTTTCTTAGCTTGTCCCCATCAAGGCAAGCCCCTCACTAGTCACTTCCCTGTGACCCTGATAAGAAATACTAGCCAATGGAAGGACCTAAAGGAATTAAATAAGACTTCTTGGTCTCTTTTTCCCCCCTCCTTCAACTCCTCAAAAAACATTTGCTGCTAAACTTAGCAGTGCCTGCATCCTGTGATGAAGCTACTGTATACATTTCTTTGCTGCACAGACATCATGAGTCAGGCAAAACACCACCTCACCAGCCCATTGGCAGACACTGTGCCACAAAACTCATTTGAAAAGGCATCAGCTTCATTATTCATATATTCTAGTCATGTAGAACAACTAGTCAGGTTGTCTTGCTTTTACCATTCTACTGGTTGACAAGGAACAGCTGGGTTGTTGTGTTTTCTGCTCCTGCATTTCTACGAATCACTATTAATCTATATCCTCATATTATTCCCAAACAAATAAAAACTCAAAATCATTTAGCATTTTTCAGGTTCAAATTAAATATGCATCTATAAGAAGGAATAACCTTCCATCTTCATAAGAATCTAACACTAATTGTGCATTGTAGGTCAGATATTCGACTGATATGATTTTATCTTAGACTTTTCTATTGTAACTAGTCTAAAGCAATAAGAAATATTAAACTCTTGCTTAATACCCCTTATGCAAAGATGGATGAAAGCAAGATGATGATGACAGAGCCTGTGTGTTGCTAAACTTTAAAGACAGCACATTAATGATTTAAACTTCTCATTCCTTTCATCCAAACATTTGTACCACACTCCCTCTCTCTCTTCACACAGGTCCAAGATTTGGTTCATACTACAGTATGTATCTGGGACTGGTCCAGTGAAGAAAAAACACTGCTAGACTGAGGCAGCCAGTGAAAATTTTAAAATCAGCTGCCTCATGAGGTAGAAGTGAAGTGTCTAGGTCATTCAAAAGTGGAACTTCTTGAGACTCAACTCATTCATTCCCATATACTCTCTCAAATCTTTCTTTCAAACGTGTACTCATATAGACAGCAACTATTTGCTCTGAAAAGAGGGACAAAAACTTCAGAGCAGCAACATCTTCTCCCTTTTGCACTCTCTCATAAACAAATCCATGCACTGTAAAGTATAAAGGGCTAGAATGATCTTCTTTTCTGTACAAAACCAGAGTTATTTAGTCTGAAAACATTCAGACTGCTCTGCCAGCCCATTTCTAACCTTGAGAAAGCAGGCCTAACACAGTCACTTCATTCTAAGCACTAGCCTGCTTTTATTTCCTACTTTAATTCTGTAATGATTTTTTTTTTTTTTTTGGTATTGAATCTCTCATATCCCTAAAATTTCAGGATATGTAAATTCAAGATTTTAGCTCTAGCTTTTCTTTAAGTGGCCACTGAAATCTTGTCATGAATGATGAGGGAGAGAAAATGGCAAACTGATGTGATTTGAAAGTCCAATGCCTTGTCATCATCAACAGAGTTAGATAACCATTCCAAGCAATAGACCAGGGACAAGAAAGAAAATGTTTCAGCACCAGTATGTACCTATAGCTACACATTATAAAATTAGTGAGGAAGGAAATATTCTGCTGTAGTGGTGAGAGGATAACCATAAGCAGTAAATGAAAATGTCTAGCATTACAGACGCAGAGAAATCATTGTTCCAACATTCAGTTCTAGAATGATACTTAAAGCTCTATCAACTGGGGCAGCTGCAGACATCACTGCATGATGACCTATAAAAATATACAAATGAAGGTAAAGCAGTGTGAAGGGAAATCACTCCCCTCTTTTGTGTTTAAGCATAAAAACAAATAGAAATTTGGGGGCTCTTCTTTGTTTGAAAATACATCTCTTGGCAACTGGTTATGTGATTTGCCAGATCTCCAGGGGTCTGGGCCCACTATCAAGAATGTCCTGCCTCCAGCAGATGCTACAACTGCTGATGCCATGGTGATAAGCAAGCTACAAAAACAATATAGAACAAAACAGAAATACGACCTATATGGGTATTATCCCTTTGGGTCATTTTTCTGCCATTGCATGGTTTTACATACTTCAGCAGACCATTAGGTCACTTAGATGAGTTCAGTTTTGTTGAAAATAGTTTATTCTGTGCTTAGAGCTAATGCAAATACACTGAGTTTGTTTGTTATCCTGTAGCACTAAAGATTACATTTAAGATGCAGTGGTGTATGGGCCTTGACTTCTGTTGTGCTGGTCTTTTTATGATTATTATGGTATTTAAAACAGAGTATTTCTTTGGGAAAATGGAACGTTTATTGTAACATATAATTATTTTAAAATATTTTTGAAGAAGATGTATACAATCCTTTAGATTTATCAAGAGGAGATATCAAACACATTTTGGCCTTCAGTTACGTAAGTATAGATCCAGAGTAACTGTATCTATTTCCATAAAACCTAATGAAAAATCTGTCCTGTTGGAGGAAGGAACAATTTTTTGGAAATACCTTTATGTAAATCAATTTCCTCCCCTCAAAGTTGTTCACAGGGTTACTTCACAAATGTTGGAAATTTGTGACAAATGTTGCATGATTTGTCTTCTCCAAGGGTCTGAATTAATAAGCTTTTTATTGTGTCACTATGCTCTCACTTTAATTGTCCTTTTACATTAGTCTCATTAAAGGAACATCAGGATACAACAGGCTTACACTAACATTCTCCAACAAGAAGAGATTGGAGTTAGAAAAACATACCAGTGTCATCATAATCACTTGATTAACACCCAACAAGTTTATCCTGGGGGACCTAAGTCAGATCCATCTTTCCTCCCTCAATAGACCCCCTCAATTTTCCCCCTCAACAATACATTGAGGGCATACACTCTTCTTTCTTTTTGTGCATTGCTGAGAGGAGACACCATGAGCAGAGAGCGAGTTGGTGTGCCATCTGTAGGAGAAAGGTGTCTATGGGGTAACAACAGTAATATCAGTATTCCCTGTAGTGTATGCACTTCTATCCCTTCTGTGGCTGCAGTGAAGCTCACACAGCTGGGGACAAGGTTTGGGGAATAGCATAGCTTCCAGAATATCCCCCCTCAGAGCAGTGAAAGCTACATGAAAACTGGATCACAAGTTACTGCTACCTTGAGCAGCACTAACTCTCCACCATAGCTTTTCTGTACTACACAGGGGGTATATAATACTGCTTACTGGGGTGTCACTGGCGTCAGGCTTACAGGGCTTGAGCCCCAAGTCCCAGCACCTGAGCCCCAGGTCTGCTGTTGGGCTGGCTGTGGCAGCAGCTGCAGCAGCAGCGTGTGAGCCCAAAATGTCAGTGCGCCAAGCCCCTGATCTTTTTCCAAGCTACCAGTTCTCCTGCTGTCTAGCAAGAGAATCCATTGTCATTATAGAATAAAATAACCATGTTATCACTGAAACATGCTCCCTGACATGGCATGCATGGGCTAGCATGGCCATTAGTCCTCTATGAGAGCAGGTATACCCATTTCCCAGGCTGTTTCAAAGGCAAAATGGCAATGCCACTGGGAATTGTGGATCTCGTGCATCAAGTCCCACTTTTAAAATGCAAAGCAGACAATATAGACCTCAGATAGCACTGACCACAACACAATGATACCTGCACTCATTTGAAAGTCACTGAATCATTAATGTTTCAAATAAGAGGAACAACCAACTATGCCTCCTTGTTACTGTCCACAGCTTGTAATCTAATCAGTCAATTGGGAACCCATGTTTTCAAAGTTTGATCAGTTTGGTAAACCTAGGCAAAAACATGCATCCTCTAATGATAACCCATTAGTCAACATATATTACAAATTGCTCTCCCCAGTTACAGAACCTGGCTCTTTCATTCAAGCTGTAGAGACCCATAATTTTGCTCTGAAGGACTCTACTTCAATCCAGGATAGTGGCCAACACTGTCACCATCAAACAAACATTTCTAAATATAGCCAGGTCGATACTGATGTGTATTTCCTGAGGAAGGGAATTACACAGATACTGACCCACTTCCATGAATGCCCTTCCTCCACCAACTGTATGTCTAGATACCCTGGAAACAGGCATAGTAAAATAACCTCCATAGTTTAGAGCAGAGCAGTTACACCTTTATTCTAGGAATATCAGTTTTTAAGGAATATTATTCTTACTGTGATTTGGAGGTAGTGAGGCGGGGTCCTTACATTAACCTGCACCTTCTATTTAGGATCTGCCTACAGTAACCAATTCTGTAAACATCACCCAGCAGTCTGATGCCGCAGTCGGTTAAGCACAGGTCTTATGTGGTCTTTGCCATCAAAAAGCTGAATTCTTTGCTATGGACTAGCCCAGGTTTCCTAAGCCCCCTTTTGACCTCAGTGATGCTGCGTCTCCAAAGCAAGCTTTGTCAGCAACACTGAATTAATGTTTATTGCATCTACCCACAAAATGCATTTAAAATGCAAAAACAAAAACTGCTGCTCATTGTGTATTTTCTTACATTTGCAAAAACAAAAACACAAACAAAAAACAACACCCACACAACCCCACACTCAAATCCTTCCTCCCCCCACCCCCCAACTTTTTTAGGCAGCTGAGACAGTTGCCATTGATGGCAAAAGATATTTTAATGTATTTATAGCTAATCAAAATGTGAGTTTTTATAAACTGAAAGTTCAGTAAAATTCAATGTAGTAAATTAACAGAGAAATCATCTTTCACTTACAGTGCAATATACCCTGTAAACTCCACTTCCTCTACAGGACACACAATTAGCACACAAAACCCCTACTATATATACATCAGTGAACAGGTAACTTGATACAGCCATAAGCTTCTACTTAGCACCAGATTCCTATAAACAAGGTTAATTCTTATAACACTTATTCACTGTTACAAGATGTGTCAGACAATGGTCCCTGATTTTATTTACCTTGAAAATGGGAAGCCTGCTTTTAAAAATAATATAAAATAAAACTGGAAAACACATTAGGCAATCTTAGAAGCACACTAGCTCAGCTGGGGAACCATGACCAAAGCAAGCCCTGTAATCATATAATGACCTTTAATGAGTGTCTTGGGAAACAGTACAGTCCTAGCATAAAAGACAAAGGGCAAAACTCATCATGGCTCCACTGACACTAATTCAAAATGATTTTCTGAACAACTAAAGAATGTAAGAGAGGTAATCTGATCTACCAATCTGACCTCACTTTGATTCCAGGGTCCTACTGCTGCCATTTCTAATTGTCAAACACTCTAAATTTCACATCTGCTCATACTTAATGAAAAGCCAACTCTCACCACCATTCTTTGAGTTAACTAGCTCTGTCAAGATGGACATCATCCGACCCTTCTGCACAGCAAAGAAAACATGGTGATTTCTATTGAAGCCCTGCCAGTGGAACTGATTGTGTGTGTGTGTGTGTGTGCACGCGCGCGCGCATGCACATGTGTGAGAGAGAGAGAAAGAGAGAGAGAAAGTTATGCTGGCATGTGGAGGCTTGAATTGATACTGATTTTTCTTACTTATTATTAATGGTCAAAGGTGACTGGTCTCATACGGGGAAGAATAAGCTCTTTTGATTTGATGGAGTGACAACAGAGGCAGGGGGAGGCCAATGAAACAACGGATGCTAAAAATCCTAAAGCTGTCAATACCCCTTAGCTTTCAGAAAGCAATAGGAGTCTACCATGTTTCTCAAAAGTGGTGTTGTTGAGGGCAATGATATCATACACAGGATGTTTTTGGCTGAATAGCCAATGAAATAAAAACCAAGGTTTTCTCCCCTCCACAGCCTTAAGTGAACTGAAAAGCTACAGTAACTCTTCAAATTATGGTTTCTCTTTGTTTGCCAGATGCTATTAATGGTAGAAATGACACCCATTTGTAGGGGACATATTCATTTAGCCTGTCTGTTTGCTGTTAACAGCAGTGCCAGGACTCAACCACATAATCTCCTAGCACAAGACTGCAATAATGTGAACAATATTGTGTGCTGTGTTGCAGAGACTAAGATTATGTAAGTAAAAGCATCTCTACAGTAACTCTCCACACTGGAAGTTTCCCTTCACTGTTCTAAAGCACTGGGAAGCTAGTTTTAATGCACACTCTACTAACACAGGAGGGGTGCACCTCTTAGTATAAAGCATGGGACTTACTACTGGAAGTTGTCACCCCTTGGGGGCAATGCATTAAAGATGACTAGCTGGAAAAAGAGGGACACAACATCTACGCTGAATATTCCTTATGGCACGATAGAGTACATACACATTATGGGTATGTCCACACAGGCTTCTTATTTCGAAACAACAGAGGTTGTTTCAAAATAAGAAGCGGCATGTCCACACAATGCACTGTTATTTTGAAACAACAGGACCCGTTGTTTCGAAATAACGGCCATTATTTCGAAAACGTTAAACCTCACATCTAATCCAAATAGCCATTGTTTCGAAACATTTGTTTCTAAACAACGGCGTTCGGACACATTGTTTCAAAACAACACCACTGTTTCGAAACAACTGTTTCGAAACAACATATCTGAACGGCCTTGTTTCGAAATAACCATTTTGAAACAAGGGCTATTTCAAAAGCAGGCTTTCCCTTAATTCGAATTAATAAACTGTTAATTCAGATTAATTTATTTTGAAATAAGGACTTTATTTTGAAATAACTCATTTCGAAATGGGTTATTTCGAAATAATGATAATACGCAAGCTAAATTCTGTGAAAGCAGGACTGAATCGAGACTATGGATTCTTTTCCCATTACAAAGGGTAATTTGACTTCAGGCTTCCCATGGTTTGAGCCTGTAAACTGCTCTGATTTGCTGTTACTTTATGACTTGATCCTATGTTTTACACCCCCTTGCATTTAGTTTCATTCCTTTCTGTAAGTTCACCCATCTTCGAAGCTTCTGAGGAAGTGGGATCTTCTTCCACGAAAGCTCATGCAAAAAACAAATCTGTTAGTCTTCAAGTGCCACACAACTCCTTGTTGTTTTTTGTGTGGACATAGCCCATGTCTGCATATTTATACATCACTGCATAGAAATGGCAGCACAGACAGTGAGGCACTGCTTAGGCAAGTTGAATAAACGTATGTGGACATATGTGCTACACCGCTCTCCCCTCTACATACCCAGGCAGCACCACCGCATCTACACTCTATTTTTGCAGTATACTGTCCAGCTACCTCCCCGCTGCTCAAGCTTTTCCCCAATGCAGGAAGAGAGTCCAGCAGCAGAGGTGACATCTCTGGTTGGGGAGAGACAGAATGGAAGCTTTCCAGCAGCTTCCCACTGCCAGACCCTTTCCTTGCCACAGGGAGTTGCTGGAGCTTTTCTTGACTTCCTGCCCCCTGCCAGGGCCTCAGACTGACATGCAGCTACACATTGAGCTGTGGACACAGCCACTGTTTCACTGTGACACATAACCTATGTTCTGCCACCAGTGTATGTTGCAGGCTTTGCCTCAAAGTGCTTATAGCACAGAGACAGTTTACATCGCCAGGAAACCCCACTAAATAAAGCTTCAAAGGACAAGTCTTCTATGCTTATGTGCCATAAACCTGTCTCTAGATCAATGGATCACAGACTGAAATAGCTAGAGCCACATCATTCAAGAGGTGGGCTAAACATTGTATTCATGTTCACTTAACATTGACTAATCCCAACATGCTAGAGCCACATCATTCAGGAGGCGGGCTAAATACTGTATTCATGTTCACACTATATCCACTAATCCTCACATACTCTGAGCACCTGGTAGAGCTCCCATGTGCCATATAGAATAAGGCGATTGCTCCTCTCAGTCAAAACTGAATTCTCCCTGGCAGATTACTCTGATTTTGCACATCCATTTGGATACTGAGAAGGAAAACAATCTCTGCCCAAGACATAGTTTTGCCAGTTATGGATACTTGAACACTGCAGCAGTTATTGTCATTAACAATCATCCTCAGCTGCTGCCAAATCACTGGAAGAACAGGTATTCCCAGGCTCCTTGCCACAAGCCCAATAATTTACTTAACAGTCACTTGCATTGCTCCTCGCTCTCTGCTCTATGTCTTCGGAAGAGCATTTGTGGTTTGTTCTCAATACCTACTAATCACTGTCACTTCTCCTTTACACAGGGGTATTTTGTGATGTACTACAAAAGAGCCAGAAGCCTGCATCAGTGGAGTCTCATTACAGAAGAACTTATGATGAAACAGTTCTACACTGGGTACTTCCAACTCTACTATGCCTTCTGAGGATTTAGTCTTGAATGAGGAAATCCTTCCTTACAGAAAATAAAGGGTTACAAAGAGCAAGGCTAACCAAAATGAGAGTAGTGTAAAAATATTTTTTAAAAAACAGTACTGCTTCAGCTACAAATTGTATCCTCTCCTGGAAAGTTACACTGCCTACTGGATGCCATTCACCCACACTGCTATCATAATTGCCCACTGAATTTATAGTCTTTTTAAAATCAGTTCGTAGTCACAGCTTTAGACACAAACTACCCCCAACCATTAATAAAGCATTTACTTTACTGTTTAAATAACAACATTTTATACTGTATGCATGAAATAAAAAACAAAAACATCACCACGCTGCACTACTAAAGGTCCCACATGCTGCTGCAAAGACACACTTTCTAAGAAGCACATAGAGCAAATTAACAAATAAATTAATTTTTGGTATCAAAAACTCCAAACCATGTAATATATAAATATAGAACAATATTAAAACTAGGTTTGAAAAAAGCATCAGCCCAGTAAAACTCACAGAATTACAATGTACGACACAAGACAGGGATGATACCACAGACACCACAGACATGGAACAGCATGTGTTGGTGTTAAAACTTACAGGCACGTAAACTGGTGGAGCAATCATTAACAGAGACAGAAGAAAGTGGGAAGGCTCTCTCAAGGGTGTCCATGTTACTATGTACACTGCCTGACATGCAAGAGCAGTCACGCTCAGAGCGTCCGCAATCAAAACAACATGCCAGTTTCATTCTCTTGTAGATGGACATCTTGGCTATAACCATGTGTTGGATGGGAGGAGAGGAAGAGCAGCAGGTTAATGGCAAGGTTATATATATATATAACAAGGCAGCTGGAAGGTAACTTAAGGGATTTAATACAGGCCTTAGTTTAGGTTTAACAGTCTTGACCCAGGAAAAAAATGCAACGTGATTACTGATAACAGACTGCACATGAAAAGCAGAGAAAGATAAATTATTCTTTATATTCTCCCTAAGTCTAAGTCTAGAGTGACCACAGATCTAGGGAAGAATTACTAATGACAGTCAGATTTATGGATTAAAAAAGCATATAGTCAGCGCAGAAAATCCTAAAAACATTTTTTTCCTCTGGCACAATAAACATAGCTGGCCAAAAAGAGAGAGAAAAATTTAAAGATATTAATCAATCAGATAATTTGGACCTACAGTGCTTGTAGCAAACATCAAAGTTGATATTTTTTTTTAAGTGGACAGGGAGCTTCAGAAAGGTGCTAGTAATTTCTCAGTATTAATCAGTGCCTGAGAAGTTTCTTCATTGCATGAAAGTACATGTTATTGGAGAGTTACAAGCTGTCTTCACAAAACTTCCTGAAAGATTTACTGAGTTTAATTTATGCCTTCAGGAACTGACATTGGCTTTCGACAGAATACCAAAATTTGTCCATATTAGAGACGCAGTTAATAATGGCCAATATGCTTGACATTAAAGTCAGTTCACACATAAGGCATCACCAAAAGCACACAGAACATTGGTCCATTGGAACATGCTGAACCTATCATTGGCATATTTTCTGCTCCAAGTGGAACTCTGATTGAACATCACAACTGTCTTCAGATGTCAATCCAGAAAGCAGATAAATAAATCCTTATTTAGAGACCAACTCAAAAAGATGTGTTAGCATCCGAAAAATCCATTTGTGTTTTCTAAGTAGGACAACAGACCCAAAAGAGTGACACTGTCTTTCATGTGCATTTGCTATAAATGTTAAACATGCTCAATTTAAAAATTACTTGAAGAAAGTCATTGCCCAATTTTACCTTATTCATGATTAAATTCTTATCTGAAGATGAAAATAAATGCCAATTGAAAATAGTTTCAGCTGTTGCATGGAATGATCATTGTTGGTAATGCCTTTGCCTGAACTGGTTTAGTTATACTGCCACTTAACCAAAACACTGCAAAAGCCAAAACCAAAACCTTCAAAAAAGGAAATGTTTCTTTGGCCTGTAGTTTTGTTTTTCCAATGTGACAGTGGTGGTGTTATTTAAATTATTTCCCCTCAGTTTTGTCATTTTTGAATGCTACATTCACCAGGAAAGAGGGATTTATATCTCTCATATGGGTCAAGTCCTGTTCTAAGGCCTTTGTGACTTGCCATACAGTATATTTGTCAAGCAAGGGTAACATGATTGTGGAAAACAGGCATTGAGGGAGATGAATGAGTGATCTCTTCAGCAGCGACTCCATTCCTCTAAAACATTAATTACATTTCTAGTGGCATGTTCTTTTAGCATCTTGGTCAAGTTATCTTATAGCTGTTCAGAAAATCATCATGCAGCATCAGGCCCGTTCAGTGCATGGGACATCATTCCTCAGAGCTTGTCTTTTAGTATAAGGGGCTCCACTGCAGCTTTTGATGCATACAAAGTTAGACAACACAGCAAATTCAAAACAGCGTTTGGTTTGCCCATGTTCCACTCTCCTAACTCTCCCCAACAAATGCTTTTACAACTAAAATTTTGGGACCAAGGAGGAGAGACGTGTGTTTATAAATGGTTTAAATATTTCCATTACACCTCTTTTTACTTTATTACTTTTGTTTTTCACTCTAATGATACATGGAGTTTCACAGAAAAAAGAGTGAGTATATTCGTCATGAGGTGAGGGGGAAAAGGAAGACTCATTTTTGGTTTAAAATACAGCTGTTTTGAAGGATATTTTTCTAATCAAATGCTGTAGTGTAACAGTATCTGAAAATTCTGTAATGCTATGTTGTTGGTTAGTAACAGTCCCTGGTTTTCAGTTACTTATAGTCATATTTTGTAAACAGAAAATAATAGAATATGACATTTATTAAAACAACAAAAAAAATCCTTGTTAAGGAAAGGAAAGGATGGGACGGAAAACTTTAGGAACCATTTAAATTCAGACAAACCAATGAAGTGGACAATTTAAACCCTTCTGTTCAATAAGGGAAAGTTGGTAAGGTGCATCTTAAAATCCACGCTTTTCAGGGACTGTTTTTAACTGTTATTATTGATAATTCTAGAGATCATGCATCATTTTGATATTTCAAATTGTTAACATGCAGAAAACAGGCTTTAACCTGGCAATAAATGTAGCTAAAAGGACTCGCTATAAAGGTTTAAACCAGTATATAAGCAATCAAATATTAAAGCAATACATTTTGTAAAGAAAACATGCTGTAACTCTTCATTCCTGTTACACAGTCATTTTACATTCATACGAAATATAATATTGAAATAAATTTAAATTAAAACATGGAATATTAGTAAGGATGATTAGTGAGAAGATCAAAGACAAGACAGAAATGATTAAAGATGGTTCAGCCACACACATACTGTTTCCTGTTAAACCTCTATAAATATTAATAAAAAATGGTAATCAGCAGGGAATAAGGGGCTCTTTTATACAGCCTTTTGGATGGATGCTAAATTCATATGATACCTGTAGCAGCTGCATAAAAATCCAATCATTCTCTAACATACCCGTGTGGAAATGATCAAGATATGGAATGGAACTGTTATTTGCAGTTCTGGTGAAAATAAATACAGAACATAAAACAACTTCATTTCCTATTTTAGGTTCTTGAAGAACAAATGGAGAGACAGGAGTGGAAGCCCCACCTTGACCTCTAAAATTAAAACAAAACAAAAACAAAAATAAAAACAAACAAAAAACTGAGGAAATTCCTATGCATCTGAAGTCAAGCCAGTGAAATGTGTTGTTTTTTTTTTTTTGCTAATAAATCAAAAAGCAGCTGGCTGTTCCTCTACCACAGAAACTATTTGATAAGAGCAGTACATAAGGCGAGGTTTGTAAGCTATTTGGAAAAAATATTTACAAAGCTTTAAAAAGAAGCTACCAAAATTTTAGATTCCAAATCTCAATTTTCATTTCTTTTACAATTTTAAAATCAACACAAATGTTTTTATTGCAGGATTTAAACAGCCCAACTTTTTTTTTCCCAAAGACTTTGGAGGAGAAAGCTGAACATGTAGCACTCTGCCAACTCCTTATTTTCTGATCATACAGTCCCTGTCAAAATGTCTAGAAGAAAGTACCCAGGACTGTCTGAATGAGGTGTCATTTGAAATTCACAAGCAGTAATGGAGAATATTTCTAGGCACTAAAGAAAGCACGGGAAATTGCCAATTGTTCTTTATCAGGGACGTGCTCAGAGATTTAAATGTGACTACTTTTAGAGGGGGAGTTTAAACGCTGGCACCCTCACCCAGTGCCTCCAGGCCCTACTGCTCCCCACACCCTCCTGATCCCTTCTTCCTCCCTGGTTCCCCACACACTCCTCAGCACCCTCAGGTTCCTCTGTCTCTTCCCTCATTGTCCTCAGCTCCCTTCTGTGCAACCAGGAGTTACAGTGGGCTGGAACACCTCAGAACACTGTTCTGGGGCCCACTATTTTTAGGGGCTCAGCATTCTGGACTCCCTAAAAACAGAAAATGGTGTCAGAAAGCTGCGTTCCAGGGCCTGCCATTTAAAAATAGCAGACCCCAGAATCCACTGTTCTGGTTCCACTTTCTATTTTTAGGGGCCTGAACTCTGAGCCCCCCAAAATAGCAGGCCCCAGAATGGTGTTCTGCTGTGCATTCTAGTATGTGGACGTGGGGGGCATGCAAGCGCAGGTTGTGCTTTGCGGCAGAAGCCTCCACATGCAGCCTACAGGCTGCATAGGTAGTTTCCCAGCCCAGTGCACGGCTGCCCATGAGTACTGGGGTGGCCTGGCTTGCACTGGGGAGGGTGGGTATTGGGGGCAGGGGGTGGATTCTGGGGTGGGCATTGGGGGCAGGGGGCTGGCTTTTGGGGAGAGAGAAATGGATATTGGGGGTAGTAGCCAGGGTGGGGCAGGAGCTGGGGTGGGGGAAGGCATTTGGGGGAAGGAGCTAGAGTGGGGGGCTGGCATGTGGGGGACAGGAGCTGGGGTGTGGGGTAGGCGGTGGTGACTGGTGTTTGGGGGGCCTGAACGTGCGGGAGAGTTCCAGGGCCTGCCAAATTATACTTTAACCTCTGCATGCAACCCAAGAAGGATCCAAACAATAACTGTAGGCTGCAGGTGAAGAAGGGATGGGACTCAACAGGCTTCCCCACTCAGCTCAGCTTCCCTACTCTGGCTGCCATCAAGCAGGGCCCAGCAGAAGCACTAACAGCAGGGCTCTTCCCAGGTACCTCCCTGCTTAAGGGAGCTCACTTGAACTGCAACTCTGGCAGAAAGGTGCAGGGGGCCACGTTTGGTAATCCTGAGTTCGGGACCACAGCAGAAGCTGGGGGTGGTAGCAGAGATGAATACTGGGGACCCTGCTCGCCCCACTTGTGCACACACACACCTGCTCTTTATAGAAATTGTCGAATAACAGTTCCTTTGCTAGAGCAAGCAGGGCAAAGCACTCCTTCTTCTCTGTTGATTGTTTTTTTGGTTTGTATGATTTTTACCACCATACAGTCTTCCTGATCTCACTGCTCCACCCATCACTATCTGGCTTTATGAATGGACCTCAATGAGAACAAAAAATAGATCTATGAGGACATCTAGTGGATCTTTGTCAAACAGCAGCCTTTAAGGAGAATTGGGACTGGAGGTCACTTGATTGGCTGTGAGTAAAAAAGCACCCAGCTACCATTTAGATTGAAATGGACATAATATCATTTCAATTCATCAAGCTTTTATGATTCACAGCAAATAAAAACAGCAAAAGAAATTATGATATAAAGGAGCTAGCAGCATTAAAGGAAGATCATATTGATTTGATTGCCTTTTGGTGACACTGGTTAACATCATCAGTCTAAAAAATTGAAAGCGCTTTCCAGAGCACAATTTCAGTTTTCTTAAAAAATACAGCAGCATGGTAAACTGGTAGCAACTGATTTCCCCATAACAAAATGGACAAAACTAGTTCTCCATCATTTCTTGTGTTCAAGGGCAATTTCAAGATCACCAAATACAACCTGCAAGCTGTTTTGCAAGTTTTGCAGTTATAACTTTATGTGATGTCAATCATAGGCAATATGTTAGCTGTTTCCTGAAATTCACAAGGTATTCTTGTTTTTCAGCCAAAACTGTAGGAGCAGCAGGTGAAGTGAATAGGCAATCTTCACATTCTACTGTGTATCACTAACTTTAGGAAAGACTTGCATGGTTTGAATTAGTGATGTTTTAATAGATCAATTTATTTCTATTTTCAGAGGTTTTCATGACCCTTCCTTCATTAAATTTCAGGGGACACTCAGCCAATGTGTTCTTAATATTTCCTCCATTAATTTTCTAAGTGGGAAGCAACTAGAAAAACTAAGACAAAAGTTGCATTTTTTAAAATTCCCATTTGAATCTTCCCTGTCAGCTTGAAGTGAATTCTTCTCAGAAAAGTGGCTATGTAAAAATGGATTCTTCTTTTCAATATCTCTGTTGTCTGTGGCTTTTGTCTCCCAGACAGGACTCAACCTAGCCCTCTTTTTCTTGGCACAATTTTGTGTCTGTGATTAATTATGCCTCACATGAATTATGGGCAGTAACATTAGAAGTTAAATGCCAATCCAATCTGCATTTCCAAGAATTTAGGATCACACTGTGCCTCCTGCATCATCAGCTAAACAATCACCTTAATTCTAACTGCAGAATTTTTATTATTGGTCATGGTGTCCATTTCAGAAAACATGAACTGAGTCTTAGTTTCTGTATGGCATTCAGGAGGAGGAAAGTAAGTAGTGTCTTATCTTGTAAAATAGGGACAAATTCAACATGAAAAACTCAGAAATACTAAACAAACCTCCCATTTTGACAGTCTCTCTTTCTTATTATAACCTCAATTCTAAACCTATTTATTTTTGCCTTAATAGTCTAGATACTGCTGATTGGCATCTCCTGGATCAAAGGTTACTGCAGTAAGAATTAAACATTTGTTTTTAAATACTGATATGCTGAGGATAGGGATTGAAATTAAAAACAGAAGAGTCCTACATGGTTCCTCTGTCCCTACCAGAACATTGCCTTTAGCTGATGTCAGGGCAAGACTCTGATGATGTAGTTTAGGTCCTACAGTTACGAATATTACCAATAAAATCCCTAAACAGAGTACTAAACTTCTGGGTCTTAATCCTGGAAGGGATGTGCATGCCTGAGTGCTAAAACAGTTTTTACAGAGGGAGTGCTGAGAGTCACTAAACCAAACAGTAAACCCTGTATGAAGTGGAAACCACTTCAAGCCAGGGTACAAGACAGCACTGCTGGTTCAAGCACCTATGTATGCTTGTAATAATCATTTATAAATACATACCCAAAAACAAGGAGAAAAGTTTTATTTGTGAACTGCAAAGTGTTAAATGCAAGCAGTCAATTGTGCCTCCTCTGATGGTCTCGAATTAGCAGGCTGGGCTCCCAAGCTATTTGGTGGTTTCAATTGTATTGTTCAGCACCTTATGTGGCATGGTAGATTCCTATGCCTCGTATCTACCTCCAACCAATAAATGACATATGCTGATTGGCTAATACTGTGATACTATTCCCAGATATAGTGCTTATTTTGGATTCATTGGCTGTTTCGATGTGACTCTTCAGCAATTAGCACAAGAAGGATTAACAATAGTAATATTTTGGGGACTGGGTTAAAAAAAATAAAAAAGCAACCCTTACAGGTTTAGAGTTGCCACTGCTAAAATGGTACCACTGTGGCTGATTATACCCGCTACTATCTAATTCCTGTCCCTGAAACCTTTTGGGAACAAATTTCATTATACCAAGAAGCTCTCAAATAGTCCTGTAAGTATTGTAGCAATACCCCACCCCATCTCCAACGTATTTTCTTTCGAGTGCACGTACATTGAAGCAGTGAGAATGTAAACTGTTCTTCACCTCCCAAATGCAGTATTTATTTTAACTACCATGACCATGTGTGCACAAAGAAATGGCTGATGACTGAGGGCTTCCATAGATACTGTAGAATTAACAGTGCTGTGGCTCAGATCCAGATGGTGTGGTCTATACAGTTCATATAGGGTCTGTAATAAGCCTTGTAGTTATGCCACTGCAAGCATAATTGGGCCATACACAGGTATCAGTTTTACAGCAACAGAAATTGCATAGAGTAGGGAAAATAATTACCACTGTAGTCACTTGAGTCCAGTTAAGGATAGGATTAAGTTTATGCATCAGAAGTTGATGACACATTTAATTCATTGCCTGGCTTCTTGTTCCTCTTATTATTATTATTATTGGAGGGGGTGGAAGGAGGGGACAGTGGGGGATTGCTACATGCACTTTCTGTCACAAAGTGAAACTGACCAGTGGAGGATACAAAGTACAGCTCCTTGAATACAAGCCCGACAATGAATTCCACTTAACCAGACAAACAATGCTATGGTGGTAATTACTCCCCCCTAACTGGGATCTCTAAAAAGTGATGAGAAATTCAAAGTCATTTAAAGGAAATGCCACTGTCCAGGCTTCATTTTCCATTGGGGATAAAAATAAGATTGGGGAGAAAATGGGAAGGAAAGTGTGGGGAGAGGAAGAAACTGCTGTATTTTCTTCAACGTCGCCCTGATCCATGTGGGTGTAAAGGATGAGAAAGGTGGGGGTATGACATCACTGCTACATGCAACATAAATACTAAAGTAAAGAACCAAAATACTAAACAGAAACAAAACAAAACAAACAAACAAAAAAAAAAAAACTAAAAAAAAAACCCCAAAAAAAGAAAAAAAAAGAACAACTCTGCTAGAGAAAGACAGGTTGGACCGCACTCTGGGCTACAGGGAACCCGTTTTTACTCACAATAGATCACTATCAGTGTGCAGTTAAAATATAGTAGGGACCGTGTTCCAAGGCAGCAAGAGGAAAAATAAATCAAAAATTTATCAAATTTTATAAGTTACAACATATTCCTTTAAAAACGTCAGCGTACACACGATCTGTCCCTCAGGGGTTCAACCCCCACCCTTCGCAGCAAGCAAGTAGCTGGAAAAAAGGTATAGAGAATTAGACAAGAGCTGTTATACAGAGTGGAAGAAGTGAAAGGGTGAATAATCCACCTTAGAGATTTCATCCCAGCGTAGCTGCATTTAATATATATGTACATATGCAATTTGGCCCTTTGCTGAAAAGCTACAATGAAATTAAATAAGAAAGAAATTGAAAAGGTAAGGTAAATGCACCACAATATTATCAATGGCTTGAATGGAATTTCTATATTTCTCCCTGGACAGTGTGACGTGAACATTTACGGATTACTCAGGCAGTAAAGAGGGGAGGGAGAAGGATGGATGATGGTTGAAAACTGTGAAAGGAAAGCATGGTTACTTTAATTATCCCTAGCCTTGTGGAGATACATAGTTCTTACTTGAATTATTAATACTAGGCCTAACAGGTTTGGACAAATGGGTATGTAGGTCAGGCTCACTTATAAACCCTGACAATACCACAGTTAATATTAAGACAATATCTAAAGGGACATGAAACCTCAGATGCATTATTAAAGAACATGGCTTTCAACTGTCCCAGGAAGCTGCAAGTAATTAATGCCATCATAATTAAGATTTCCATGTAAAGAAGACATTCTTTCACATTTCATTCACCTGTATATTCTGATAGTTTTATCTTCATCCCTTCATTTCATCTTACATGTCATCTGCACTCTTCAGTCTCTAATTTTGATTATGTTGCTTATTAATTTAGAAAAAATCAGAACTGTTCGCAATGTCATCTGAAATTAATTTGACAGTCAAGCTCCACAATTTAGAAGGAAATGGGTTTTTTTTTAATTTCTGCTTTGTTTTTAGCTAGACTGTATTTTTAACACACATCTCACACATGGATATGATAAAATGTTCCGTGATTTTGAGGGCCAAAGTTAGGACACCTGAAAGGAGCCAGATTTTCAGACACAGCTGAGCGCCTGCTCTCTAAAAAATCAGACCCTTCATGGTGTCTCAAAGTTGGGCATCGAAAAATCAATTAACTAAAAATCACTAGCTATCTTTGAAAACCTCAGTCTGTATGAGTTGCTGATTGACAGGTCTATAAAAACAAAGCTATTGAATTATTGCTAATAGTTATGAAACTGCTGTTTTAAGCTATTATCAGCTATTCTGAAAGTGTGTGCCTGCCATGTGTGTGTGTGCCTGAGAGAGTGCCCAAACCAAGAGAACATTCTGAGGATATATTTGATTTTGCCATCACTGCCCCACCACCCCCACCTGACTTGGAAGATTACTATCTTCATGTTCAGTGCTCAGTGTGGTGGCTCTGACAGGCTCCTTCTTCAGCCTCACTAACTCCATCATTTCATTCCACATCTGTCTAACACCCTTACATGCATTGGACTGATGTGTGTGACCATGTCGTTTGGAGCATTTCCTAGTGCTATACGCAGAGGCTGTCATTCTAGCCCTGATATGGCCTTACTGCTATTTTATACTGTTTTGGTTGGTCTCTTTCCAAACAGTTTTCTTCTCCCAGCTTCCCAAAATGGAACATTTCATTCCGTGTCATGCTTCTTCCCTTTATGCTGTAGCTGCTATTTCCTGTACTGTAATATAAACAAGTTAAATATGACACAACTATGTAGGTCTCACATCCAAATGATATCAAGTTTGTTGGAGGATTGATAGAAAACTGAATGTATGTGAACAGCATCGTATCACAGGTATAAAAGGCTGGGGGAGAGGCAAAAAGTACAGGAGAGGCAACTGCAACCCCACTATTCTGGTTACAGGTTTCTCCTTCCCTAGTATTTTAGAAAATCTTGAAGAAAATTAGCTTTGTGTGTTAAAAGAACTTGCAGGCAGTTTTAATTCGTCTGACTGGAAAATACTCAGCAATCTCACTGACCTTTGTGGCATTTCCAGGGTCACGTTTTCATATGGACAAACTTCTTGAGTATGTTTTCCAATATGTTGTTTGACATCAAGCATGCATATGTTTGAGTTCCATGTATTTCACATTCATGGTGGCTACTGGGCTACCCGTTCTCTATTAAAGTCTCTGCACTCTGTCTCTATTATGCTACCCTAAAGAAACAATTCAGAAACTTTGCCCTCTATGATTGTGGGGATTTGGGGAGAGAAGAGGAAGGTTGTCCTTAAGAACCTTAATTATATTGTTTTTTTTTTATAAAGAAATTCATTTTCTGTTATGTATCTAGTATAAGTACACTCTCTTCTGGCATGCAAAGATCCAGTCCTAACCCTTTATTCCAAACTCCAAGATTGTAGAGGGACAACAGCAAGCAGCAGGCCATAAGCAGGGGCAGACACAACTGAAACAATCCAACCCACCTTTCTTGTGAGCCTAAGAAAGATCTCTGCACTTCATGTGCTTTTTTAATGGCAGAAAATCATCTTTGTAAAGTGTACACATGATATTCAAATATCCATTGAAAGAAGGAAATCCCCATGCCTACATTTGAAATCTACCCTGCAAATATTTCATGAGTTAAATCCGTCTCTAGGCCATTGCTTGGGCATGTGGCTTGGGTAGTCTGACAGTAGAAATTCCACCAAAATTTAAGAGCCAGAGATATTCATGCATAAAGACACACACGCACAAAAAAAAGATCTCAACTCCAATGCTCTGTTCTCCCTGCACTCACAACTCTCCAATGGATATCAACCACTGTGGCTAAAGCAGATGATAAACACTGAAGTCTGCTGAATACACCTGAAAGCAGAACTTTGTCCTATTTAAGGAAACCAGTTCTTCACTTCTTCTGCGTAGAGAACTCCCCTTGACTCCGGGACTTCCGTTACAGAATGACAACAGGAGGGAGCCTATGGGACCTATTACAACTTTCATCTCAGCACTTTTACATTGCTCAGGGCTGTTTCTTTGGTTCTTACTTTATCTGTTAAATTATATTATATAAGGCCCACATTCCATCATTGTGCCCCACAGAAGCCCATTTTGGATTTTAACAGGGTTTTAGTCAGGACTAAATTCAGCCCTATGTGTATAACTTTGTTCATCTATTCAGACTCAGAAACTCCCATGCCCCACAAATAAATGACATGGTCACAGGTTCCTCTTGATTTAATGATCTGAACTCTTAACTTTTGGCACAAACAGGCATTGTAATGAAGCTGCAGGTGTGAGTGAGTGGTGTGAAATTTAATTAAAAAAATATTCACATGGCAGAAGTACAAATGACATTTAATTGCATTTCCACATATTTATTTCCTACCCTTTCTGCACCACTGTGTAAAACACACAAATTCATCTAAAGAGCTTCCTTAAGGCTGAGCAGTTTCTGGAGTGAGGGGGACAGAAGGGAAGGGAGGGAGAAGAAATATTACTTACGCCGTTTGCAGCCACATTTTTTTATCCTTTTGGGATCTGTGATGTCATCATGACAGGCCTTGCAGTAAAAAAATGCCCTAGAGAGACAGAACAGAAAAACTGACACATTTCTTAATCCACACAAATGAAATTAGTCCCACATTTCCTCCTGCTACATTGCCAAATTAATGAAACATGCCAGCACTAATTTCCTTTAATCTTTAGAAAGGTTTAGACATTTAAAGGAGGAAATGTTTGCTGCAAGACCATTAATTTCAGACACAAGACTATGAGTCAAGTTAGTGTTTCTTTTAATAAACTTTCATTTGAAAAATAATTAGGGGGAGGGTTGATAAATATGACAGAATAGATCAGATCATTTGCTTTTCATCTTTGAAAGAGGCATCCAATGAATCTCATCATCCAGGCACATATGACATGAGTTCACTGTTCTTGACCTGAAAGTCACTAAGTCAAAGCCATGTGAATTCTTAGGACAGCTAAGAACTTACGGCCAAGTTTTCAGTCTAGCCTCCAAATCGGTTAGTACAATCAGAAACTGTAATGTCATTGTGATCTAAATTGTGGGCAATGATATCAGGTTTTCAGTTATTTGCAACTGTAAAATATGGAAGTCTGTGTCTGAAAATCAAGCTCTTAAAAAGCAGTGAATAAACCTGGGAACTGCAGTCATCTTGGTTCAGACTTCTTTCTTTGCCATCAGGGTTCAATTAGCACAGGATCACACTGGTCTTGACTGCATAAAACACCCCCAGCAAAAGTCCCCAAGCAAACTATGTAATTCACCAGATGACCTGCCTAACTCTTCGCCTATTTAGGCTTTCACATATTGCCTGTTGGTGTCAAAGAGCTGCCCCTGCTAGGTAAAGTGTGAAGAATGAAGGGCGAGGAAGGATACTGCTGAAACTAAACTTTACATGTCATTAAAATAAAATTATGTTTCAATGAACATAAATCAAACTGCCTACAGGAGATTTCATATGCCTGTCAATTCAGCATGTCACAGACTATTGCTGTGACATATGCCCATTTCATGGAGGTCACACCACTTAACTGAGCCAGTCTAGACTGCTGTTAACATACATGTATTTTTGCTGGCATAACAAACCGGGGCAACCAGCGCTGCAGCATCTGCCAAACTTTCCTTATTGTCTGCCTTCTCTGACCCACACTCCTCTCTACAAAGTCCAAATGAAGGAAATGAGGGGGAATTTGAGGCTGAAACAGGCCTTTCAGGTAAGACTGTTCCTGCATTTGAGGTGTAGCTTCCAGAAATAGGTGAGGCTATAAGAACAGAAGAACCTGCAATCCTCAGGTACTGGAAAGAAAAATAAGCAACAAATGCGCAGGGGGCATGAATGACTAACTAGTTACAGTGTAGATAAACGGGCTGCTGTTAATCTTTGTAAGCAAAAATATCAAAGGCTTAATAGTGCTTCAAACCATGTAGGGATGCTTAGAGAGGGAGATGGCACAGAGAGCAATGTACTGTCCTGGCACAAGCAGAAACATAATTCATTTTCCAGATCTCAGAAGCACAAGAAAGGAGGGAGTGACTAATATTATGTGCAGTGGTAATAGGGCCTGTAAGGGTATTGCTGGGTGCTTTCTCATGCTCTGTTGCAGGGTATTACCTAAAGATGGCTGTAAGGACAAGGAGGTGTGGCCTCCCCCAGAGATTGACTGCAAGAGATTAACTGGCAGCAGAACCCAGAAGTCCACCCTCACCTGAATGGAAGCAGAGGGGCAGGATAGGAAGGGGAGCTATAAGCGTCTGGCTGTTCACCTCAGTTGAGAAGACGTGTCCAAGGGAGAAGGATGTGTCTCTGCCTCGGTTCTGGGATCACAGCCTAGTCAATACCCAGGGAGGAGCTGCTGACCACGTGGGGCCCTGAGGATCATCTAGGCTGGCCCAAGACAAGCGTGCCTGATCAGCCACCTGGATTTTGTGACCTGGAAGAGCTGCCGTCCTCTAAGGACTCTGATCAGTGGCAGGAGACCAGTAACCCTGTGGACCAAAGGAATCACCTGCCCTCATTATCTGGAGGAGCTGCCCTCTGCTGATGGTCCCAAGGAGCTGGCGGAGCTGCCATCAATTGATGAGGGTGGAGGGTTCTGGAACCTATCCCTGACCAAGGACACTGAGGAGATGGAGGGACCCAGAGGACCAGGCACACCAGAGAAAGGGGAAGAGGAAGAAGTCCAGTAACATCAGACATCAGTTTAGCTTTATCATGGCCTGTAGTCAAGGCAATGTATTTTGGCTGGAGCCCCATAGGACACCTATTCACTGCCAGGGCCCTAGGCTGGGATCCAGTGCAGTTGGGAGGGGGTCTGCATCCTCCTCCTCCCCCTTCCTATGCTGTTTGGTATCCTGAGTCTACTTGCCTTGCCTGCCTCGCCCTTCCTAATGGCCCAGCCCTAACTGTTTGCTGGCCCTTCATTGCTCCTGCCACACCCTGCCTGAGGGATGGAGGCTTTGCATTACTGACTTGCCCTATCAGAGCTAGAGACTGCTTCTGCTCCCACCCGGCCTGAGGGCTTTACATTACTGACTGACCCTACCCAGGGCCAGGGACTGTCTTTTCCCATACTTAGCCTGAGGGCTGGGCTTTTTGTAGGGCTGTACTCTACTCTCTACTGAGGCAGCTCCAACAAATACAAGGACAGGGAGGTGTGGCCTCCTGTGGAGACTGACAGCAGGAGAGGACCTCCCTGCCTGCCCATTTCAGGGATATTTGCAGTGGACATTATCATCTTCACACTACAAAAGGTGAACTGGAGCCTTGAGAAATAAAGGGACTTGCCCAGGATCAGAGAGTCAGTCTGTCACATGTGTCCAAGCTCTCAGGATTGTATTTTAACTGCCAAGCTACCAAGAGCCAATAGATATTTTTGACAATGAACCTATGGCTGGTGTTTTTAGTTTCAAATGGGAAAGCCAACAACGTCTAAAGCTCTGGTTCAGATATCAGCCTCAGTATTTGGTACCTGTCTGTAGACCATATGAACCTCTTGTGTCTACAAAACAGTTGCAAGCCTTTCCAGAGTCAGCTCTCTCAAGCCACAATCTCTGCTTCTTGCTAATGGCCTGGCTAGAAGTCTATTGAGAACATTTAGCGAAATGAAACTTCAGTTTGTTTTGTATTTTTATTAAAGGTTCAGGTGCATTTTAATCATAAAAATCTTTTGCTATTATATCACACTTATAAGTAGTCCCCTCCCTACGTAAGCTTGCAACTACTTCTTGCTGCTTGATATCCACCTAGGCTCCTTTCCCCATCTGTACAGCTGTGGTACATTAGGTTGATGGAAAGGTACATAGGTTCAAGCTAATAAAAGAGCTTTTAATTCAAACTGTGAATACACTCGACACAGAACAATTCAAACTAATCTAATTCAAACATCTGTATTTGGTCTAGAGAGTTTAAGTGCCAGGAAGGACAAATTCAAAGTACTCCACTTAGGAAAGAACAATCAGTTGCACACATACAAAATAGACAATGACTGCCTAGGAAGGAACATTTGCAGAAAGGGATCCGGGGATCATAGTGGGCAGCAAGCTAAATACAAATCAACAGTGTAAAAATGTTGGGGGCAAGTAGCAAATATTCTGGCATGTTAACAGGAGTACATAATATAAGACATGAAAAGTAATTCTTCCTCTCTGCTCTGCCCTGACTAGGCCTCAACTGGAGTATTGTGCCAGTTCTGGGCACCTCATTTCAGGAAAGATGTGGACAAATTGTAGAAAGTCCAGCAAAGAGTAACAAAAATGGCTAAAGGTCTGGAATACTTGACATATGGGGGAAGATTGAAAGAACGGGGCTTGTTTATCCTGAAAAAGAGGAGACTAAGACAGGAGACAATAACAGTTTTCAAGTACCTAAAAGGTTGTTATGGGGAGGACAGAGAAAAATCTATTCTCAGCTATTGATGATAGGATAAGAACCAATGGGCTTACATTACAAGAGGTTTAGGTTGGATACTAGGAAAAAATTCCAAACTGTCAGGGTGATTAACCTCTGTAATAAGTTGCCTAGGCAGACTGTGGAATCTCCATCATTGGAAATTTTTAAGAGCAGGTTAGACAAACCCATCAGGGATGGTTTGAGATGGTACTTGATCTTGCCATGAGTGCTGGGGACTGGACTCAATGGCCTCTCATTGTCCCTTCCAGTGCTGTGATTCTAAGGCAGGACTGAGTGGCACTAATAGGCAGGAGACTTGATTTCTAAACCTACTGGAGGACTAACTAAATAATATATTCAAGCCAGTCCATCAGAAGCAGAATTGGAACTCAGGAATAGCAGTCTCTCCTCTTCTTTAGACCATGTGGACTCCAAAGAGGCACCTTCCTCCTGCCTGCTGGATTTTTCTACTAATCCTATTGATGAAAATTTCTGCTGCAGAACATTGTGTCTCTAGAAATCTCATTCTCTTTCCAAACAAAACAAGGGGATGCAAAGTCACAGGAAAAGTGAAAAACTCCTCTCCAGTTTTTGCTGTTCACCCTTCATCCATTTAATACAGCTGCAGGTCCCACTGAGGAGGAGGATCTCAGCACAAACCCCTTCCTAAATCCCTGCACGTTAAGAATGACACTCTTCCACAGGTGTGGGGTCCATGTTGCTAGTTTCCGGTGCAGAAGTAGGGCCTCAGTATACATGACACATGATACTCAATGGGCATGTCTACACTGCAATCCAGGGTGTGACAGATATTTGGATAGATACACCTGCACTAGATGGCTAAAAACAGCAGTGTAAATACAGAGACCTAAACTTCAGCAGGGACTGTATAAGTCAGGGACCCAGGTTGCTAGACTACACTGAAGCCCATGTTCCTGCATCTATACTGGTATTTTTAGCTGTGCTAGTTTGAGTAAAAGTACCTTAGATATGTCTGTCCGTACTCTACAGACTGAAGTGCAGGCACATCCAAAGTGCAAAACAGGAATAAGTGACTTAGATGCTTTTTAAAATGAAATTACTATATTGATAAAAGAATTAAAATAAATGGATTTTTCTAATACACAATAAAATGTAAGTGGATAAAGAATAATTAAGACATCCCTCGTGATATTTGACATACTAGCACTCAACATTTTCTACACAGCTCTTCTCTACAATAAATCCATACTATAAAGGTGTAATATGTACCTATTTCAACACACAAAAAAATCACAGTTTTAGCAATATACATCACCCTGCTAAAAATTATGCATAAACAGAGTTAAATGTGTAATGCAGTTTGATATAGTTCTAACTTAAAAGACTACAAGTCTATAAAACACATTTGCTTTTGTTTTATTGTACTTGGGTTAAAAAAAAAAATCCTGCATTCCCTGCTCCCTCTTCAGATCCATTAAAGCAACGTTTGAAACCAAAGGGAAGGAATTCACCAAGGGAGAATTGGTTTCCATTTTTGGAACTTTTTTTTTTTTTAACTCTGATTCACTAAATTAAACCAATGAAACCAGCAATTTTAATAGATGGCTTTGTTACCTGAAGCACATCTAATAAAGAAGTGCTTTGCACAGAATGGCTAGGGAATGTAGGAAGGGAAACAGGCGTATTTCTGGCCAAAGACTTTTCGAAAAGGCAACGCAGACTTGGGAGTTCTGCTTCAACTTGCTATTGTCATGGATGGAAATTGATATATAAGTGCTAAGTAAATTTACTTTCAATGTATCTTCACTCTTCAACTTCTGTCTTTTTGAAGGTGCCATGCAAGGTTTCTCCCTGCATGGGAGAATCGCATGGCTAACGCAGTTTGTAGGTATACAGGTTCGAATCATGGTGATAGCATATGAATAGCCTTGCACACATAGGTAAGAAGCAGCAAGAGAAAGAACAAGACCCGCTTGCTGGTCACAGAAGCAGCCTGAAGCTAGTGCCCACAATAATAGCTTTCCCAAAGCTGGTGCTGGAGATGGAAAAGGGCAAGACTCTGGCTGTGATGCCCTCTGTCCCTGTAAACTATCCGGGGCAAATGCCTCCCTTTGGATGAGAGCTTTCTCAGCAAAACCCTACCGCAGTTTTCCACTCCTCAGGGCCTGTAAGAATTTTCCCCAGATAAAACTCCTCAAAGAATCCCAAAAAGAGATCTCATTCATTTTGTTTTCTAGGTAAACACAGGCCCTTCAGGCCCCAATCGCTTCAAGTCTCTCATCAAGCAGGTCAAAATATCACAAAGTCTTTAAAAAACAGAACCCAAACTTACCCTGTCTTCATCCCACTTCAGCCCCCTCAAACTGCAGCTTCTTCTGCAGCAAAATCTTCATCTGAGATTGCTAGATTCCCCTTAGGTGGAGTTCATCACATAATCACGCCTGTTTTATCCCCAAGCTCTCTAGACCAAGGGCAGGCTACTATGTGATACCAATGAGAAAGCACACAGTGCCCCACTGAGGGGCAATGAGACTAATGTCAGCATGACTATCTCTGTCCAAAATGGGTGTAAGTGAGATGAATAGCATGTGCATTAACTGAGCATTTGCTAGAGTTATGTGCTTCTTGCGGTGCTGGGATTTAAATTGACATCTAGCTCTTGGGATGTGCAGCACAAACAGAGCACTGAACATTTAGCAATCTGGTCTTCATTCCTTTGAAATGCTTCAGTGTTATCCTGTTGATTTTTACAGATTGTGAAGTAGACTCAGAGGGCCGAATTCTACTCTTACTGGCAAGTGCAAATCAAGAGACATTCCATTAGAGGCCAGTTACAAGGGGAGAGGGATCAAAAGAGGATCCCCTTCTCTCTCTTTGCTTGGTTTGGTTGCTGGGGAATGTTTATTTGGGACGGGACAAGTAAGGTCACTTTCCTGGAGGTAAGCAGCAGTCCCTTGCTTGCAAATGACTGCTAGATGTGGAGTTGGCAAAAGAACGTTCCTTCTTTGGCAGACTAGCCTTCATTAAGGGGAGACTTTCAGCTCTCTCAGTGCATCGGTTATGTACTATTTGACATTTGGCAGAATTGGGTTTTGTCTGCAGGCAAATGGAGGTTGAAATGTTTATAATGATTCTGAAATGTTGCAGCTGGCTGAAAGGGGCCCTCAAGCCAGACAGGTACTAAATTGGCTTGATATGCATGAGCCAGAATCAGAGCAGGTATATTTGCAAGAACTCAGGAATCTGTGGTAAGAGCACTAGGAGGAGATGGTTAGGCCTCTGTACAGTGGACAGATATATGTCCTATCTTCGTGGTGTGCCTGACACAACAGTATGCCTGAGGAGAAGGTGGTGGTTTTGTGAGACAGCGTCCCATTGTGTGCACAGCTGCACTGTAAAAGAAGGTCTTTATGGCCTAAAAGATGGAATGGTTACTGAGAGAGAGACGGTTACTGAGGGAGGGCCAGTTCTGATATAGCATTGGGATTCTTGATCTCAAGTTCAACATGATTTAAAAATAAAAATTGCAGTCAACTCTATTTCTTCCAGATTGGAGTATATTCTTTTTTTGGTTTGGGACAATGCACCTGGGGTGGGATGCAACATGTTGGAGGGACCTGGCAACAAATTACTTCTTTGCTTTATACAAATTATTTATCTTTATCTTAGAAATATATATTTTTTTCACTTTCCTGTTTTATCTTCTTAGAGACTGCTTAATCATAAGGCATTGGGTGTGCCCTGGACTCAAATAATGTCATGCCCACTAGGAATGACAGGCAAGCTCTCTTGCATAACTGTAGCTTGAAATACTCCATACCCTCATCACATTCATAAAGCCAAATGCTGAGTCTGCTAAACAGGTAAAGTATCCCATATTGGATGGGAAGTACTACTCAGCTGTATGTAGCTTGATTCATTATTATGTGGCTACACAGAATATGGATTTGATAAACAGTAGTGACAAAGATGTCATGGAAAACTGAATGAATATTGCTTAACTTGCCCACAACAAATATTTGAGTTGCAGAAATTGTCCTTATAGAAAATAAATTCTCTGAATACCTACACCTTGGGCCAAAACTAGGGACCTAATTCACCGTTCAAATAACTCCACCAAATCAATTAAGTTACAGCAGCAGAGGATCCAAAGGTGTGGGGGGGGGGGTCTGGTTTTTTTTAAGATGTTAACAAAGCCCCCAATCTTAACTTCTCTTTGACTCTTTATTTGACTTTCATTTGCCTTCAGTTAAATTGTTTTTGATTATGAAAAAGGGTCCAAAAAGAATCATGTACCTGCTGGAAAGCAAAATTTGATCCAATTCAACTCCCATCCTTCTGGTGCCTTCCACAGGAGTTGGGAGGAAGCTCTAAATGTCAAGAATAGAACTAAAGGTGAAGGCTGCATTTTTCAACTAAAAAGAGGCAATAAAAATTACCTTTTTACTTCTTTGGCATCACTTGCAATGAAGAATCCTAAAGTACCTTCTTGAATCTTGACATGGTTTCCAGGATTGATTAATATACTGCTCAATGAAACACAAACAAACAAAAAGACAAAGGTATGAGTTTACATCAGTTTTAACTGAGTGCTTCAAATTCTCTATTTTTGTTTTATTCTAGAGGATCCACTAATCTGCAGAAGTTATAAGGAAATCTGAAGCCATTCTTCTTTGAAATTTCCAGTTGGATCACTGTTTCAACATCAATAATAGGTATCATTGCAGAACTTGGATTTGTAGCAATCATGTATCTTCCTTTAAAATCATATCACCATTGCAGCTCTTTTGTCATTACTTTAAATTCTAATCATTCAATAATTAGTTCCTTTTATCAAAACAAGCTTCTCAGGAAAAGCTACATGTGGAGTTCCAAAGGCGTAGCCATGTTACTGCATCTATAGCAAAAACAACCAAAGTCCTGTGGTACTTTAAAGACTAACAAATTTCTTCAGGCACAAACCTTCATGGGCTGCAATCCACTTGTGTGGAGTGGGACAGTTTAGTTTTCTTGGCTCTATTATTCAAGCTGGTGGAAAAGTTCATGATGTGGTGAAAAGGGAAGAGATTCCCAAGGAAATCACCACTTGATAACAGTACAAAGAGTCATTTATCAATTTAAACCATCTTTGTTCCAATTTCTACTGAAATGAGAAATAATAGGACCACTATCTGTATATATTATATTACTGTTTATAATATAATATACACATACACTCAAGGGGAATGGTACAAGACAACCAGTAGCCATATCTGCAGAAAACATAAAATGAGTATAACATCACAAAAACTAGTATGCAACTCCTGCAAGAAAAGAAAATAACCCAGCCACCTTGACAGAGTGTGAGCATCTCAGTTTGATGGAAAGTTCCAAAGGGGTAGCCGTGTTAGGCTAGTTCAGCAAAACAGGCAAGGAGTACTATGGCACTTTGTTTTAGTTTGATGGAAGAAATTGTAAGTTGTAAACACTGTGTGTGTTTATCTCTGTCTGTGTATAAAATTCTGGTACATCAGTTATACACTGATCTCTGTTTGTGAATAAAATATTGGTGCATTATGCAAGATTTAGCACCAGAATATTTTTGGTTAAAGCAATTTTGTAAAGTGCCTGGCAGCAATACTTATTTCCCAATATGCTTTACTATGAAGTATAATGTAACTCAGCTCTTAACTTGATAAAAAGTTTAATAAAGCTTATCAAATGTTTTACTTTCTTTTTTTTTTTAGGTCAAGTGTTATCTTTGTAAGTTAAACAGTAAGTGTTAGAGTGACAAGATGTGCAGCTTTTATAGAAACAGTCCTGAGGTTCAGTCTTGCATAGAAGCCTATTACCTCTAGCCCCTGTCCTGATTTTTCATACTTGCTATCTGGTTACCCTAGTAAGAGGGCACACACAAGACTTACAGTACACAAGGACTATAAGCAATTCTGATGCTTGTGCCCTTATCAGACATTGTTCCTCAGGAAAGATGCCCATGTAGCAATAGAAAAGACATTTATATGAATGAACATAAGGTACTAACCCAGCAAGAGTATGCAATGCCAAAGATTTATAGCCTCATTTTTGGGGGGCATATGTAGGATCAAATGTTTAGATAGTCTTAGTTACTAATAAATTATTGAGTTGCATAGTGCTAGTTAGTATAAAAAGTTTTTGTTAAATATGGATTATATTCATATATTGTATTCTTATGTACAGAATGTACATAGACACCTGTACACCTATGTACACATGCACATATATGTACACATAAAAATCCTATGTGACAAGAACTTTCAGCTTGCAAAATCAGCATTTAGATGTTAGATACTGTCAGAGTTAAGAATGCCTGACAAAAATATATTTTATGATAAAGTTCTTATCATCATGAGAACACTGTTTTTAGCTCAGGCTCCCTCCCTCATTTATTGCATATGATGAATTCTGCCCATGAAGAAAAAGCTTTTCAATAGTTTGTTTTATCCTTACTGTTTGACATGTGGCTCTATGCAGGACACCCTGTTCTGAATGCAGAATTAGTCATTGGTTCATGAGTTTTTTCAGCACTACTGTATCGGACTGTTTCCTAAACATTCATTCATCAATTGTTCATACCACATCTGTGAGGGGGTTGCAATATTCCCATTTTACAGATAGGGAGCTGAAACAATGGGAGATTAAGGTCAAAAGTGTCTACTCATTTTAGGCAGTCTGAAATTATAAATGCCTGACATTTTTTTCCCCAGACTACTTACCATTATATAGCATATTTTCAAAATCTCCCTTGCCTCATTCACAACAAGCTTCTATTTCTGCAACAAATGAGGCAGGGACCCTATAGACAACAGCCTCCAACTCTATACAATGTCCAATTCTTTCCTAAAGCACAGTCCATCCTGTGCACTGTAAAAGGCAAGAGGTCCTGGAAAAAAGTATGTAATTAAAATTGTATTGTAATAAGTTAGCACAAGGGGACTAAATTTAAGTTGCACAGGCATCCTGAAGTCTGATATTTCCTAACTTTGAACGCTTTACTTGACAACGTCGGTCTTTTTTTAGTTTGCTGGAGATGGGGTGGGGTGGGGTGGAGTGGTTAATACCTTTTTCTAAGTTTTAAAAAAGCAAACTGTAAACAGACATTCCATCCCATAGAATCACCTGGACACTTGCAAGGCTGGAAACTTTAGAGCTGCCACACAGACATCTGCTACTCAAGATAACAGAAATGGATAGCAACAGTAAACTATTATCCCACTAGATGTGGATGAGACACAAACTTTGCCAGTGGGTGGGATTCACATTCATTTGCTGATAGAGGAAATGGTGAGATTCAAAAATGATGAGATTCTGGAAGGGAGTGTTCCCTCATGGTCACAGACTTTTCTGCTCCTGTCCTACTCAACCCTTATTCCTTCTGTCACTATTTATCTCCAGCTTGTCCTTGCTTTCTCTCCTCTCTTTCCTTTCAGTAGCTTGTCTGTCTTGGTTTTTCCTTATTTCTTCATGCTAGACTCAGATGCCACAACTAGCGCGCCCCAGTTTCCAGCACCCGTACTTAGAAAACACAGAGATGCTAGATGAAATGGCCATTAATTTATTTTTTCAATGAGCAAAAGAACATATTTTTCTTTAATCTCTACTTGGAAATAAATGGGTCACTTTGAAGCAGACATCCAGCATGGAAAATTTCCTCCCAAACAGTGAAAGTCTGTCAACATGACAAGCACCTGAAAACAGGATCTTGTAATGGAAAGTGTCAAGTAAACTTAACTTTAGGTGATGCTTCCAGCTTTATGACTGCTCAGAGCTCCATTATGGAAGTGGAAACAAGCCGGCTGAAAGTCTGTGGGTTAAGGTTAGAGGAGAGGGCAACAAGGGGGATGCCATGGTGGGTGTCTGCTGGAGACCGCCAGACCAGAAGGAGGAGGTTGATGAAGCATTCTATGGACAACTGGCAGAAGTTTCTAGATCACAGGCCCTGGTTCTCATGGGGGACTTCAATTACCCTGATATCTGCTGGGAGGCCAATACAGCAGTGCACAGGCAATCCAGGAAGTTTTTGGAGAGTGTTGAGGACAACTTCCTGGTACAAATGCTGGAGGAACCAATTAGGGGCCTTGCACCTCTTGACCTGCTTTTCACAAACAGGGAAGAATTGTTGGGGAAGTAGAAGTGAATGGCAAGCTGGGCAGCAGTGACCATGAGATGGTAGAGTTCAAGATGCTGATTAACGGGAAAAAGGAAAGAAGCAAAATGCAGACCTTGGACTTCAGAAAAGCAGATTTTGGCTCCCTTAGGGAACTGATGGGCAGGATCCCTTGGGAGGCTGATCTGAAGGGGAAAGGTGTCCAAAAGAGCTGGCTGTATTTTAAAGAAACCCTGCTAAGGGCACAGGAAGATGCCATTCTGATGAGCAAAAAGAACAGAAAATGTGGAAAGCGCACAGCATGGCTTAACAGAGAACTCTGCACTGAGCTAAAGTATAAAAAGGAAGCTTACAGGAGGTGCAAGCTTGGACAGATGACTAAGAAGGCACACAAAGATATTGCTTGGGACTGCAGGGATAAAATCAGAAAGGCCAAAGGACAGTTGGAGTTGCGGCTAGCAACTGATGTGAAGGATAACAGGAAGGGGTTCTACAAGTATGTTAGTAAAAAGAAGGATCAAGGATGGTATAGGTTCCTTACTGAATAGGGCAGGTATCCACATGATGGAGGATGAAGAAAAAGCTGAAATGCTCAATGCTTTTTTTTACTTCAGTTTTCACGAGCAGGGCCAGCTCCCAGCCCACTACACTGGGTATGGCAGATTGGAGAGGAGAAGAGAGGCCCTTGGTGAAGGAGCATAAGGTTAGGCACTACTTAAAGAAGCTGGATGTGCACAAGTCCATGGGGCCAGATGAACTGCATCCAAGGGTGCTGAGGGAGTTGGCCAATGAGATAGCAGTAATGCTGGCCATTATCTTTGAAATCTCATGGCGAATGGGAGAGGTACTGGAGGGCTGGAAAAAAGCAAATATAGTGCCTATCTTCAAGAAAGGGAAAAAGGATGATCCAGGGAATTACAGACTTGTCAGCTTCACCTCAATCCTTGGAAAACTAATGGAGCACGTTCTCAAAGAATCCATCCTGAATCATCCTTGGAGGAAAAAAGAGTGATCAGAAACAGTCAGCATGGATTCACCAAGGGTAAATCATGCCTGACCAAACTCAATGCTTTCTATGATGAGATGACTGGATTTGTGGATGAGGGAAGAGCCATTGACATGATATATCCCAACTTTAGCAAAGCTTTTGATACAGTTTCCCACAACACTCTTGGCGGCAAGTTAAGGAAGTATGGGTTGGATATGTGGACTATAAGGTGGATAGAAAACTGGCTAGATCAATGGTTTCAGCAAGTAGGAATCAATGGCTCCATGTCTAGTTGTCAACCAGTAATGAGTGGTGTGCCCCAGGGGTCGGCCCTGGGGCCAGTTCTGTTCAACATTTTCATTAATGATCTGGATGATGGGACAGATTACACACTCAGTAAGTCTGTGGATTACACCAGCCTGGGGGAAATGGTAGATACGCTGGAGGGCAGGGACAGGATTCAGGGAGACCTAGACAAATTGGAGCAGTGGGCCAATAGAAATCTCATGAGGATCAACAAGGACAA
Organism: Podocnemis expansa; assembly: GCA_007922195.1. Lineage (NCBI taxonomy): Eukaryota > Metazoa > Chordata > Testudines > Podocnemididae > Podocnemis > Podocnemis expansa. The sequence goes on along the minus strand of ML681981.1, from coordinate 42,660,015 downwards.
ATGCAAATTTCTGCACTTGGGACAAAAAAACCCCATGCACTGCTACTGGCTGGGGAGTAATCAGCTAAATAACATCACTGTAGAAAAGGACCTGATCATTATAGTGGATGGGAAGCTGGATACGAGTCAACAGTGTGCACTTGCTGCCAAGAAAGCCAATGGCATACTGAGCTGCATCAGTAGAAGTGTTGCCAGCAGATCGAGGGATGTGATCATTCTCCTCTATTTGGCACTGGTGAGGCCAGATCTGGAATACTGTGTCCAGTTTTGGGCTCCCCACTACAAAAAGGACATGGACAAATTAGAAGGAGTCCAGCAGAGGGCAACAAAACCGGTCAAGGGGCTGGAGCACAAGACCTATGAAGAAAGACTGAAGGAACTAGGCTTATTTAGCCTGCAGAAAAGAAGACTGAGCGGGGATTTGATAGCCAACCTTCAACTACTTGAAGGGATGCTCCAAGGAGGATGGAGCTCGGCTGCTCTCAGTAGTAAGAGAAGACAGAACAAAGAGCAATGGTTTCAAGTTGCAGCTGGGGAGGCTGAGGTTGGATATTAGGAAAACTTTCTTACTAGGAGAGTGGTGAAGCATTGGAATGGACTACTTAGGGAAGTGATGGAATCTCCATCTTTGGAGATATTTAAGGCTCAGTTAGACAAAACCCTGTCTGGGATAATTTAAGGAGAGCGGTCCTGCTTTTCTGGCAGGGGTTTGGACTAGATGACCTCATAAGGTCCCTTCTAGCCCTATGATTCACCTTCAATACATATAAAATATTAACTCACATGAACAGATTTCTTATATGTCCAGAGATCTTGTACTGAACTAGATCACAATCACAAAATAAGGATTTGATATTGTATATGTGATGGGAATAAAAAGAAACCTGGGTCTTCAGTGTTATAAATAATAAATAATAGCAGTTATAGCCAAATATTTACATAGAAAAGTATTTAATGCATTTTCAGCTGTAGCTTAATGCTATTTAGCATTTGAAAATAGAGAGAAGGAGGCCTCACCATGTGCCCAGCCAATGCTCGATGGACCATTGTGATCCACAGACCATAGTTGAGAAATCTTTGCTTTATTATCATTTGGATCCCTTGGCAGGGTGAATAACCAGCAACAGAGAATCTAGAACACATTTACAAGATGAGGAAGCATAATGCAGTGAATCTAAAGGATACAGATTCATGGTAGATAACAAGCGGGCATGAGATCCTACTATGATGAAGTAAGAGGGCTAGCACACTCCGGGGATGCATGACCAGGGACTAGCAAGGGAGAACAGGGAGAGGATATTTCCTCTATTTTCAGAATTAATGAGATTATTACTGGAATACTGTATACAGTTCAGTCTGTTTTTCAAGAGAAGGTTAAGACATGACTTGGTCATGGTCTACAAGTATCCTAAATGAGGAAGAGATTTCTGATAGTAGCTCCCAGGGAGTTGATCTGATTGAGCTCCCACGGTGTTGAGAACTGCACAGTTTTGTTCTGGTGTTTTAAATGGAAAACCCATCCACCACCAGTATTTAAGCAGAGCTCACCAGATAATCTCCTAATAGCCCAACATCACAGTAAAAGATCATGAGCCATGTATATATTACCTCTTGCTTTATTTGGACAGGACTGGTTACACAGTATATCAATATAGTAGTTTACATAAAATATTATGTACAGTATGTTTGGATTACATCAAGTTACTTGTATAAATGCCTTTTCTAAAGGTAGCAAAATCCAATAATGCTTTTTAACTATCTGTGAGCCTTTCTTCGTGTCCTCCTCCTTTCTACTGTCACATCTTTATTACTGCCTGATGTCTACTTTAGGCACTGGGTAGGCAGAAGTTAAGTTTATAAATCATCACTGGGTACTATGAAAAAGTGACCAGCTACTTTTTAGCAAGAATAGATTATTTCCATTATTTGTTATGGTAGAAAGCATGCCACAAGATAATACTTTGGCATGCTATCAGAATAAATATTTAAAAGCCTTCTTTCATACATTTGAGAAGAGAAAATATTCTCTATCTTCCTATATTGTTCAGTGTTCTTCAGTCTGGTTCACAAAAAAAGTGAATCATAAGATTTGTTGTCTGCATTCCTACTGACTTCTATATGTTAGTTTTCATATAATTATTGAAAATGAATTTATAGAAAAGAATAAATGATATGATGTGTTAATTTGTTAGCCTTTTCCCTAAGTGATCTCTAGCTGGGCTGTGATTCTGTATCCCATAGCTACCTCAAAGTCAGACTTTGCACCAGAAAGACCAAGTGTTCCATTACTAGGGATGACAGAGCACAGGAATTAGTTTAAGATGCACTGGAAGATTTGTATATGGAAGCCCAGGATGGAAATAGCAGAAAAGACAGCAGATCAAGGCAAGGCACCTGAACCAGAACCTTGAGTGGAGCCCCAGGGCTGGAAGACAAAGGAACAATGAAGGCCAGAATGGAGGTGAGTTGATATAGCTTTATTGGGAAACTTGCACAGCAGCAGCCAAACTATGTCTCATTTTACAGTGTTATGAGCATATTATGTTTTACTTTCACTAGGATAAATTTTCAAAAGCACTAAGTGACCTAGAAGCTTTGGAAAATAAGACTTAAGCTTCCAAGTGACTAAAACACTTCTGAAAATATAATCCCTAATTGCTAATAGCTCACCCCCAAGTGTAAACAGGTAATATGTATACATAAATAAATAAAAGAACATTTGTGGACATCCATGGCAAGGAATCCTTTTTGACTTACTAATATTCCTCTTCATATTTTTAAGATACACTCCTACCTGCCATTTTGATCCCTGCCTGAAAATACTGGTCTATTTTTTAAATGCAATGAAGCACAAATGACAAACTTTGAACTAAATCAGTGACAGCTCTGGTTTAAATCTTGAAGTAGATGTACTGTACCATTCCCCATGCAACTAAATAGTATTTCTAATATATTCATCAGTCACATATTATAGTAGTCATAATAAGTGAAATAAGATAATGGGATGTTATCATCTGCTGTGATTGCACAGTCATATAAATGCTGCTACTATTTTAGCCAGGTTTATGCTGTGCCCAGATGAAATGCACAGTTTTAGTGCAATGGCCTCCTTAATTGTGCCACATCATTAAAAAAAACCTATCAATTATAGAAATAATTTGAATCATTGTAGATTTTTGTAATATATTTTGAAAGCATATGTGAGGGTAGGTACACAAACCAACTTGTGGGAACTGTGTGAATACCAGCTGCATGCTGCTTGTTATTCATAGGCATTGCTTCTTTCTTCTGGGTTCTATAACTGACATTAGTACAAATCCATATAGCTATATACAGAAAACTCTATTAAGACACCAAAAAGGAGTCAAGGCAAAAGACACAGCGCAACATTACATGCTACAGTCTATTAAAGCTCCGTTACTATTAGCAAACAGAATCACAAAATGTTGCTCCCAGAACTTATGTTCCTAATAAAAACAACTACTAAGAGCACCATATAGACATCAGGGACTTTGCCAGGAATATGCTAGAACCAGTTCAATAATTATGCTGAAATCAATGCACTTTAAAATACTTCAGTCAGTGTTTTTGATTTAAGACATGACTCAGCTGGCAAGACAATGGAAATAAATGAACTCAGCAGCAGAATATGTTTTATTCTGGGAGCAAGCAACTGCACTTTGTACCACACTTTTTCACACTGCTCAACATGCCAGCATTAGCATGCCTTCACCACAAGATAAATATACTGAAAAGCAAGAAGCCAAGTAGAGGTGCAACAACTGCAGATCCTTGAAGATGCTGTGTTGCAGTAACTTCTCTGCAGTTGGATCATATCAATAATGCCAAACTGACAGGAAGCCACCTCTCCTCTCACACAACTCAAAAGACACAGTGGAGTGAGACTAAAAAGAAAATAAATGCAACACACAAAACACACACAACAGAACACACGTGGAAATCAGAGTTGGAGAATGTTACTACATAGGAAATGGAAATATGTCTTGACAATGAGGAGTCTCTAGAGGATATCACAAAGATTAAGACTGTAATAAGCTATTTTAAAAAAAGGGACTTGGTAGGTCACACCTTGTTTATTTCACTCAAAACAAAAAACAGCAAAATGGGATGTAGACAAGAGATGAGGCCTGCAATATGGTTATTAAAAGAATATGCAAAACATGCCAACACAAAGAAAAAACAAATGAACCAAACTCTCTCATTTGAGTTTTTTAATAAACGAGTTCATATAATAAAATGAGTATGAGCATAGACTACCCATAGGGGCTGCACTGGAACAGTACGGTAGTTTTAATGAGTACTGTATTATAATTAACCTGGATCAGCAATGCAAAAAAATCTGGCATTTGGTCATTGTCAATGGAAGGTGAAACTATGAAAGCACAAAGTACTATATTGTAAAACAAATATTTTACAGAAAGATTCTGTGGAAGAACCTATCAATAAGGTTATGAATATGGAGATAAAATGGCAGCACAAAGGCTGGTAGACACAGAGAACATGTCACAATACAAAACAAATTAACAAAGAGAGAAAAAAGATGGTGAACAGCAGTTTGTTTTCCAAATGTAATAACTGGATACATTAATGGTTCCATTGGGGGAAAAAGTCTAATTTTTATATTTTATTTTATAATTCCTGCAAAGAAGTTAGTGCATGAGTCATAAGAACCAACAAAGAAACAAAATGATGCTATTTTCTCTCCTTTTTGAAATTGAGGGCTCATATATAAATATGCATATATATATATACACACACACAGACACATGAATATATATATATATATGTACATAAATATATATATATGTACATATATATACATATGTACATATATAGAGAGAAAGATAGACAAAAGTGTTATCTTCCTGAGTTCTTGGCAAGGAATTAGTCCTGAAGTTAGAAGGAGTGAAGGTAGGGTTGAGGTTGGAAGGAAAGGTAACGAAGAGGGCATACCGCTTTCGGCTTCTGCAAACGACAAGAAAAAAATTGCAAATCAAATACTTGGATAGAAATCAACTGACACCAAAACAAAAGCAAAAAAACCCTTTACTTAAAATCCTTCAATGACTGTAACATTAAAAAAAGGTTTTTCTGCTGAGAATGAGGACAAATAAATGGAGAGACAAAGAGAATACTTAACAGAGGCATAAAACATAGGGTGTACAAGGGAAAAATGTTGGTTAGACTTTCATTCTTGCTTGTTCTTGGAGGAAGAAAAAAAGTTGGGGGAATAGAAAAACACCAAATGGCATAGAGAGATTTAGATGGAGATTTCTTGTGTCTTTACATTTTACATTGATGTGGTTGTGGTATATTGGACAAGTTTTTTATGTCGTGATCTCAGACAGATACTCCAGATACTCTACGTGAGCTTTTGGACTTTTTTTTTTTTTTTAATGGAGGAGATTATGTATTTCCACAACTAGTTTCAGAAATACAATTTCAGAAATAAAGTTTTTGGTTGCATCATAGAAAAAACAGTAAGTCTAAAGAAGTACTTCTTAAGCATCTTAACACCAACTATGTAAATGATTAGTAGCTGAAGAGCAAAATAGGTTATTTCAAATATACAAACAGCTGACTCAGATTCTGATCTGTCATTGGAATCAACTAGAGTACCTATCTAGGTTCATGTGTAATTCCCTTTACTTAAGGGAAATTCGGCACAGGTGCATGGACCTATATTAGTGCATTTCAAATCAGAATCAAATTTTAAATTGAGCAATCTCTTAAAAACTGAAGCTAAGTGTGATATATTATATGACATTTAAAATGTCATAAGAAAAAAATAAATATGAAGAATTTGTAATGAGCATAAAATATGGCATATGTATCTTCATTATTTCATTTGAAAAGTACATTTTAGTCACCGTGTGTATGTCTATATTATTACATTTGAATTTGTATAAACAGTGAGATTAGGTTTTTTTAGAAAAGCATTTTTAAAGTTACACATTTTAAAAAGAGGGTTTAAGCATTTTCTTAATGAAATAAAATAGATCTTTAAATTTCACTGTGAAAAATTTGGAAACAAAGGTGAAAAAGGATCATGAAATATCTACACACCAGTTGATTGCTTACATAAATAGAAGTTTGTACTATGGCTGAAACTGTGGCTCTGCTGAAGTCAGTGGGAACTTTGCTATTGATTTCAGTGTACCAGGATTTCACCATGTCTCTCTGTATAACATGTACATGCGTATGTTTCATCCTATAATTTTTTGCACAGGAAAACTATCACTGATTTCAAATGGTGTCTGTCTGCACAGTTATTGGAACAGATATAACACTGACTTACATTATTAAAATAATAATGAAAATCAGAGACAAAAAATATTGTCTGGTTAGTTCTGAAGAACCAGTACACTAGTAGAGGCTACTCACTGTGTGCAATAAGTATAATTTGTCAAGATATGTTTCCCTTTAGGTGCTCCACTTCAAATATTCATGTGCCCTTGAGTCTTTGAACAAAATTTTTTGGTAGGCAGTGCCCATTTGCTCCTCAAATGAGCCCTATGCATTCTTGTGCCCTGTAGTGAAGCTATATAAAGCTGCAAGAGTGAACTGTCTTCATTTTCTTCTCTTCTGCAAAGTCTCACAGAGGCAGCTCAAAAACAGAGGGGAAAGAGGGCAAGTAATGGTGCACTGCAGGGACCCATGTCTTGAAAAATTCCAGTTACTGCAATAGGTGAATAAACTCTTCTTCATCAAGTAGAATCCCTGTGAGTGGTCCAGTCCCGGTGAGTCCCTAGCAGTAACCTCTTAGGAAGGTGGCAGTTTCAGACTTTAGTCCATCAGTGAAGATGAATCATGTGACCTACTGCAGTATCTAATCCTGCAGTGTGTACCAAGATGTTCTGGGTGGAAAATGTATTCACCAGTGACTACACTGTAGCCTTGCAGATTTCAGCAGCTGGAACATCTTTCAGTAGGGCTACCAATATTTAGTACAGTGTACAGAGACTTGTAGGGTAAGTAGAACCTTAGCAAAACATTCAGAAGCAATAATGCATCCATATAGCCATACAGCAAGTCAATGAGTGAAGGCAGAGGCTCCCCTAGACTTATCTTTAATAAAAACAAAGAGTATAGGGATCTTCTGAAATGGCCAATTTTTGTCCAAGTAAAAAGCTAATGCCCTCTTAACATTTAAATGTATGGAAGGCAGACTCCTGGGTAGGCTAATGTGGCTTAAAGGAAAAAATCAAAACAAAAGGTGAGTAGTTTGGTTAACATGAAACTCAGCAAAAACCTTAGGTAAGGTCTTTGGATGGGGTCCTGATGGTGCCTTCCCCTTGGAGAATACAGTAAACGTAAGGCCTGCCACTAGAATCCCCATCCCCAATCCTTTGAGCAGAAGTGATGGCCATCAAAAAAGCCATCTTCATGGACAGAAGTAACACTGAGCACACAGTTAGTGGCTCAAAGGGCCATTTCATGAGAGAGTTAAAAACCAGGCTGAGATCCCAAAGCAGTGTAGGGGCTCTAATCTGAGGAAAAAGATTCATAAAGCCTTTCAGGAATATTGCTGTACTCACCTGAGTGAATCTCAAGGAACATACTACTGGCAAGGGGAAAGCTCTTACTGACACTCAATAAACTTTGATGGAATACATAGAAATGCCTGAAGTTTCCAATTCCGACAGCTAATCCAGGATTGTGAAATGAGATAACTCGATAGGAGAAGGATGGCACTGGATGAACCAAAGAACCATTTTAATTTCTGAAGTTAAGTTGTTTTGGTAGGTTCTTTTGTACTATTTAAAAGTACATGTTGTACTTCTAATGAACAGGTGGCCTCTGGCATTTAGAACCTCTGAGGAACCATGTCTGATTTGCAGAATCATCAGATGGGTGAAACATCTGACCCGCATCTTTGGTCAATAGACAAGGTTTGACTGGGAGCCACCATGGACAGCAAGAGGTGAGCTTGATAAGGTAACAGAACAAAACTTGTCGTGGCCAAGTTGGTTCAATCAAAATGACAGTGGCTTGGTCCTACCAGGTCTTGATGAGGACATTTAACAGAAACAGAAATTGGAGAATATGCATTAAAAAGACCTTTTGTCTGTAATAAGGAAAGACCATCCTAAAGATTGGGTATCAAGTCCCATTGTGGAACAGAATTTCCTGTGTTGAATGCTGGCTGCCAAGACAAGAACACCAATCTCTGGAATTTTTCAAACTAGAAATACTTTTTCCCCCAAGAACTTAACTGTCATTCATAATTTAGGGAGAAATTTTTGGTGAGCTCATCTGCCATGATGTATTGCATAGCTGGGAAGTAAGAAGCTGAAGTGACTATTTTACTGGTTATGCACCAGACCCAAAGCTTTATCACTTCAGCTCAGAGCATGGAGGAATGCATGCCTTGCTGATGATTGATATAATACAGGCAAGCTACATTGCCTGTCATGATCTTCACAAACTGGTTTCTCAATAAGGGGGAAAAAAGTGAAGGCAGGCAGTTCTGACCACTCAGCTCCAACATACTGATGTGCAAGCATTTTTCCTGTTATGATCATTTGCCTTGAACTATGTGAGGACCAAAATGTGCTCCCCATTCCAAGAGAGAAGCATCTGATATTAACATAACTACAGAGGGATTCTGGCTGAACAGGAGTCCTGCACAAATCTTGGCAGGATTCTTCAATCAAGTGCATGACTGAAGGATCCAGCTTGTTACAGGTACTTGTTTGTTCAGACTGTGTTTGTTGGGTACATAGTTTGTTCTGAGCCTCCCCTGGAGACATCAAAAATACAACCAGGTTTTTTGTGTCACAAAAATGCAAGCTGCCATGTGCCCCAGATTTGCAGGCATGTCCTTGCTGTGACTTGAGGGCTTACATGAACTCTTTGGATAAGGTCCTTTAGGGCTGGGAACATGTTGAGAGGGAAAGAAACTCTGCCTGTGAGCAAATTCAGAAATTCTCCTACAAAGAGAAATCACAATAGAGGGGCCAAGATCAGTTTGAGATTTAGCGACTGACCTAAATTTTGGAATAGAGAAGTTGTTGTTTGAACTGCCAAAAAAATATCACGATATGACCATCCCTTGAGGAGTTAGTTGTTGAGGTAGGGAAATAATGTGACTGCTAGATGACAGAGGTAGGCAGCTACAACTGCCATGACTTTTGAGAACACCCTTAGGTTGGATGACAGGTTGAAGGGTAGGATCCAGTAGTGATGATGAATGTCACTGAATATGAAATGAAGAAATCTTTTGTGAGATGGATAAATTGCTATCCTATGTGGAAGTAGGCATCTTTGAGGCTGACGGTCACAAAACAGTCCCCTAATAACAGTGAGTGATTTATAGCTGCTAGGGAAGGCATCCTGAATTTCAGATATCTGAAATGCTTGTTCAGTTTTCTGAAATCAGCCTCATGCCCTGAATTTTCTTTGGATAGGGATGGGGGAGTGACACTGAGGATATCAGAAAATTTCTTGAATGAACCTGTGTTGAAATGGAACTGGTTCTATGGTTCTGAGTCTTAAGAGCAATGATGAGAGCTCCTGTGTCAGTTACTGATTGTGAAAGGAGTCTGTGAAGGAGGAGAGGGAAAGCGGGTGTTACTATTTAGTTACTGTTCTGTTATCTTCTGTTACTTTACTGTTCTATTACTAACAAAGTAACTAACTAAACAATAACAAAGTAAGTAAATTAGAATGAGTAATTAAATAGGCCATTGTGGGACACCACAATATAAAGACTTTGTTAATTGCCCCTTCTGACTCTGGAGATCTGTGTGCAAGAAGGCACATCTCACCATCTTGAATTGTGGAAGAAGGAAATAAAGATAGTGAACATGAACATTTTACATCTCTTTTGCTATTTGGACTCTGACAGGGCTGGAAATATGAAACAGAAATCCCCAGGGTCAATCTAAAAGACATTCAGTTCTGACAGACTGCTACAACTTTGACCTTTTAGAACCATGAATTGTAACTCATTTGTTTACATATGTTTGCCTGCTTTAACCTGTAAATAACTCATTTCTTTTTACGGATTAGTAATTCCTAAGTTAGCTTACTATAAGACTGGCTACAACCACTGCCTTTAATGTGAGGTCTGAGATACAAATTTACTTGAGGTAAGCGACTGGTGTCTTGGGAGTGGAAGCAATCTGAATTGTTAGCAATCTCTGGTATATAGCAAAGTCCCATCTTGCCTGTGTTGCAAGACTTGACTGAAACATCCAAGAAAACTGTCTGTGGTTCCGTGGTAAAACTATTATATTGCTTCAGTTCACATTTGGGTTGGGTGACCTCTAATTACAGAATATACTACCAATTTGGAGTGTCTGCCCTGCTTTTTGACCGTCTATCCTGAGGGTGACACTCATGCGCAGGAACCATTCCAGACAGCATGCCACTCAGTAAAGCCAATGAGGGTAACCAAAAGGAATGGGGGAGGGAGAAACGTTCATCGCTGGTCATCCCAAATATTTGTAGCCAGTAGTCTGGTATCCTGCTTGGTTACATCCACCTCAAGAAATGATGTCTTCTGGATTAAAGTGGAGAGCCTTGAACAGAAAGTTCAGAGCCTGAGTCAGGATGTCCTTCCATATGTTGTATCAAAGATGACAGCTCCTCTTCATAGACTGTAGACATTGGGAAGAGTTAGGTCTCACAGAAATATGAACAGTCAGCAATCCAGCAGACCTCGGTACTGATAGGTGTCTAGACATCACAAGAAGTGCAAAGTCAGGCTGATTGGGGACTATGAAGTCTTTTAGGTACTAGGATGCCTGTGATACCAGGAGCACAAGAGAAACTATGATGTTCCAGACGTCATTGTACAAGGAATGATGTGAAAACAAAACAGTAGTGGATTCCATCAAAGCCTCTTTCCTGATCATACTAGTCTTTTTCTAGGAGGAGCTTACTGTTCTTGTCCTCTTATCCCCCTTCTTGGTCTTAGAGTCGGATGTTCTCAGTACTGCCTGCACAATTGTTGACACCTTGGTTACAGATTATGTCAGAGAACATGGTTTTGATGCTGTCTTCACCTTAGAAGCTCTCAGTGACTGTGATCTCAGTGTTGAGGGGGAAGTAACAGCATCTACAGCGAGGTTCTTTGTATCCAGTCAGAAACCAGTCTTAAGGATAGTTCCATTATTAAGAGCCTGTACTTAATATTTTTGTTTTTAGTTGACCTTCCCTTCAAAGAAATGCAAATTTTGCACTTTCTGGGAATATAAGAGTCCCCCAAACAACAAATGCAGTGGGAGTGATGTCACATCTGGGGATTGCTTCATGACAAAAGAAGCAACTATTAAAGCCCAGGACACCGAAGAGAAAATTTTTTATGGTCCCTCAGTAGGATAGAGAAAGAAGTGAACAAAAATATATATAGATTTTTTTTAAAGAAAAGAAAAAAAATCAGAAAAAAAGATTCTGACAACTATAAGGTAATAAACCTACTACTAATACTAAGAACTATTAATACTAGGACTACTAACAAAAGTGGAAACCAGCACACACTAAATTCTGTCTCTGACTGAAGGCACTTGAGAAGAAACAGAGTATAGGTTCAACCCTACGTAGCCTCAATATGGGGCACAAGTATGTGCAGGACACGTGTATGGGCTAAATGGCCACTGCTATGAAAACCTCTAATCAAAGGCTCAAGGTTAGACATGCATCTGAAGTGAGGCACCCATAGGGACACTATTCAAAGCAGCAGTAACTTTTGATTGGTCCTGAAAAAAATTGGTACTGGAGCCCAAAAATATTTCTGGGTGAGGAACATCATGATATACCGATCCGTGAAGCAAGGGCATCATCTAGTTAAATATTCTTTTTGCTCTGAACATCATTGTTGCAATGGAATGTAAACTATAGCAAATTTCTCAAACATGTAATAAAATGAGAACAAATGTTAATTTTTACACCTTCATTATGGACTCTTCTCCCAAAGAAAAGGGAAAACCTGAGCTAAATCCCCTGTTGTAGGCAGCCTCCCTATTCACAGTGAAGAGAAACTACCAATTAAGGCCCAGTTAAATGCTGAAGATATTAGAATTGGAGGGAAAAAATCTGATATTTTCACCACAATCAACAGAAACAAAAAATACTGATGAATAATGAATACAATAAACTGGCACCCCATGCTTAAAATCAGGTTATACTGATTCCATTCTTGCTTTTTCATCTCTCTACTTCATTTCAGACATTAATCTAGGAGTCATTATTCTCAAGAAATCCTAAAAGGTAAGAAATTAATGCTTTATATCATGGCATTTCTGGAAAGCCTAATGGGTTCAGCAATGCACTTTAGAATATGCTTAACTTTGAAGTCCAGACAGTGAACAGAACATCATTTGATTTTGAAGCATGGGTACCATTTAATTTATTACATTCAATATTTATCTGTATTTTTAAGCACATGCTTAAGTGTTTTGCTTAACTGGGTAGCATATGGTAGAAACAAAGGAAAGCATCAGAATTATGTGATACTGTGGTCCAGTATCAAGTGGACGAGCAGGATTATAAATGAACATTACACATTGCCAGAAAGTGGTTTTTCCAAGCTTTCTAATTAAATATAAATATTCTAGGCGGTGGTTCACAAGGTAGTGAACCTTCAAACAATGAACAGTATTATTTTGATACTAGTTTAGTAGCATGAAAGCTGGCCTAACAACTAATGGAATTATCTACTATTGTATGTTTATAACAAACACTGTGCACTCTCAGTCTCAAAAATTTTAACTCATCTTCATTAGTATTTTATTTTTCTTGGAATTCCTATCATTCTGACTTTCTACCAGATTTCTTCACTAGGAACTTTTAACTTTTGTGACATTAGTCAATGGATGTATAAGTGGATGCTCTATTATGCTGTTACTTTATTTGATTTTTCCGTACCATCTTATGAATAAGGACCAATCCAACACTTACTGGCCTCCATTCATCCCCTAAATTACTGAAGAAAAACTACAATATCAGCACTCTTGTCACGGAATGACAATGGAAGCAATGACAGCAAAGAGTTGGATATGAATTCTTATTGAGAACCAGTGTAAACCAAGAACCGCACCTGAAGGTTACCAAAAATGTTTCTATTGCAATGGGTTTTGCAACTAATCAAACATAAAACAAACAAACAAAAAAGACTTGCTCACTTTTCACCAGCTGATGCAGAATGAGGCTATGCTCTGGAAGGTATCTGTTTTAAGGTAAGCCCATGTGAGTTGAAAATGTTTCAAAATTATGACTTAAAATAAGCTTCCCCTTAATTTAAAAAAAAAAAACCCAAAAACTACTGGACAGAAAGAAAATCCTGCCTCACAGACACCATTTCACATGGGAGAATTGTAATAAATAAATGAATGAATAAATAAATAAATAAATGAAATAGAAAGTAAAATTAAACATTTGCAGGGGGTTATACGTCAAACATCCACATAAGAAGTTGACACATTCAAACTGTGTTGGATGCCCCATGTCTTTTCCACAGATTCTTTTAAATTAGAAAAATGGACACTTAGAGATGATTAAACATGCTTTAAACAAACCAACACATTAAAAATATAAAATGTCAGAAGTTGCAATGCATGGTTTAAGAAGTGAACTGATTGTTCAGGTCAAGATTAAAGCTGAAGAAACTCAACATCACCTCTGTCTTAAGTTAGGTGATCAGTTAGCAAAAAGATAAAATGACAAACTTTTATGCAGACTAGCGGTTTTACTAGACCATCTTGTAACGTTATAATGGACATATCTAGCAAACATTGCTAACATATTTCAAAATATTTAATACAGTTAGTCAGTTCAAAATTATTTTGCATCATGCCCTTTCAGAGCACACTTGCAACAAATCACAAGGTTTTACCACCATCTCAGGTACAACGAGAATGATTGTGGTGTAAATACACATATGATAGAATTTTCACACCACTGGATGTTAAGCTAGAATACTTATTTGCTCTCATGTAAAAAACAAAACAACTCTTTCCCTGCCTATAAATATTTGTTGTTAACTATAAAGATTATTTTCTTAACTTTTTGAATGGATATATAGGGATTTTCTAACTAGAACAAATCCTTCCCTGCTCAATCATATTATATATAAACACTCATACACACAATATGTATCTATATCTATTGTATTTATACTGTCCAAATTTTTGTGTTTTTCTTCTTTCTTTCTTTCTCACCTGATTTATGGTAAACTGTTATGCAGAGAATTGTGTGAAGTAATAATATGTGCTGTATTATCATGTAATTGTTGCAATTTTCCATTCCTGACAGTCTAGTAAAATATACTGTATTTATGGTTTGATCACGTAGGATCCCCTGTGCGGTCAGTAAAGGTAAAAAAGGTGGCATTGAAGCTATATGTTCCACTGATAGTAAGTGACACTTCTTGAAGTAAGATGTACATAAAACTATCGGGCTTCCTAACAAAGGATTTGACCTTATGTTAATGTAGGTGCAGAGAGGGAGGGAAGCAGAGCCTGCCAGTATTATGTGAACGGTTGTAAAGTGATGCCACATCAATTATGCTTTGAAATGCTTTCACAGGCGTAACAAGAGCTATAGTCATTCAGGAGGAGAAAAAAAAAAGAGAGAGAAAATTGTCCATGATGCATTCTGAAAAACTGTCAGATTCTGTAGTTATTAACATACCTGCTTTCCCGTTTTTCTGACTTGTATTCTATGGCTATCATTAAGAGCTTTAGTTTCGCAAACACCAATCTGCCAGAAGAAAAGTCAAGATTCAGTGCTTCTTCCTGTTTATCATCATATAACTAGTATTGGTCAAAACATTTCAAAATGCTACATTTTATGATAAAAAAGGGACACACGAGACTTTTTGTTAAAAGTCTAAATAGTTCTTAACTTGCTGTGCATATACCACATATCACAGGCTTTCTATTATAAATGTTAACGACACTCACCCTCATTCACATATCACCTTAGCAAGCTGACAACATGAGCATCACTATTTGTAACTAGTAAAGGGCACAATACTCAAACAAAATGTGCTCCTTTTTTATTATGGTTCTATTGTTGGTGGTGGGGGCTAAGTTTTCAAATCCATGTCAGAATTTAGCCATAGGACTCCTGTTGACAATATTGCACATCCATTACACAATGTACTTTCCAATATTTAAGCACCTAAACACAAAAACAATTAAAAAGTCAATATTTGCCAATCATTACCACAATTAGCAAAAGTATCTCATATTATAAATGTAGGCAGAATGTGTGGAAAAACAAATAGTGACTTTTTAACAAAGATCACTATCTTTGTGAAAAAATGTGAAAGCCACTCGTGGCCAATATATTCCAAAGCAGCAGCTTTCACTAGTGTGACCCCCATTGAGTCCAACTGGATCAACTGTCTTCCTGAACATGAACGATTTCAGAATTGTGTAATAAAACCTATAGAAAACCAAATAAAATATTTAGCAAGAAAGTATTTGTGTTTCATTTTCATTACTCAAATTTATGTGAATACAAAGTTACATGCCTCTTTATGCCATGCACTTGTGGAATGTGAGTCACATACTTTCCTTTTAGTGCTTCTATTATGACTATATACAGCTTAAAGAACTGCATCTTTTACAAGTATGTACTTGGATCATGTACTTAATACATTATTCTTGTGCAGTATACCTGCGGGAAATACTGACAATGTACTAAGTGGACATGGTGCTAACTACATACTGTACAAGAAAGGAGCTCTTAAAACTCCCAGCAATCTATTGAGGTCAAAAAGCTTACAGGAGAAGCCGGTCAGGAGTAAAATTATACCCAGATTTCTGCTGATGTAAATTAAAATTGTGATTTGACCCTAGCCCAGCCCAGCCACTTTTACTTGTGCAATGGCTAGAGAGGGTCGTGAATCAAGAAAGATCCCTGTCAGCTGAGAAGTGGCATAGTGTAGTAGCATCAGTATATGTTCACATTTACGGTACTTAATACTGAAATCAACTCACACAGTTGAAAGTGTTTTTAAGCTGTAACAAATGTTTTGCTTCATACACTTGTTTTGTGCAATTCAGTAACTACCTAGGCAAATTTTACTGTCTGGCCACTTCTGGAGACATAGCCTGGGAAGACTAACAAGATATGTTGCTCTTCAAAATAATGTAAAAGAATAGAAAAATGCCATTTGTTACACAAAGGTCTCGTACTAGCAATTGCCTCAATAAAAGTGCTGCAACAAGTTAGATCACTTTCCCTCCCCATAATTGTTATGTAGAGGCCCACAAAATTTGACAATGACATTATGGGAAGCCTTAATTCCCCTCCCCCCCTTTTTTTTTGCTGCAATCATCATCTGTTAGATACAGGAGTTTGAACACAGATGTTCAGGAACAAAGGCTCTTAAGAAGTGAAGGCCAACTGTTTCTACCAACCCAGAGGGAAATAAATTTATCCGTGCCATTAAATCACCCCTCTTGACTGGTAAGACTAGTCAATGGCATAAATTAAACATGGAAACCTGCTCTACTCTTTGAACATTGAAGTATTAGGATAAGTATGTGTATGTGTACATACATATATCTTCTGTTTCTAAGGCACCTATTATCATAGTAGTGAGCAGTGGATGACAAAGATTTAATCTTTGTGAGCTATTAATATAGGCAGAGCATAACACACACACAAAAGGTATTTTATGTAACAAAATACTGGGTGGGAATTTTTTTCTTTTATAACGTTTTTTTGTCAAGGCCAGAACTGGCCAGAAACATTTTCTTCAAACTATTTATGACTGAAAACCAAGTCCTATCCTCTGGGGGGGGGGGAGGAGAGGAAATGAATATCACCCATTTACTTTTATCCAGAAATCCTGTTTCAATTATCAAAATACATGCATTGAGATTTTATTGACTTATGTCTAATAATAGTTCATTAACAATATTCTGATAAACAGATACACAGAGGTGGCTTTTGGGGTAAGTGAAGCAAGCGGTGGCCTAGGGCCCCCGAGCTGTAAAGAGGCCCCATAGCTGCCACCTGCTTCACTTACCTGTGCACTCGTGGGGCAGTGGGGAAGTGGAGGGCTGCAGACCACCACATCCAAAAGCTTTGTGGCCTGCCTTCCAGACCATCCTCTCTCCAGCAGGGGTGGAGCAGCACTCCCCACCCACTCCCAGCCAGCCGTGCCTCCCCAGAGGGAGGGAGGAGAGCGGCTAGCGCCGTGCTGAGGCTTGCCAGGAGCGAAGCAGCCTAGAGCAGCCCACTCTGAAGAGTTCTGGCTTCTTTGAGGCCTGGGGTGGGTGGGGGCAAAGCAGCCCGAACTCTTTGGAGCGGGCTGCTCCAGGGGCCCCACTCCCGGCAAGCTGCAAGACTGTGCCAGCCACTCTCCTCCCTCCCCCTGGGGAGGCATGGCCGGCTGGGAGTAGGCGGGGAGTGCTGCTCTGCCACCACTGGAGAGAGGCCGGTTTGGGTGGTACACCAGCCGGTGAGCGTCAAAACTTTTGGACCTGACAGTCCACGGCCCCTGCTTCTCCCCCGCCCCCCATGGTGGGGCAGTTAGGGCAGCAATGTGGGCCCAGAGCCCCAGTAAGGGTGGCACTGGGGGTCCATAGGGGACCCCATAAAGGGCCTTTGCCTAGGGCCCCCAATTGCCAAAGGCTGCCTCTGCAGAAATACAGTGGTAGTTTAAATTGTTAAGGCATTTAGAAATGGTGGAATTATTTTGCATATGTATTTTTGTTATCTGAAATTGATTGTATTCTCAGTGGATAGTTCTGGGTATTCAAGTAAGCCTGCCGCTTGCCATTTTCCCTTTTATCACTTAGCATGGGCATTTACAAGTACTCTGTGCCCTTTAAGGCTTTGATAAACAGGAGTTTCAAATGCTTTTTTATCACTGGATAAAATCATTCTCTGAAAATCTTGTCAATTCAGCATAACTTGTAGAGTGGAGTGAAAATTACCACACTGAATACAGTACTTGAAAATAATACTATAGAGACCTTATTAAATACAAGGTCAGCTACCCAGTACTTTATAGTGACAAAAAATATGGGAATTGTTTGCCTTCCTGAGAAGCACTGAGCTGAGATCAGACATTCTGATTAGGGGCTGAAACCTACAGCATGTAGAAGAGCACATTCTGACTAGATCCACCAAACCACTTAAAACAGGTCCTTTAAGCATGTCACTAGATGCTCTTAGTTCCATGGATCTAACCACATGCTTAAAGTTGAGCACCTGCTTAGGTGATTTCTTGGATCATGCCAGAGTTCCCAGCACCATGAAGACCAGCTCTGTGTGAGCTCATCCCATACTCCCAGTAAATGGATGGCTGATTTCTAAATTTTTGTGCTTCATTGTATGAGAGAGACCATGCACTATGTCATTAACTGTATAATTCTTATTAATATCAGGCCATGTTATGTGTCCCCGTCTTTTCCACTTGTGAGTGGAAAGACTCATAAAAGAGCAGAACCTTCCTCATTTTTGCTGAACAAGAGCAGGAAATGAAGAGGCCCTGGAATGGTGGGACCCAGCTTCTCATCTATGGCAATAAAGAGAAATTTTGCAGGTAGAATGAGGTAGGGGTATGGCCAATGAATGACTATGTGGAGCTACTTGTCAAAACCCACCATTCAGGGACAATTTCCAGAGGGGTAGCTGTGTTAGTCTGTGTATAGCAATAACAAGAGTCCTGTGTCACCTTGAAGACTAACAAATTTCTTTGGACACAAGCTTTCGTCAGCTCCAACCTGTTTAGTCAGATGCATGAAGTGGAAACTACATTTGAAAGGTATACATACTCATGCCAGGTCAGAGAAAGGCAAGTGTTAGCAAAGTCAATTCAGTTAGGGCTGAAGGGGCTCATTCACACCAGTTGATTAGAAGGTGAGAATGTGTGAACAGGGACAATTACTTTTGGTAATGTGCTAACCATTCCAAGTCTCTGTTCAGACCTGATTGTGTCACGTTTAACTGACCAGTCTGACTGTGCCAACTTTGCAAATCAGCTCCAGCTCTGCCGTTTCCCGCTGAAGTCTGTTTTTGAAGTTTTTATTGTTGAAGTATGTCATCTTTCAAGTGTGCTACTAAGCATCCAAAGACATTGAAGTGTTCTCCTTCTGGGTTGTGGATGTTTCTATTGTTGATATCCGATTTCTGTCCATTTATCTTTTTGTGTAGGGACAGTTCAGTCTGGCAAACGTGCATGGCAGAGGAGCATTGCTGGCACATGATGGCATATCTGCCATGTACATTGGCCATCTGCCACACACATTGATCAACCTGGACTGTCCCTATGCAAAAGGATAAATGGACACAAATCAGGCATCAAAAATTGCAACATCCACAAACCAGTAGGAGAACACTTCAATCTCTCTGGACTTTCATTAACTTTGCATAAATATGGGTAGAGATTCACATTTTCAAGACAACTCAAATCTTGGGCCATATTAAAATTCCACAAGTCACTCTAAACATATTTTTTAAAAGTTTCAATCAAGTCAGTGAAGTTTGGGAAGGGCATAAATAGGTGAGCAGAAATTTGCTTCTAGTTGGCATGAATCTGAAAAAGGCTGTCATCTGGTGAGTGGCAAGAATTGTCACTGAACAGTAAGCATATCCACTGCCTTCTCTGTCAGTGCTATTAGTCAGAAAAGAGAATATAAGTGACATTGTAGGGTTTCATATTAATTTTCTCCCTATAATTTCCAGATTGAATATTATCTCCCTTTACAAGTCAAAAGACTGTATTTTCTATCACCAGCTCTGCAATGATAATCAAACTATATTCATTTGGGTCTTTGCAGCATCAGGAAGAATAAAGTTCTGCAGCCCAAATTTAACTACCAGATTGACTAGTGCATGAAAGAGAAGAAACTCTAACTCACCTTTCCAGCTACTTGAGCAGTTTTGTGTGGTTTCACCCACAAAAATAACTGGTAGCTTTAGAAAATTTAGCTGTGAATGAATTTCTCTTTGAGAGGTTGAGTTCTTTCAAGCTCATAAGAAAATTAAAAGGAGGGACAGGCTGCAAACCCATGAAAACTGAAATTGCAGAAAAATATTGGCATATAAACCTTTGTGATGTGAAAACACTGAGTAGACAACGACAGTGTAGTAAATTCTTACCTATAGAAGTTATTTATTATTGTTGTTATTATTGTTGTTGTTGTTTCTAATGTTGCAGTAAATGCCCCTAGGCCACAACCAGGTTGAGTTCCACTGTGCTGGGCATTATACAAGCATATTGCTATGAAACGGCAGAAACCTTGTTATGGGTTGACTTGAAATCCTATTGAGATTGATAGGTGTGAACTCATCATTCAATTAACATAACGGAAATGCTACCACTTTTTCTGAGTATTGTTTTGAATTGTAATGGATGGGCAGTGAGAAAAAAGGCTACACAGAAGCTGAGAGCAGGTCTACACTACAAACTTGCATCAGTGTGCCACTTCTGGTGAAGTCACTTTAAACCCATGGGAGAGAACTCTCTTGTTGGCTTAATAATTCTACCTCTGAGAGGTGGTAGCTATGCTGGCAGGAGCAGCTTGCCTGTCAATACAGAACTGTCTCATGGGTTGTGGGGGGTTAAGGTCAGTATAACTGTCACTCAGGGGGTGTAGGTTTTTCACACCTCAAAGTGATGCAGTAATACTAAAGTAACTGGGCAGTCCAGACCTGGCCTGAGATCACATAAGAATGGACTGAGGGAGAGATTGAGCCTGAAGCTAAAAGTACAGTGGCTGACTATGGAAAAAGGTTCGCGGTTGGGGTGAAAGCTGAAAACTCGGTGTTATAAGAAAATGCAATTTCCTGGGTTTTTTTTTTATTCCTTCTGTGTTCAGAGACAGAGAGTTTGATATACTCTTTATACATAAACAAAACCATAACAAAGAAATATTTGAATATTACCAATTTCTACTCCCACAGGAATACCCATAGTGAACCAAAACTTTGACTAGGCACCGGGATTAAAAAGGGGTAAGAATATAATAAATGTCCCCGCCCCAAAGAATTTACAATCTAAGCTAACCAGTTCCTTGCAAATACAGGTGGTAAATTTAGCGCTAAAAATGAAGGGGAATGTGGAGGAACTTAATCTCCTCTCATACATATTTAAGTAAAAAAATAGGTTTCATGAATAGCTGTACTATATACAAAAAAAAAAAGAGCATCCCATATTTTGAATATCTGTCTTTCAAGACCTCTACATAAACCTACATTGACTTAAGGGACTTTTGTTGCACACCTGTTTTTAGCTCCCATTAAAGCAAATAGGACAGGAATAGGTCTATTGAGTCAGGGCCTGACTCCTGGAAAAAGGCACAGCTCTATGGGTCCATCTAATGGAAAGGGATCTGCATTTAGGGTTTGTCTACAAACTGAGAGCATGCCTCCCAGCCCAAGTATATAGACTCATGCTAGCCTCGTTAGCGCCAGCACCACTAAAAATAACTGTGTGGATGGCATGGCTCTGGCAGAGACTCAAGTAAGCTCTCGTAGCTCAGAGCAAAGGCTGGATCTGAGCTTGAACGACACTAGCAAGAATTTGTCTAGTTGTGATGAGAGGCACACTCCCAGCTTTAGTGGAGACATAGCGACCAGACTGGTGATGCAGGAGCAGGTAGTGTCAAACTGAGTCTGAACAAGCAACAGCTCTGAGGGTTGGGAGATATTTGTACAGTAGGTCCATGGGACTACCATTAACATTGCAGTGACGAGTCATTTACAGTATCTGAGACACTGCGGTTAAGATCATTAAGTTCTGAAGTACAGGGATATACCACTGTATGTCAGGTACTTTGGTACAGACTGTACTGGGAAGTGCTGATTTTTTCCATACGTAGGCTTTGATCTTGTGAAAGAAGTTAGACCTCTCAGGACCATCAGAGCAAACCAGAAGAAAATTGAATTAAGAGTAGAGTCAGGAGAAAAAAGCAAAGTGTTGGAGAGTCCTGCAGCTCTGAAGAATATCTATCTAGTCAAGTCTTGGGTTGTCCCTAGATAGAATTAATCTTATACAGTAGCATCAGGCCACTATTTTTTTTAGCAAGGGAAGCCTCCACACTGAGCTATGAATACCACCCCTCCCCCACCACTGAGATGGTCCATTTACACATGCAGAGAAAGCTGCTTCTCAAAAGATTAATACCCTATCTCCATGGAAATGACTACCGTTTCTGTACCTTGTTGATTCCAGCTGTCTGAACTAAGTGGCAGCCCGTCTATTACAGGTCACTTCCAGTGCTACCTAGTGAACCTTGCTGTCTGGCCTCTCCAGATGGTTTCACAGTCACAAATGCACACCAGATCATTTATCTTGCACCAAGGTGTGCATTTATTTCCTTTTAATGCAACAATACCATGCAACACAGCCTTGTAGTCAGGATGGGCTTTCCTGCAGCCCTAACTGCCCTCTGAGCTTCTCTTGAGCAGCCCCTGCTTCCTATTTCCTCTCCTCATATTCTTCCTGATCACCTTGTTAACCCAGTGATTGTTACCCATGTGCTCTCAATTCCCCATCAGAAAGTGTGTAATTGCCTTCAGCTGGGCCTACTGAAATCTTCTGGCTGTACCAACATCAGTGATCAGGGTGCTGCTCACAGCTCCCTGTCATGCCATCCACCAAGCAGCTGTGTTTCCAGCTTGCTGAAAATCTGCCCAGCTAGCAATCAATTCCAAGAGCTCACAGGAACAGCACATTACATTCAGTTTCAGTGTTTTAAAATGTCATTGGCTACATGCTGTTTAAGATCTGTGCATGATTAGAAAAATTGCTCTAAACCTTTAAACATATTCAGATAGTTGGTTGCCCTCAGAGTGTCCACCAATTCTTTTTCGCTTCACAAACAGTTTAAAGCACATTTTGGTGTCCTTTGTGTCATCTGAAATTGAAGAGCCACTTCTTATTGTAATGAAAATACTTACTTGCTAAACTCAGTGATATACAATGCTACACTCTAATTACCACTGTGCTTTAATTAACCTGAATTGAATAGTGTTATCATTATGTTACTGGTACTTTTGAGTTATATCTTTTTTTCTTTAATTTAAACTAGAAAACACAGATAATTAAGCCTCTACATAATCAAATGCCTGAGGAGAGTTCCAGTGTTTTGGGATCTTCCTATATCTCATTAAATGGCCTTTCTTTATTCATTATCTTACCTCAGGTCTATTGGTGTATTAAACAAATGATATCTCTCAGTCGCCTTTTTCTAGGAACCATATGGAAACTCAACTGGGTGTGATGAAGTATTTTGCTTGGAGATTTTGTTCCCATAACTTGGTTCATATGGATAGTGCACATTAGCTTTTGTCAATGCCATGCAGAATGGTACCTTTTGTAGTTTTCTGCTTAACACATTTGATGTAGAGGGAGACATTTTTTGATACAGTTTTCAGGGTAAACTAATGCTACCTCTTAATAAACCATTCACAAGCCTTGAAAGTTAAATACTGGATTGCGAACCCTTTTTCATGCAAATCCTAACTGACTTGTCATCTGACTTAGTTTGAACCTACATTAAGGTCAGAAATTATTTACTACCAGAGGTCCATCACTTGTTCATTATGCTGCTTCTCTCACTTAGAGGTTACATCATAAACTGTGGTAATATTACTCCACATAAAAAGAAGCAAGGATGTAAAAAGAATGTTACTGTGCCTTACACAGAAGAGCAAGTGAGTCCCGGGAAGCTTGGCCCCTCCCACTCTCTGCTGCTCTCAACTTCAATAGAGTCAACATGAAATTTAGGTCTGAGACTCATCATAGTCTACTGAATAAGGCTGGACTTACAAACCCTGAGGCTCTGTTCCCGGGTTTGATGCTGATCTGTTATGTAACTTGGGCCAAGTCCCTTCATCTCTCTGATTATCCCCCCCCCCTCCAACCCTGTGTCTGTCTTGTTTAGACAGACTGTAAACTCTTCAGAGCATGGACTATGTGTTTATGTGAGGCCTCTTGATATGACTGTAACAGAAAATAATCATAATAATAATAGATACTTGATGAGCCTCAGCTATTCTGGCAATGTTTGGGATGGACACTTCTGTCACTGTGGCCTTGTACACCTTCACTCCCTCCTCCCTCCCCCCCCCCCCGAGCACTTCTAGGACAGATAAAAGGTTAATCAGTCCTCCTAAGATTGTCCTATGGAATATGTATGACTTTTCATTCCATGCTCCACATATTCTCCTTTCATTGTGACATGGATCTATTTTTGCTAGGAGAAGTTATGTTTCTTCAAAGAGTTTTTCAGGCAGTTAGTTCCATGATGTGTTAAGTGACGATGTCCCTACAATATATACAACTCCTTTACATCTGCTTAGATTAATGAATAATTTCCTTGAGATTGCGCAAGAACTGGGACAGTGACACTGACACGCACCATCTAAAGAATGGAAACCATTAGAAGAAAGAATTGGACACCAGTTATGAATAAATAATTCCCTTTAAATGGATTCATTTTTTCAAACACACTTAGCATTTAAGCTTTCATTTACTTTCACTTAGAACTAAGTCTCTTCTGCAAAGAGACATTAAAATGTTTGGAGTACTTCCATATAATGATTGCTTTAATGTTTATTTTACTGGAGCCCATCTGATGAGGCAACGATATTGGGATGGTAAGAGAGTGCAAATGCCTCCTATGCAAACCATTGATTTCACTTGAAAGTAGGAAAAGGAATTTATGTCAGTTAATATATATCTACTTACTCACAAACTGCAGGGAAGGACAGACCCACAAAGGCACTAGATAGATATTCTGTATACATTTCATTTGCGACTCCTTCTAGGTAGTATTTCTGCCATGTATCCTCCTCAATCTAAGAAAAGAAAATACAGATTCAGAGTTGAGAATACAATAAAATGCTTTCTGCAAAAATAAAACCAATGGATTTAACATGAATCAATTTTGGTTAGCTGAATTTGGTAGTCCAGTTAATTTTTTTGACAATAATACTTGGTTAGCAGGGTTCCATGGAACATCAATTAACAATACAAAGTATAAATTAAGTACTGATTTACTTTTTTGGGATTTAGTGCCGGCGCATTTCAATAGCAGTGGAAATAAAATTGTGGAATGAATTAGGTAAAAAGTTCTTAATGTTGTTTTATGAACATTCTCCTGTGATTAAATGGAATTATTTTATCATTTGAACATATTTGTTTCAAGATTCACTTGCTTTCACATTTTATCATTTGACCAGTATAGTCAATCACCACCATAATTTCTAACATTTTTCTTCCCCATCTCATTGCTGCATTATGATTTGTGAGAACAACTAGATCAACAGGATAAAAAGAAAAAGTGTGGCCGTGCACATTGTTTTGGTATTGCCATCTGAGGCAAACTTTGATGCTGCACAAAAGACCTTTTACTCTTGAGATGCAAGGTTGATGAGGTAACGTCTTTTATTGAACCAACAGCTGTTGGTCAGACAGAGAAGCTTTCAAGTTACACAGAGCTATTTTTCAGGTCAGGAAAAGGTACTCTGTGTGCCACAGCTAAATACAAGGTGGAGGAGATTTAGCATAAACCATCTAGTCCACTATCAAAGTGTCTATTGCCATAAAAAACAATGAGAGTCCTGTGGCACCCTAAAGACTAACAGATTTCTTTGGGCATAAGCTTTTATGGGCTACAACCCACTCTAGCAGATGCACGATTTTCTATAGCCATAGTCTGCCCAGTAAAATATTACAAAGTTTCAATTACAATAGCACATCCCTTCATGTAATTAGCTCTCTAAATATTAGCAAATGGTGTAATCAAAAACAGTCTTTTGTGATTGCAAGAAGTATACTTATGACATAACAACAAATAGTAATTATGATGAACGCAGAGAATATAAGCTCCACAGGGTGAAATTAATAAATTGTGACATAAGAGTAATCAAATCAACTTGCCATCTACATCAGAGCAGGGGAAATAATATATGAAACATTACTTTTTGACATCACACCAAGTTACTGTCACTAAGCCAAGGATATGCAATTACACAATACACAAGGAAACACAAAGTAGCAGTATCATGCTTTCTGAGAGAGGGTGGATTTAAAACTGCTGATCAAACATGCATTTTATCAAACATAGAAACACTCTTTTTAAATTGACTCCGTGTGGCAAGGAAAATCTGCTCCTTACATGCTGCAATGAAACATTAATAAGGAAACACCTAACTTTATTCTTACAAGCATGCCTATTATGATCTGTACCACACAGCAGAGACTATGAGAAGAGAGATTTTCGGGTGTAATGGACAACAAGTGAAGAAAAAACTTTGATAAAAGATGAAGTAGAAGGCATTTTTGTGAAACTCTTTGGCTGAGATTTTCAAAGCTAGCTAGGGAATTTCTGTGTCAAATTCTAATTGGTTTTAGTGGAAAGGTGACATCTATATCCCTTAGATAAGTTTGAAAAATCTCAGTATTTGTTCATAAAATGTTACATTTTCTTGGGATTCATTACTCACATGCTGCCAAGGACAATAGCCCTGATTCTTCCCTACCCTGAGCAACTCAAGCACAACTTAAGAGAGTAGTAGTTGGTCATGGTTTCTTGATTCAAGGATGCCCAGATCCAGTGTAAACAACAGTAATTGGGGTCCTGCTCTAATACTGCTAGATACAGCTCCATTAGACAACAGAGGATCAGGCTTAGTGGAACTTGGCTCCATCTTGCCTTCTCTTTTCTTTCCATTCTGCTGAAAGTGGAATGGCTGGTGGACAAAAGATGCATTTACACCATTTCCAACAGCTATACATGAGCCAGTTTCAATAAGATACCCAACAAGGCAAACAACTTATCACTGCTGTAAAAGATGCCAAATGGCTTGACTAGAGTACAGCCAATTGTTTTGAGACGGTGTGTAAAGCTTTATACTAAGACGATGACAGTGGATTGTATATTTTTAATATAAGAAGCACTGCAGTGTATTAAAGGAGTTTTGTTTTTTTAAGCTGTGACTTTTATTCTTTTCTTGAATATATATTCCTTATCACAATATGAATATACATCTCTGATGGAATTTAAGCAACAAAATTAATGCACAGATCTCAAGTGATTCAGGGCAGGATGCCAGAATTAATTTTTCAGCCATTCAGCAATCAATCAAAAGAAGAAAAGCATCCTTAGGCAACAATATATCTCTGCCTGTCATGTTAATCTACAGCTGTTTTAGAAGAGCATTGAAGCAAAAGCTTCTTGAACAAAATGAGGGGCTTTAATGAAGTCTCTTAGAGTCAAAAACGCAAACAAGTTGGAGGTAGAAAAGACTTATTAGCTCTTTGAGTCCATTCTTTTGCCAATTGAAACTATCTACCATACATTGCAAGGGTTTTTATTTTTTCCCCTCTAATCAAGTTTCTAATGTTCCTAGAAATGGGCTTTTCCATAGCTTTTCTCAGTTTAACATGTCATTCATGATTTTTCATGGATATTAATCCTAAATGTTACTATCATTAATTCCATTATATTGATCCTACATTAGCTATATGCCAGATAATTCTGCTTCTAAAACAAAGTATAATCGTAAAGTGTCTGATAATTATTAATCAAAATATTTAAACCTAGCTAATTAGAGTTAGTCCTCTAAATCCATATTCATGTACATCTAAATATCTGCTACAGAAAAGTGTCCTGATTTTCAAAGGTCCAAATTTGTTACAAACTGAAATGAACTCAAAAGGTTTGAATTTTTGTTTACAATTGTAACACATTTTAAAATACTTCTCAATGACGCATCGGCTAACTAACCTATGTTAACATGTGAAACTTCAGAACATTCACATTTCTCTTGTATTTGTTTCAATGGCCAAAACATTAAGAAGTACCTAATATCTGGGGTGCTTAAGTCTGACTCCAATGCCAAGCATTGAAATTTACAAAAAGTAACCTTTTGTATACAAAAGAGTGCTCAGTAGATTAAGAGTCAATTCAAGAAAAGCTGAATAGTTCAATGGCCAAATAAGATACAATTAAGGCTTCTATGTTACACATAAAGATCCCATAGACATATTTATAACCCTAAAATGGATACTGGGCATTCTTTATCTCTGATTGATTCTTATGTATCTTCTGTATTTTAATATGGGGGGGGGGGTTACAGAATGAACGCTGCAAACTCCTTGTTCTTAAGCTATCTGCTTACCAGTAAGAAAGAAGATCTAAAAGCAGAGCGACATATTGGGCCAGATCCTCAAACAGTTTAAACTGATATAGCACCACTGACCTCAGTGGCGCTTTGCATGTTTGTGTCCATTGAGCGTCTAACCTATTCTGTACCACAGGAAAAAAATACATAACTAATGGCAGATTATAGACAACAAATTCAGAAATGAATTTCAAACAATCCAGAACTTGGAACAGGATTTTAAATAATCCAAAGTACAGGAGTATTTCAATCCCCTGGTTTAGTTTGGCCTGTTACAAATATAGGGATCATTTGCGAATTCTAGATCTGAACTTTGATTTTGAATGCTTCCCAGAGTTGAGGATGTGTGACTCCAGATTTGTGGGTCTGTATGAAGCTGTATTGATAATTTATACATCCACTAATACATTGGAATTATAACAACAAAAAAGTTACTCCAGCTAAACCAGTCAAAATGTTGCACAAATTCCTTATATTTCTCTTTGCCATGATGTCTGCAACAATCTTTTTAATGGTCAGGCCACTAGTGCACTGGTACTACTGCATATCATGTGGACCAACAGTATCTCATGTTTACATTTATTCTTCCATCTGTCTCCATGTGGTGTCCATTTTCTTATATTTAAATTACAAGTTCTTTGGGGTAGGGACTCACTTTCTGTTCTGTATTTGTATATCACCTGGCACAATGAAGTTCTAATCAACAATGAGCTCATGGACCCTATGGTAATAAAATAAACTCAGGTTGAAAAGCTGCAGAAAATTAATACAAAAATAGGCTACAATATCTAAAAGAGTTAAGTATGACCTTATTAAAAATTGAGCAAGGAAAGGTGGATGCGCAGTAAGACTAAGGTCCTATAGTAAGTCCATCAATGACTGAAGATAGAGTGGATAGATGTTTTTGAGAAGTGAGATGGGCTCGAAAGAAGGAGGGTGAGAAGGTGAGTCCCACATTTTCTGCTTTCTCTCAGGTAAAGCTTTGTTCACCTGCTGACCTAAAGCATGATGGTGGAATCTCTGAAAGATGGATGATACCTCAAGGCTGGAAAAATGCAGCCAAAATCTTCTAGGAGATGCCATCAATACAGTCTTTTCATTAAAGACAGTAGAATGCAAAAAGGTATAAAATGCTTGTTCTTTATACCTAGCCAGTATAAAGAACCGAAGGCTGCCCTCTTATTATCTCAGCTCCACAGTCCAGTCAGCAAGACCACTGCTGCACTATTCAGCAGGAAGTGGAGCAGAATCCTGATGAAAACCTTTCAACGAGAGAATTATACTTCAGGGTTGTGGTTGGAGAGGCCTATATCACTACTGCAAGGTCTTCACAGCTTTGGTATGAGCTGAAGCAAAGCTAATTGCACATCTTAAAGAAACATATTTGTACCATGTCCAACACGTGGCTTTCACTGAAAGCAGATTTCAAAATAATGCCCAGCTTTGTCACTTGCTCCACTACAAGCGTCTCTTGCCTGTATGGGCCTGAGCCAGAGCTCATGGAAGCCAATGGAAATCTTTCCATTGATTTTGGCAAGCTTTGGGTCAGAACCTAAGTGGGACATAAAAAAGAAAGACATCTCACTACTTATGCATAACAGTTCAAGCTAGGAAAATGAAAATAACATATTTTCATTAGATACTGGTGATACTAAGAATGAACAAAAATCCATGGATACATGCCAAACTCTCCCAGATTTTAAAATGCACTTTATTTTGTACAGACTTTTGAACAGGACTTAGAGTACTTTGTGTGTATATCAGTTTTATCCTTGAGCCTTTATGCTAACTCAGGATTCAGCAATTTCATTCTCTTACTGAATCCTTCAAAGGCACTAATGGGATAGAAGGATTACAGAGTTTCTAAGACCTGTCAAATGAGATTTTAAAACAAATCATTGTTCTGTTGATGGGCTGCCCAGGTAAGCAGTTACATTAGTTCTGGAAATGCAAACAAAAAAATTTTCTGCATGGTGGATATGACCCAAGTCTCATAGTTTCTGATGCATGGGCTGCAAGCAATCAAATAAGGTCTCTTCCATAAAGATTGTTTTGCCATTCCAGAGCCACATGAGGCTCTGAAAGGGGATTTACAGTGTGTGACATCCTGCCACACACAGAGAGGTCATTTTGCATTTTTCCTAACTCCTTCTCTTTATTTAGGAAACCTGACATTCTCTTTCAATGCAAAAACCAAACACATTATGGAAAGGGTAATAAGCAATATCAGCATCATGCCAATATGCCTGAGTGGTGACGTATTACAGACATAAGGTGACCAAACCTATAAAATGAAAAACAGGGACATTTAAGTGGCAACGTTTTTTAAGTTTTCAAGCTATTAAAGTGCTCCTCTGTCTGGCACTTTTCTTTGATCTGCTCAGCCTACAGGAAATCAAAGGAACGTTGAATTCTGCTTTTTTTAGCTGTGTCCATCTATCCACTGTTTCCTCCTTTCTATGGTTCTGGTCACCATTCTGAGGAGTAAACTGAAGAAGAGAAGAATAGCCACACATCTTACCCTCAGTGAGGGACCAAAGCAGGGGCTTTGCACTGACAGACAGGGGCACTGACTCATTGGGATCAATATTTAAGATTGTTAACACAAGTTTTGACAAAGTTGGATGAGAATGAAACAGGAGTTTCATACATACCCCTGCCACCAATCTATGGCTCAACCCCCCCCCCTTTTGTTTTGTTTGCTTTTAAATGAATAAGAAATGTATCTCAAAAATGCACACCCATGTGGACCATTACTCCTGAAACTTCCAGGCATGAGCTAATCACTGATGGAGATTAGGAAGAAATGCCTCATAGATGGTTTAGGACTGAAAAAGTAGGTGTTTTACAGCTCAAAACTTTCCTTGGAGTCAATTGATTGTCACAAGTAAAAGAAAAAATAACGAGAGTTCTGTGGCATCTTAAAGATTAACAAATTTCTTTGGGCATAAGCTTTCGTGGTCTCCAACCCACTTCATCAGATGCATCTGGTGAAGTGGGTTGGAGTCCCAAAAGCTTATCCTCAAAGATATTTGTTAATCTTCAAAATGCCACAGGACTCTCATTTTTTTGCTGTACACAGACTAACACGGCTACCACTCTGGAACTTGTCACAGGTAACAGATAACTAATGCATTAATGGGCTTCTCTTTGGACATTTGGTGGCACTTTTAAAGACTAAAGGACTTACTTCTCTGGGCACTGAATCTGACCTGGTGGCTTGATCAGGGATGTAGGATACACAACAATTATTAAGCAAAAATAACACTTCAGGGCTTCTAACTCATACAGTTACTTTGCATAAAAGTCAGTATTTTCTCAGTCAAGTTTTGTATATAGTGGGGTTTGCACCTTCAGAAACTCTTAAGTCCTTGAGCTCATTGCCTCTGCCTGCCTCCTTTTACAGAAAAGACTCAGTATATTGATTGGACTACAAATGATAATTTAGGACCAACATTCTTAATTCAATAAATCTGGGATTAGTACTTGAGAAGGATTCAAGAAGCTTCCCCTTCCTTGCGTGGCTCACAAAATGGCTGATCACAATAGCAGTCCTTTTGAGTAGAGTCAGTTTGCCTTTTGCCACTTCCAGGAAGCACATTATCCAGTACTGAGCTATGAAAGAATGAATGGGAGCATGTGTTTTGGTCTGAATACCCTCTGACCAGGCCTCAGCTATGGCTAGGCATCTTCAGTGTCCTGAAGGCCAGTGCTGAGAGCACATACCCAGTTTTTATCTTGACTGAGGAAAAATCTCTCCTGGTGCTGTTCCAGTGGGGAGAGAATTTCCCACACTTTCATAACCAGAGCTTTATGTGGATTGTGTCATCTAGCCTGATATATTTTTAGAGTTATTTCTGAACAGAACCCCATACATTTCACCCCTATTAACTTTGGTGCCCAGGAAGACGGGTGGTGAGCATATTTGATTTAGGTAACATGTTAATTGATGGAATTAGTTGCTATTGCCATTAACTGCTTAGATTTAGATTAAGCCAGACTGATGTAGTTTGCTCCTGCATGCATTTCTAGATGAAATAATTTGGCCTTTGTTAAAGTAACTGAACTTTGGTTTCTTCACAGAAATGTTCCAAAGACAGATTAGGTGGGAATCTGGGTGTGGGACTACACTGGAAATCAAGATGTCTTTTAATTTGATGTTTTACTTTTTTCCTGGAGAGATTCAAGAGATCACACCGGCATATTTACTCATGAATGAGGAATCCGACAGCCTAAGAATTAAACAGGACTTTTTCCCCCAAGATCCTAACTACTCTATGAGACAAAACTGGAAAAACTAGGCACATTCAAGGGACAAAAACTTGAATAATCTATGCATGAAGTACTGTTACTAAGTTCTTCCTCCCCCAACTCCCCAACTATTTAACTGCTTGCATATTGCAGATTGATTTGGTCAGTCACATGGTAAGGACTATCCTGCCCTGAGTCTTTAATCACAATTAAAACTCTGTGGGTGCAACTACTTCTTTGGCATTAATGGGAGGTGTACATTTCCATAATGTCTGAGAGCAGAGAATCTCTTCTACCCCATAGTAATGACATAATATTCTCTTTTACATTATGTGCAGTGTTTACTAGGCACCCCTACTCATGTAAGCAAGGCCAACATGGTGCAACCACAAGAGATATTTCATAAGCATTAACCACAGATGCAACTTGGAGACCTCATGAGATGGAACAGTCAGGCTTTTTAAAGGCTTGTCACTGGCAATATTGGCAATGCAATTTATATAAACGAGTAATTTACATCCAAAAGAACAAAAATATCAGTTGGAAAGGGTGTGATTTTGCTCTGGTGAAGCTATAAATAATCAATCTCTTAATTTGAAACCACAGCTAAGGATGGTATTTCAAGCACAATAGCTTCTTAAGGGTTTCAAGGAGGGATTTCACCATGCCTTTTTCCTTTCTGAATGCGCACCTCTTCTCTCCTTAATTTATGCATAGTCAAACCCACAATGCACTACACTGACCTGTCCCTATGGAGGATGTGAGTATCATGACTTGAAACAGCCTGCCCTGCCTGAGCCTAGGAAGCGGCATTCAGAAGTCACCCTGTCATTTTTCTCTCTGAAGCTAAGCAACTCTAACACACTTAGAGATTCTACAAATATGCATGCAATATAAGATCCAAGAGACACAGAAAAAAGTGCACAAAGTTAACCGTTTCTGTTAAAACAATCTTTAGCCATTTTGTACCAACAAGGAATCATCTATAACTGTCCCCAAATAGAGACCAAATTGCAGATTAGGCAAAACACATTTTCTTCTTTCTTATTTGTACTCACTTAGTGCCTGCATGCGTCAACAGAAATTATGCTGTGCTTTTTAAGCACATGGAGTAAGAGGCAGTCTCTGCCCCAAAGAGTTTACAATCTAAATGGAAAAATAATAAGCAAATGGTAGTAAAAAGGAAATACCATCTCTCTCTCTCTCTTTTTAACAGATGGGGAACTGAGATGAGTGGTGATTAAGTAATTTGCCTCCAATCATACAGGAGGACAGTTGCATAACTGAGATTTGAATCCAGATCACCTGAGTTTTAATTAAGTGCCTTAACTACATGTTTATCTTTCCTCTTCTTTATTTACATTACAGCTGTGGTCTGTTGGATAATAGTAATAAACCTTATCTGTCGATTCAATAACCCATATGAAGAATAGCTGGAAAGTGACATAAAATGCCTTAGAAGAAGAAATTTAATTTTCACCTGAATCATTTTTTTAAAAATAAATAGCAATGTCGCTACTTTTTCTCTCTCCATATATAGATACAATATTGATATCATCAAATATATTTACATAGTCCTGTCATTTACCAGTGATAAATAGTGACAGGGGGATGAAAAAATGATCTACATATCACAAATGTGACCGTCAATATTGTTAAAAAAAAACAAAACAGCCAGCCCCACATCATAGCAGAGTAATTATGAGCAGCTCTGATCTATCTTGTTCATGGCACTTTCTTCTCAATGTGTTGAAATAAATAAATAGTTACACGAAGGAAATCAAGTACACCTGAACTTCATGATCCTATATAATATCTTCAATGCTATTGAGAAACAGGATCCAACAGCAGGGAAAAAATTGAGACCGGAGTTCATTTGATTTTGGATATTGTGTTGCATTTTGTATTCAATCAAAAAATAAGCCTCTCAAAGATTAAAGAAACACCAATTTGGAATTCTTTTACAGCTGTAATGTCAGCTCAGTCCACCATGTAGAATAAAAAAAGCATAGTTCACCACCTGTGCAGAGAATCAATTTGGCCATTTTGAAGAGGAAAAATTGTCTCCTTCATCATTGATTGTATATTTGCCCTGCACATATGATGACAGACATCTCTGTTTCACAGACGAAAAAGATATACCAAATTGCTTGACATTTTAACTAACTTAAACGTACATTCAGATTATTATAGTTGCACAGTAACATTTAAATATTTGTATTTTTGTGCTGTAATTAGCAGGTTTGGTCCCTTTGGCCTAATGTAGTTGCTTAGTAGAAATGATCAAATGTGTTTGATTCTCTTGATTTGCATGATCATTGTATGTGCCATATAGGTACCCAAAAGACAGAGTTCATGTTTACACGCTAATGTCTTATAAAAACAACAAGAATGTTTTTGTTATGTACAATTTTTTTAAAAAGATAAACATATAAACTGGTCCCGAGAAGTGCCCAGTGGCTTGTGTGTGATGTTCTAGAACTACCTGGAAGGTAGTTTCTTATGCGCATGATATTCTCAAACTCCAGTCAATTTGTTCTGGACTGTGAGTCACTCCCCTCCTTCAAGAGGACAAATTAATCAAGTCTTCTCTTTCTTTACCCCTCATTGCTAAGTACTAAAAGTCAGGGCAACATGTTATAAACATCCCACAAAATTCCCTTCAATGAGAAGAGTTGATCATGGGAGTATGGATTTGTTATATTTTAGGCATGGACATAAGGCTGTTTCATCATCATCAGGAAAAAGGATAAAATCTGCCAAATGCGCTGTTCGGCAAGAATAAACAAGGGGTTCTGTCGCATTTCTAAAAGACTAACACATTTATTTGTTGCATGAGCTTTTGCGGGCACAATCCCACTTTGTCAGATATATGAAATGGAAATTATAGCACATAGGCTGTAACTATAAAGATACAGAGAAGGATGGGTCACAAGGTTAATTCAAAGAGATCTAGAGGGGTTGAATGCTAGCCAAGAAAAGACCATCTTGGTAAAGAGCATGGACTTTTAGGTAAAATCTCTTTATTAGACCCAGTGGCTAACTGGGAGCCAGAGGCTGAAATGCAGTAAATGGGACTAAGTACTGTATGTTTTGTTTTAACTTCTTGATAACCAGTGGGGGGAGATCAGAAGCATTATTTGTGGCTGGTTGAGGAAATCTGATTTCAGGTCACTCACCAGTACTGAGAAAAACTGCTCTTCT
Organism: Podocnemis expansa; assembly: GCA_007922195.1. Classification (NCBI taxonomy): domain Eukaryota; kingdom Metazoa; phylum Chordata; order Testudines; family Podocnemididae; genus Podocnemis; species Podocnemis expansa. The sequence continues at coordinate 42,624,432 of ML681981.1, read as the reverse complement.
TTTCAGCCTGCCCAGATCCTGGCATTTTCTGGCACAGCAGGGTCACAGATGTGTCTCAATGACCAGACCCTGAACTGAAGCAGGCATGTCAGAAAACACACACATTGTACTTAGGGAAAAACCTTAGGTTATTTATTTTCCCTAAGTATTGTATTAGACATACCAAGCACACTAGAAAAGCATACAAAAAGTTAACTACCATGCATTATGTTCATCACATTCTCATCCTGGAGGGGGTCTCACAGCAAATGAAATACTACAACTCCAGGGAGGGGGTTTGCTAAAATTTTGTACATATTTCTGAGGTCCCCTCACTACAGTACCTGGATTCATTATATACACTCTGAGGTACTTCAGCTCAAGAAAGAAGAACAGATGTTCCTATGTCCACAAACTTAAGATAACAACCTTTAGCTGAATCAGATCTAAATGATTTATTTCATAGAGCACATGGCCTGGAAAATTCCTCAACTCTCAAAAACAAAGGAATCTCACATCACATCCTAAAGATAACATGAGTCTGTCAACCTGTCTCAAATTTTATCAAAAAAATTCTGGAGAAACAACCCTAGTATCATCTCAGCAGCCTCATTCATCTTCTCTTTATGCCTGGCTATAGAAATGAGACTGTGCTGGCGGCACTGGTTGTTGATTTCCCAGTGAATCACGTTAAAGGGCCAGACCCTAGTCCCAACTCCAAGACTTTTTTGTCCTGCTCTGGGGCCAAAAGGTAACCTGAAAGCCAACTTGTGGACTCCTCTGGTGCAGGGTAGTTCTTGGATGGCACCCATCTCATCCTTAATGAGGCTGGGAGGCCTGATTGGGAAAAGCAGACATCACCAATGCAGCCTGTCAAAAGAACCTCAAAGAAACTTTTGCTGCCAATGTAACTTAGCGAAGCCATGAGGTTGCTCTAAATTGACTGCCATGATGAGTAACTCAAGCATTACAGAGGTACAAAGGTAGTTTGTAGTTTATACTCTCCTACTGAAATCAACAGGCCAAATTCCACTCCACTGGGGGGAGGGGGGGAGTCATGGAGCACAATGACTTTATTGAGGTGAATGCTTGTACCCAGGGGCAAAAGTTGGCCCTAAATAATTCAATGCTTTATTTACATACTTTTAAAAATATAGAATAGTAAACTTCTGGAAAATGTTTATTAATCCAAACCATAAAAAGTAATTGCACCACAGAGCAATATTTTAACTTAGTGCTGAGATCATGTATGAAATGAATAGACACATCGTTTTACTTTTTGTTGTACAACCTAAAGAATATTTAACACAATAAAAAGAGTGGGTCTACTAAAATATACCTTACTATATGGTTTTGATTAATTTTCTTTTAAAGCTTTTTATTGTGCATTTTTGTTCTTCATTTTAAGAAACATTTCTGTTACAACTACATTTTGCAGTATTTTTAACTGATTTTCCCTTTGCTTAATTTAGTGTCAAAAACAAAATGAAAGATTCCAGATGAGATTACAGCTATAAAACCAAAAGGCAAATATTTAAACATAACATTTCGAGGTTTATAAACTGATTTTACCTTTGATGCTAAAGAGACAGTTTACACAAATCATTTTGCTGTAGACCAACACATAATGTGCTAAATGTGTGTGGGATCACCAAAAATCATGTTAATTCATCTGTGACTGACCAAACATTTACAACATATTAAACAATTTTTTAATCACATTAGGAAGAAGGGGGAACACACATTAAGGGTGGCTTTTTTTTTTTTAATATAGAGGTTTCAGTAAGATTTTCTGACAACTTTCTAATGTGCACAAAACTCTGCTAATAACATTTGCCTAAAGAATTTGTAAAAGTTTCACTGTTCTTTAATTCCAGAGGGGTAGCTGTGCTACTCTGTATATAGCAAAAGCCAGTGCTATTTTTTTTTTAAAGATTTTTTAAAAAGGTGCCAGTACTCTCCTTTTTTTTCTGCTGACCCTACCCACCAAAGCTGGGAAGTGGGGCTGGCAAAAAAGGTACTTGTACTCTGTACCCTATGTACCATCACAAAAAAGCACTGGCAAAAACAACGAAAGTCCCATGGCACCTTAAAGACTAACAAATTTCTTCAGGCATAAGCTTTCATGGACTCCAAGCCACTTTGTCAGATGCATCTGACAAAGTGGGTTGAAGTCCATGAAAGCTTATGCCTGAAGAAATTTGTTAGTCCTTAAGGTGTCACCGGACTTTTGTTGTTCTGAAGTTAAATATTTTAGAAAGAGTGCTAACCTGCAATGGAAAGACAGGGGAATCTCAAGTTACCAGTTTATAAATGTATTTCTCCCTTTCCTACACAGCTCTTCCTGCCAATCCTTATCAACATAAGGCACCTAAAGCTGCAAAAGCTTTGAGTGTTGTATCAGTTGTCAGTTTCAGTCAATTAATGGTTACTTTACTGAGCTCAAACAAATTTCTGCACATGTGCACTTGGGGGGGGGGATATTATTTCAATTAAAATGGCACTTTTCATGGCACTGATAAGAGTGGAGGGTTTATTTAATATACATCAATTCACGTATTTATCGCATGAGCTTTCGTGGGAGAAAGTGCCACTCTGTCATATTCTTGAAGATAGAGAACTTGCATGAAAGCTCATGCAATAAATAAATTTGTTAGTCTTTAAAAGCACCACCAGACTCCTTGCTTTTTTTGCTGAACTAGGCTAACACAGCTAGCCCTCTGGAACTGGCATCAGTTCATACATATCTGTTTTGTTTTACATACTAGGAAACTCTGAAATCTGGGTTCCTTGATAGCAACACTAGCTAGTTACCCACATAAATAATCTATTGTTCCTGATAGTGATGGCAGAAATTGATGTTAACCAATAGTTATTGATTTCTCCCAAAACATGTATAAGAATGTATGGTTTTGGTTTAAGCCTCAAAAAATGCTGATGCAGTATCTGAACAACCCACTGACAACAACAAAGGAATGTTTTCTTTGCCTTTTGGTTCCCAGAACCTGAGTAAAGCAAAGCCACAATGCAAAAGTAACAGAAATGATGCTCTAGCCATTCATTACACTGTGCACAGTATTGGAGTTCCAGATGCAACAAACAAGAACAGTGCTGCCCTTGTGTAAACCAGGCCTCAACAAATCAATGTTTCTGGTCACCAAGTTGACCAGTTGTAGCAGCTTGTCACCTAACTCCACTGCAGAAATGTAATGGAGGAGCGCTGTCTGGTGACCATAAGTAAAATTGCTGGTGCCTAGCTGTGAGATAATTTTGTCCACCCCTCGCATAAACCAAATTAATCAATCTTTCTGGGATTATATTATATATCTAGAAACATCTGGTCAGAATCAGCAAGACTTTGGTTGACTCCAGTAGAAGTTCAGAATGCTGTAAACCCTCAGTGAAGATCCTCAGAGCTTTGCAGAGCTAGGCCTGTAGTCTGTAATAGAAATTGGAAAGGATAACCCAGTATTGATCAATCCACCCCACTCCATTACACTGCTGAAAAATTATGGCATTATTATGGTGAAATGGAGGACATACAGAACGGGTGACTTGACAAGGAATAAGCGAGTGTTAGAATGGGTTGCTAATGTCCCACTCAGCCTTGAAAGAGACACACGATGATGGTAAGAGGGACAATATTTTAATTGGAGGACTGTAAATATTACAAGATATAGGTAACTCTGCTTCCTCCCAGGTAATGATTTTTATTATTGATTCTCTCCTTAATGCTCTCAATGAAATCTATTTAAATTTAAGCAACCTGCATCAGAACCAACAATACACCTACCTTCCCTGTGAGAAGACAACCCACTTTTGATCCTGAGGATGGCAGAAACTGAACAGAAGTGACAGCCGACCTGAGCATACAAGGGCCTGTTCCTAGCAAGATGTCACAAGGAAACTAGCATATCCCAGTGTGGGCACAGAAAGAGCCCAGAGCCCTTGAGCTTACCAGATACTGGTTACAGATACTGGCAGTGGTGACCCTCAAGTGAAGAATAGTTCTAAAAATGTAATTAAAGGAGGAGATAACCACCTGCTTTGTGCTAGCTACACTTCAGTGGGGACAAAAGAAGAAGGGTGGTTAACTTCAGAGCAGCAACATTCCAACAAACTGGAAAGAGTTCAACAAAGCTGAGCTTGTGAATACAAAGGAGTTATTGTTAATAGTCTTGTAAAAGAAGCACTTGGTCTAATTGTGTAAGTCAAAGTGAGGACAGCAAGTTGGCTTTTAAATAATTTGACTCCCATATTGAAAAGCTGAATTCTTCTGACCACATATACTTGTCTAAATGGCTTCTTGCACTGGAGTCTGCAGGTCCTGAGGATCTATGATGTCTTTCTGAAGGCTGCAAAAAGTTCCTTGGAGTAGCCTCAGAAACTCCAGCTGCTACTTCATGGAAAGAAAAGAAATATCAGACTGCACTGCCCCATGGCTCCCATCCACTGGCATGTGCACCAAAACTGGCAAACTCCTCCCAGCTTCCCTACTGGTCCTCTAGGAAACCTCTGCCCACTTTCATAATGGATTTGAGGAGCCATGTCCCACCTCACGTTTTATCATGTCCTGGCCCTGATGACAAAAGCAGGGCTGGCCAACCTCTACATCTGACAAGAGTGCCTGAAAAAAGAATAAGATGAATGGAGCACTGACTACCTCAGGTGAGGTCTTAGCTTAGTAAGATGGTACTGTTACCCCAGAAGGTTGAAAATAACAGAACTATAATTTTTGCAAATAAGCCCTGAGGGGCTCTTTGACTGAGGAGAAATAAATAAATGAATTATGTTGTAGGAGGTTTGGACGTAAGTACAAACACATGGTCCACATTTATTCTCACAGTGAGAGGTCCACTAACCACTCGATGTAAAAGAGCAAAATGAGCATGCTTTTTCTCTAGGCACTTTGTTGCCATATGGGATGTATATAAATCATATTTTTGTTTTAACAGCAGAGGCTTTCCTGATAGATAAACATGTGGTTTTTCTAAAAAATAGAATTGAAATGGATTGTGCTTTGAACAATCATTTAATGGCCACAGATATGCCAAATAAAAATAAAAATATAATTTTTTAAGAACTTGGCCCACTGCCCAATTTATAAAAGAATTCATGCTAGCGTATGTCTGTGCATGTGTGCATTCGACCAAACTAGTTAATATGTCCCTATCTGTTTTGAATTTAAGCTGTGCTTTCTACTCAACCTCATGCCAAATTGAATCCCAAGCTAACACACTGTAATGAGATAGGACGTTACCTTTATGAATGACCTCATGGAGAAGAGGTTGGCTAGCATTGTCGAGAGGCCTGGTGCCAGGCAGCTCTGGGCTATAAAACCCAGCTTGAGTTCAGCTAGACAGATTGCATCATCCCCTTCTTTCCAATTCCAGCTTGGGATATTTAGCAGATGGGCCTGAAAGAAGAAACACAGGTAAAGGACCCCAAATATTTTCTCTGCATTCTATGAACACAGGAAGTATCCATGCAAGTGACAGCAGTTTTCTTTTACTGCTGGACTGCTTTTTGCTGTAAAAGGTATAAAATAACTAGGGCAGAGCTATGGATAACAAAGTGACTCTGGAGCCAAATCAGCAATCGACATTGCCCAAAAGAGTCACAGTAGTGTGAATCATTGTTTCGTTTACTACAAACATGGGAAACTGGATGGAAGGGTTTGTAAGGCTCATCCACAAAGCTGAAGTTGTTATAGAATGATATGAAATTTTTGTTGCACCCAGGATCTGTGCACACTACATCTTACAGCAAACTCGGTTACTGTCTGACAAATAAGACACACACATAGGCCTTCAAAATTAAACACAGGTTTTTAATCTCATGTGGTCTTACAGTAGCCTAATCACGTCACAAGCTCAGTACTCAAGCAATATGATATAACCTGTGCTTTTCTGGTTTCTCCCTCCTCCAGGATCAAATAGCACTGGGTCTGGCTTGAAGACCCCCTTCTCTCAGGCATGAGGTTGTGGGGCTAATGTACAGTGTAATAGAAGACAAAAACAGTTATCCAGTGTTGATTCTGCTCAACCAACTGCATATATCAGTGGTTCCCAATCTGTGTCTTGGGAGCCAAAAAATGGCCCTTTGAGGCTTTCAAAGTGGCCCTTGACTTCTCTCCTGCTGGCTGCAGAATGGAGTCACTGATCAGAATGGATTTGGAGTCTTGTGTCACTTGTAAAGATTAACAAATTCATTAAGACATAAGCTTCCATGAATTACAACTCTTCATTTGAAGAAGCCTTATGTCTTAACAAATCTGTTAGTTTTTATAAGTGCCAAATGACCAGGCATTAAAGTATAATTTGGCGGGCCCTGGAATGCTCCCATGCTGGTGGGCTCCCCTGGATCCCAGCTCCTGTGCCCCCATGCCAGGGTCCCGCCCTCTGACCCCCCCCCCAAGTGCAAGCCAGTCTACCCTGCACTCACTGGTGGTGGGACAGCTGGGGGCAGGGGTAGTAGACCCTGGGTCTGGGTGGCTGTGCGGCTGGGGTGGAAGCAGCAAGCCCCAAGTTGGGGACAGGGCATGGAATGGGAGGGGTTTGGGGCATGGCTTGAACCCCTCAGCAACACCCCTGGCCCTTACCCCTGGCCCTGCCTGCCAGAATACAGTGGAATGCCTCTCCGGGGCCTGCTATTTTTAGGGGCTCAGCTTTTGGGCCCCTAAAAATAAAAAGTGCAACCAGAACACTGCATTCTGTGGCCTGCTATTTTTAAATGTTAGGCCCTGGAATGCAGCGTTCTGGCTCCACATTCTATTTTTAGGGGCCCTGGAATGCTGAGCCTCTAAAAATAGTGGGCCCTGAAATGGCATTTTGGGGCGTTCCAGCTTATTTTAAACCCTGCAAATGACTCCCTATTTGTTTTTCTGAAAGAGACTAACAGGGCTACCCCCTCTGGATACAGAACTGATTGTTTAGCTTAGTAAGATAACACATGTTTCAAGGGACCTTTCAAGGTGAAGTGGGCCACTAACACTCCTCAACTCATAGGGAAACAGCAGGCAGGAAAAGAGCCTGCAAACAGTGTAGTGGCTAGCACCTCTACTTAATATACAGAAGGTCCTGGGTTCAATTCCCAGGGGGTTGGTCTTGATAACCTCATGAGGTCCCTTTCAACTCTATGATTCTATTCTATTCAAGGGGAGCAGCTGAGGCGATTCTTTGGCGCAGTGGTTCTCAACCAGGGGTATGACTACCCCTAGAGGGATGCAGAGGTCTTTCAGGGTGTGTATCAACTCATCTAGATTTTTGCCTAGTTTTACAACAGGCTACTTAAAAAGCACTAGTGAAGTCAGGACAAACATTTCATACAGATATTGTCTTGTTTATACCACTCTACATACTATACCCTGAAATGCAAATACAATATTTATATTACAATTAATTTATTTTATAATTACATGGTAAAAATGAGGAAGTAAACTATTTTTAGTGATAGTGTGCTGTGACACTTTTCTCTTTTTTATGTCTCATTTTTTAAGCAAGTAGTTTAAGTGGCGAAACTTGAAAATATTAAATGAGACTCAATACCTGCAAACATAATTCCACAATCTGCTCCCTGTTGTATTTAGCTGTGAAACTGTGATTAAGTTTCCCAGACTCATATCTGAAGAAAAGCTCTGTGTGAGCTTGAAAACTTGTCTCTTTCACCAATAGAAGTTAGGCCTGTAAAATACATTGCCCCACATACCTTTTCTCTCCAATATCCTGAGACCAACACACTGACATTCAGCAACACTGAACACATATTGTTATAAAGAATCATGAGCAATTCTAAATCTCTTGTTTTAGTGCTTAAGTAACCTGCTGAAACAGCAAGGTCTACTTATTTTCACGTGAAAAAAACCTGATTCTCAGACAATCCAGAAACTAGACAGTTTTCTACAGCAGTGGTTTTCAATCTTTTTTTTTTTCATTTGCAGGCCTGTAAACAATTTCAAATGGAGGTATAAAGCCCTTTTTAAGCCTTAGACATAGTCCATGACTCACAGGAGTTCATGGATAACAAGCTGAAAACCACTGTCCTACAGTGGTCCCATATACTCTCCTACATGTATAGGTAATAAGAGCATTGGGCTTTATTTCACAGGAGATGAGTACTTACAAGCCCCACTGAAATCAACTGGTGATATGGAAAGTCAGCATCTCTGAGTATCAAGCCCTAACTGATTAACAAACATTCTCAGATTTGATAAGGTAACTGGCACATGTACATACAACAGAATTAATTCATTACTGGATTACATGGCAAATTGTATTTACATGTTCCCATTGAGAAAGAAAAATGTTTTCCATTTGTACAGCTGAAATAAATGGGTGTGGGGGACTACTGTAGCAGAACACTCTGAGGAGCAAGCCCACTTAGTCTTCTCATTACCTTGTTATGATACTGCAGCATCTGAGTGATAATTCTTATCTTCGGATGATAATTCTTTATGGAAATTACTCTAAAAAGAAAAGAACAGAGGAAGAAAGAAAGAGAAAAAATTAACAGTTTAGCCAGAGAACATCTTGGGATGTTCTACCAGAGCAGTTTGCTTCACTTATTTATTTGAATCCAATAATTAAAACTAGTCTTTTTTTTTTCCACGGGTTTGTGAGAATGTATTAATGAATGACAGGTCATCTTAAATTTTAAAGCTAGCTCAGCTCAAGTTAGCAAAAAATTTCATGATGCTTAGTCCCATAATTTAGTCTTAATTTTTAGTCCCACAGTTGTCTATGTGGCCGAACAGTTGTCTATTGTGAATTTCACAGAAACAGTCAACTTTCTAGTAGTAAATCTCTAGTCATCACTACTCATTTTGTTTAGTAAATAATGAGCTAAAAGATGTGTTATGTATGCTGTATAACACCTCTAGTGAATAGCCTAACTTCAACTCTGTATTTGTCCAAGTTTCTCAGCTGACATATACCTGATACTCTCTCTTCCTTTTTCTACTGTCAATGTCATTTTTATTAGATAACTGTGTAAACCAAATGCCCAGATCTGAATCCCCTTGAATTATGGTGTGTTCAGAATGAAAATCTGAATACAGATTTGAATAGTGCAAATAGGCCCTATTTTTGTGGTTTTATGCAAAACCAGACATCCAAATATCCCTAAACTTTGAGGTGTATAAAATCTGAATCACATTCAACATTGGGCAGCTTCACCACATCATCCCTAATTATTCTTTACTGAATAACAGTGTCTTTGATTTGTACAAACAAAGAGCAGAGAAAGAAATCAACCACACATAGGTAAAAACAACTGGAAAAAAAAGAAATATGTTGAATTTAATCTTAAGTACATGCTTGAATTTCTACACTGCATTGTAATCCACTGGATATGTATCTTGTGGATTATGAAGAGGAACCCCCTCCCCCGAAGTTTAAGGAAAAACAAGTTCACTTCAAACTTAAGCACTTTGACATGAGTCAACAATACAGTTCTGCCTTATCAACAGAAGAAAAAGAAAGAAAGAAAGAAGAGAGGAAATGAAAAAGTAGAATGTTGTAGCTCTGTGTTTATGCAGTGTGTGAGATTCCAGAGCCCCTCTAGATACGTTTACACTGCAAACTAAACCTACGACCAACAAACCCAGGCTTGTGGATGTGGTGTTTCCAAGTCCATGTTTGAGCATCCACACTGAACTGTAAACTGGCATTTATAATGCCTGCCTCTGCATCTCACAGCCATGCTAACACATCCATACCGACACAGATCTTCTGACTCAGGTTTGTGGCTTGACCATTGTCCACACTGTACAATGACCAGGCCTGAACAATAGTGTGGTGCAGAAAGTTGCAATGCGGGCATATGGGGCATAGTGGCATTGTTGATTTATTGCAAAGATTGGAGAATAAAGTTGACCAATAAAGTTGTTTGGTTTTGGATTTTTTGGGGGGGAGAGCAAAGACAGTGTGTAAAGATTGAGAGAGAAAAAAGGATAATTTCCCCCTCCTGTTATTAAGTTATGATTTCATAGTGAAGTGTTAAATTAATTCAATCTTCTTGAATCAAACTAATTTACTGTGAGAACACACAAGATAATTCGATTCCCAAAAACACTTTCACATTTTATTACATTAAACATATTGAATCCATTTAAAAATACACTAATCTGCCTCTGGAATAATCTTTAATCAATTTATTGCAGTTCAAATCAAATTAAGCATTGCCCCATTAAATCCCAAAGGTGGTTTTGGAAAATGAAATGGGCACATCTAACCCTGCTCCTTTCACAGGCACCCTAGCTTCTAGGGCATACTGGGCTTTTTCCACTTAAGTATATTTATTTTAAATTGTATTCCTGCTTCTACCTTCAACTCATAGAATATAAGCATCTGACAGGCCAATAAAACTGGTTTATATTCACGGTGTTGGCTAATTTTAATGGATTTTTGACATTTTCATTTTAAAAAGGGCAAACTTGTCCCATTAAAACTAAGGCTATATGAGCAAAATACAAATAATGAAGAATTCTGCTTTATTTTAACTTACTTTCTCCACTTCCTTACTTCTCCACCATGTGAGACTAAGGCCCCACCTACACTGAAGATTCTGCACCAGTCCCCATGATGGACACATCAGGATCAATTAAGCAGCCAGTGTAGACCCACTCAGTTGATCCCGGAAGTGCTCTCCCTTTAAGATAGTAAGTCCAGCCTTCCAACTAGAATAACGCTGCATCAAAAGGAGAGCATTTCCAGTTGACAGAGCTGAGCGAAGACAGCATGGTAAGTCAAAGTAACAAAGTCAATGGGACATGCACATTCTGCGGCATGTAGATTGCGTATCTCCTGTCAACTTAGCCCTGCAGTGTAGACCAAGCCTGACAACAGTCTTTTCTCCTTAACTGGAACAGGTGCCACTTTTCAGCTAAATTAACAACAGATGACCAGCTGGTGATGCCACAAATAGTGGTTTTGGTGATAAATATTGGCTTCCCCAGCAAGTAAGCCTCTTCCTCTCAGAGACCCTTCACAGAAGGAAGCTGGGAATATAGACCTCATGTCTCTCATGAGGTAAGGCATGTGGCTGACTAACACAACCACATGAGTTCTTCCTGAGGGATAAGACACAGGATCCAAAGAAACTACTGCCAACAGAAACAGGTGCTGAGGAGCACATGCTGTGCCCTATGGCTGGCAGAATGCCTCAGCATGCTATTACCTGGGTTCTACCTGCCACTTACCCCACACTCGTGTGTTTCCAGAAGCAAAGGTCAGAATTTCAGATTCGGCCATGTTGTTTAACTAAAATGAAGCTATTCAGTAGCATAGCACCCTCAGGACTTTGGTTTTAGAAAAGCAGGTGATATTTGGGTTTGAAGAACAGAAACCTGTAACCCTTCCATGTAAACAGCACTTATCCACATGGCCTAGAAGGTAATGTATTTGAGACAGTAAGACCCCTATGATGCTGCCAACATGCGTAGAAAGCACAGGGCACACAAAGGCAATTTTAATGTGGTAGCTGCAAAAAGATCAGTAGTTGACTTCTTTTCATCATTTCAACCTCATGGACACAATATTCCCAAGCCAGCCTTTCCAGTCTATAACTTCTTTCTACTTCAAATGACTGAGGCAATCTTGTGCACTCCCCAGTTTTATTTCCTCTCTGGGGGCAATTCTGTGAGAAGATTTCAACTGTCCCGAATAAGGGAGTATGAAGCAAGATGCGGGTATGGTCCACCTAGATGCTAGCAATTTGCTGGTTAGAAACAAGAAGGAAAAGCACATTCAAAAACTCTTCAGGTTACCTCATAATATTGGAGGCATCTTCAGCATCCGGGTCAGCGCAGTATTTATTGGCAAGGATTAGGCACGCATCTGCTGACTCTATCTGAGATGCCAAAAAACAAAAAAAAAACAAAACAAAAAACAAAAAACCACCAAACATAAATACAAATCTTTCTTTTCAGTTTCTCACAGCCACCACCTTCTGACCTAAGCTACTTCCTCCATAAGCAAAGGAAAGAACCTGTTACGCTGCAGATTTTGACGTGTTATGATAGCAGTTGTAGTACTTACATGGAACTGATCACTTTAGCTTCTTAATTCACATTAATTCACACATTAATTCAATATTACGGTGCTCCTGGTAGGTAAGCACTTTAGTTATTACTACTACCAATTATTGTGTTATTTCAGATACATAAAATGAAGCACCAAGAAGTTAAAGGCCACAGGTTTAAAGCCAGGCTCCTAAATCTATAGGGATGGGGGACTGCCTTTCTGTTATATTATCTATTACAATGGGGGTCTTGCTATTGTTTGGGTCCCTAGACAGTGATATAATACAAACAATAACAGATATCTTGCTGGATTTTAGAGGTAAAGTTAATCTAGTTGCAAGACTTAAAATCATTCACTTTGGGTCTAGTTAGCATAATTCAGAAGATGTAAAATTCAAGATGATGACTTTTTTCCCCCAATACATTTGGACGAATCCCAACCCAGGAAAGCAGGGGAATGAAACAGAGAACATAAGATTGAATTTTATGGTCATTACAAGGACATCAGTTTATTCTGCATCAGACTGGACTGAGCCCTAGTTTATACTTGGGCTGCTTTTCGGTGGCAGTTGACCAGCATTTATGCAAGGCACAGAAAATGCCTTGCATAAGTGTCAGTGACTTTCTAAGCTGCCAGGACACACTTGGTGAAGCTGATCACAAATCACTTTCGGTCTGCTTTCCCCTACACCTTCTGGGGGGCAGGACTTCTGGCGCTGACTTCCAGGAGTTCAGCAGCAGGTACATACTTGCTGCTAACTGCGCCCAGAACATTGGGCTGACAGCGGCAATTTTGTCACCATCAGTGAAGACATACCCTTAGTAGCTTTTGTGGCCAGCACAATCAAAAATCCTAATTTCTGTTCAGTAAAACAACTTCACATTAGACAAATAGCCTTATAATTTAAGGAGCTCGTTCATGTCCCATAAAAAAAGACATGACATGGGGTAATGCTGTACATGACTTTTCCATTCTTTTCTCATCTAAACTTAGGGTTTCCTTTAAGAGGATGGAATGATTTGGCATGGTGCACTTTAACCAATACTGCTCACTTATGGCAGTTAGCAGATACTTAAAATTGTGTTTGCTTTTTGAGGATACCAAACAACAGAAAAAGCTTTCAAAAAATGTTTTCTCATTGCCCCTATGCAAACAGACCCATAGTGTTTCTAAGCAATCACAGTAATATCAAATTCCATAATGTCAAACATCAATATTCAACAATCACAGTATCTCTCCTTCTGAAGTCAGCTAAAAGGTTCCCATTAAGATCACTGGACATTAGACTCAAGGTAGAAACTGCTTATTTAAGGAAAGCTGGCTAGCACAAATGAAGAATCAACAGTCATTACCTTTACTCTTGCCAGGTCATGTGGATTGAGAACTGAACCCTGATAAAATTCCACCTGAGTGAAGTGTCGTTTAAAAAGAGCTTCCAGCTCAAGGTTAGGAGAGATACTGCATTGAAGGAAAAACAAACAAGAAGTCAATTTACATATTTCTGTCCTTCTCTTGTATTCATTTTTAAGTTATCTGAAATTCCATTGCTGCTTTTCTTGATGGCTGAAAACAGTGAGCCACACCTTTCTGGTAGCACTTTCCTTTCACTCAGGCTATGTCTACATTAGTGAGCTTAGTTTGGACTTCCTTAATTAGTTCAGACTAACTGAAGCCTTTTAGTTCAAACTAGCTGCATTTTTTAGTTTGAACTAAAAAAGTTAAAAGAACTAACCACTTAGTTCAAGCTTTTTAATTTCAAACTAAGGTGTCTACATCACCCTAGTTCTAACTCAAGTTCAAACTAAGCACTAAGTTTGAGCTAACTAACTAAAATTTTTTTTAGCTTGAACTAGCCAAAGGCTAGTGTAGATACGGACCAAGCCTCCTTAGTCTGAACTAATTGGGCATTGTAGGCATAGACTCTATGTCTTCACTTATATCAGTAGTGAATATGGTTCACCAAACAAAACTATAACTAGCCTCCTTGAATGTAGCAGCTATCATACCTACAGAGTTAGCTGTCTTTGCTTGTTTCGCTTTGCTGCCGCTGTTAAGAGTAAATACTACTTGGGTTTGAGAAAGCTGTCCAGTTGCTTGTACTAACCACTGGGCAGATGATCCCAAGGGAAGACTTGCAGCTGTCACAGCTGGCATGTAGGGTACTGTAGATCAGGACCCATCTAAGAGGGTAAGAATCATAGAATTCCATCCAGGACAGATACAGACATGAGGACTGTGATGGTTTAGGTCTACCCCACCCTCCAAAAGCCAAGCACATTCTATTGGCAGTGGAAGCCACGCCTCCTAAATTCTGCTGGGCATGCTCTAGATGCTGCCCCACTATAAAAGAGAGCAGCACTGCTCATTCTGGGCTGCCCAGCAAGAAAGGAGGACACCTGCTGGAGGTTCCTGACTAAGAGCTTGTTCAGCCCCAGCTGGTGAATAGGAGACACCCTGGAGGTCTCAGTGAAGAGCCAATGTGACCAGGGGAACACTTGGAGACAGATGGCAAAGAACTTGCAGCTGCTGGAGACCTGTGAGAGGACCACCCCAAAAGGCCCAGTAGGAAGTAGCCCAGGGGGCCTGACAGGCAGGACTGGGGGGGGTTATATAAGAACTGAGTCAGCACGTTTTGGCCTGGATCCCAGCTGACTTGATGCCATAACTCCAGCACCAATAACACCCCGGGCTGGGGCTCAGTGGAGTTGAAGGCCCTGAGCACCCTAACCCGGACACTGCACTGTGTCCCCGACAGGGAGCCCTGTGTCCCCACTGACTCAGGCCAAAAGGCTGTGCTGCCTGAACCCAAGGGCTTCCTACTAAAGGGGATTCATTCAGAGAGACTAGAAAAAGGGATGGGGGGAAGCTAGTCATGCATGAACCTTTGGCAGCAATTCTCATCAATTCAGATACAGCAAAGTTGTCTGACTGGGCCCCTGACTCTCCAGGGTGGGCCCAGCCAGGCCTGCTTCTGGTTGTGTGACCTAAAGCTCTCTAATGATGCTCCAGTTGCCTAGCATCTGGATCACTGGGAGGATAATGGTGGGGGGGTGGCAGCCCAGATCCTGCTGTGCAAAGGCTGCAGTGGCAGCCTGGGGCTAGAGCTGCATGGGCGGAGAACAGCCCACCCCACCCATCTGCCTGCAGCACAGCTGCTTTTGGCTGCAGCCACTTGCTGCTGGCTGGTTCGTGGGCAGGGCAGCAAGCTTGCACCATTGCTGGGGCACTGAGGCAGATGAGGGATGAGAGATCTGCTGGCCAGTTGAGTGGGCCCATGCCCAACCAGGCCTATCTATATCTATGTCCCAGTTACACTCTTTGCTGTGTGATTATTCTGTCTCACTGACACAGATGCAGTATTCATGCTGCCTGTTACAGCTGAGATCTAGGAAACATACAGAACAGCATTGAAGATGTCCATCTTGGCAGCTAGTAGTACTGTTAAGTACACTGCTCCCAGCTTAATTAAGAAACACAAACACACCTAGAAAATAGGAGCAAAATTATCCATCAAACATGTACTCTCAGTAACACTGGAGGGATAAGAGATATACATACAAGAGCAATACTGAGCCTTAAAAACTCCTCTGCTTTGTTACAAATCTGTCCCTGTTACCGGTTGAACTGAAGACCAATGGATGTAAAAGCAGAGACTTAGTATGTGATTGAAAGGAAAATCTGCTTTGTCAATGAGCTGCTCACTGAGACCAGACCACACAGTTATCTACCTGCACTTTGATATAATTCCAGTCATATAGTCAGACCACATAATTCATGCAGCAGGTTAGTAGCTATACAGAGGAACTGACAATACCTCTAGATTGTGTTAACTGTCAATAAGTTCATTCATTATAATTTGTCATTGTTGACCAATGGTCATTTTCTCATAAGCAAGCAGTCAAAAGAAAAGTAATCTATTATAAAAATATGGCACCGCCTACCCACCTCTCTTAGTAGAGAAGCAAGTATTTACTTGACAACTAAATAAGGTTAATTAAATTTTTGCACCATTTTTAGTGAAGTTTTTTTATAATAAAAAAGGAAATGGAGATCTGGGCACAAAATATGAGCATACTAGTACTTGCATTAGTGTGAGCCTCTAGTGAAAAAAGCATAATCAAATGATTAGTAAGTTACTAGATTTCTATGTACTATTGCTGGAATTACATGCATAGTTGTGGATACATGTTTGTCACACCCTTTTCTTGTGCTGGAACACCGCTTCCCTCTGGAAATTAAGTTCCATGTGGTTGCTTAGAGGGCAATTTCCCCCCAGCCTAGTAAAACGTTAGCAGTTACCAGGGGATATCAACTGTAGCCATGATAAATTTAACACAATATTATAAAATCTGACAGGCAGCAACTCTGTGCATTTACAACTTCCTTTATCCAATCATTACAAAGGATTCCTAACCTTTGAATCATTTTGTCTGATAGGAACAAAAGTGCACTGCTTGCTCTTAAGTGCATTAATATTACTCATTCAAAAACAGCTCATGGCACTTAGAAACACATGCTGCTCCTGATAGGAAAGGACAGTTAATACCACGTTTCTCTCAAGTAAACAGCTATTTCTAATAGCCCCTTCCTAAGACATGCCAATTTGATGTTGAATTGTATGTAACGTGATGCTAGTGACAAATAGCAAATACCTTAAAGCAAAACTGCTGACGGGAAGGGCATTTCCCAGGCAATTAATGACCAGCTGGAGAAACTCTAGCCCAGCCAGTGATTAGCTGCCAGAAAATGCCTGACCTAAACATGAATATAATGTTACCAGAAAACTTACATATTTTAAACAATCTAAAGCAACTGCCATTTCTACCTGTCTGCAGCATCTCCACGCTTGTGCTACAACATTTTGTTTTCGTTGTTTGACTATTTTGCTAGTATTCAGATTAATACAGTAAAACCAGAGGGAGGGCCTCAATGTTTTGGGGGTAACTACACCATTTCTGTAGCTGTAAATGGACTGTACCATCCGTTCAGGGCTCATCATCCTGCATTCATTTTTACAGTTCAGAGTGCATACTGGGCTCACCTCCAAACTGCTCAAGCTACATGAACAGCTAAAAAAGAGGTGGACAACATCAGTGCACAACAGACCATTTCTTGTTACAGGATGATTCCACTCATTTTTCAAACTTCCAGAACCCAAAATCTAATTTACATGAAACAACAACACTAATGGCAAACAACTGAGTTTTCCTTTACTATAAAGCAC
The DNA here is from genome assembly GCA_007922195.1 of Podocnemis expansa. Classification (NCBI taxonomy): domain Eukaryota; kingdom Metazoa; phylum Chordata; order Testudines; family Podocnemididae; genus Podocnemis; species Podocnemis expansa. Next base: position 42,607,209 of record ML681981.1, on the reverse strand, counting down.
AGGAGTCTGAAGTCCAATGGCTTCAAATACCAGTACTATTAAGTATACTACCTGGCAGGAACAATTGCAGTAACCAATAGGGGAAAAAAAATTCATTGTCCACATTTCATTAGTTTTGCAGTGTTGGCAAATACTCTCCTCAAATCAGGGTAACCAGAGATGATCTGATCTGATCTGTCATGGTACTTATTACTTTAAAATTTCCAATATATTTATTTCATTCATTGATTATCATTCATTAATTATTCCACATATTTGAAATTTATTTATAGCTATGTGTCTCTCTTATATCCTATTGCATCAAGGTGTGTCAATTCTTTCTACACCATTTGCTTCATTAATTTATAAACCATGTGTATAAAATATCCTTGGTGAGGGATGCTCTTCCGGAAAGTATTATTCTGAGAACAGTAGGAAGCATTTTTTCCCCAAATGTCAAGTTTTGACTAACAAGGCAAGGCCAATCTGTTCCTTTTTTCCTCCTTCCTGACTTCTTTCCACTTGATCTAAGATTCAGCACAAGACAAACATGGATTGAACAGTTAAGCAATTACATAGCAAGCCAATCCAGTCATTGCTAAGACTTAACTAAAATCCCTGAGGGCCAAATACTCTCCTCTGATGCTTATGGCTCCAAATGAAATTAATGTGAGCTCCCTGGTGCACCTAATGGCAGAATTTGGAGGAGGGGTCACTGAGTAGAAAATAAAAGAAAAAAGTGTCTGTACAACTGCCTGGAGATTTCTTGAGACTTTTTCATAGAAAGATATCAAGCCTCATCTATGAAAGACACAGATTTAGATACATAATTAATATAAATATTTAAAAACTGATTTTTAGCTTCTGAGGAAGTAGAATGCTGTGAACTACCAGATAATGTGCAACCAATGAAGAACAAAAATTGACAGCTAGGTTGGGAAATATTAATAGATTGGCACTACACATTTAAAAAATCTTCATCTGAAATAAGGCTTTTTAACCTATAACAACAATGTGCGATTTCATCATGTAATCTTGGCCTTTGTATACTCATGATAAATTGGAGCAATAGTAGTTCACACCTGTATACTTCTTTTGTTTCATAATCCTCAAAACACTTAGGTGCTGTGAGGTAAGTATTTTAACATTGACAGATGAGAAAAGCAATGCTCAAGATTTTGACTGGTAATAAAGAGTATACTAGGAACCTAAATCCCACGGAAATTCAACAGGAGTTAGGCCTCTTAGGGTCCTTCAACAATACAAATTTTGACTTACAAAAAGCTAGTAGAAGAGGCATGAATTGACATCAAGGGTGAAATTCTGATCTTACTAAAGTCAACAGGAATTTGACCATTGACTTTGAAGAGAGTCCGGATTTCAGCCTGAGGCTCAAATATATTTCTGGTTTAATTTCACTGAAGTTAGCTAAAACCACTGAATTTACACTACAAGTAAGTTTGACCCTAAAGTCCCACAATCTCCTGCTCCAACCATAACCCAAGACTTACTCCAAGAAAAATGGAGAAAAATTCAGACCCTTTTGATCAGCAAGAAAGGTTTTAGTTAGACATAATACTCACTTATGCAGAAATACAATTTCCACGTTCACATCATCCCTGTCCTTGTGCAGGAAGTCCTTCAGGAAATTGGACACACTTTCAAGTGTTATGTGACCACAGACAACTATGTGCCTGTGAGAGAAAACTTACAGTCAGTTTTACAGAGAAAACAAATGAGAAAATGTGCAAAGAAAAAAAGGGTAATATAAATTGTTGGCTAAAAAAGGAAGCATTACACTCTTTCTGATGTTTCTCTAACACCTATTCCTTGACATCATCAAAGGAAACCATCAATACTACAAGGTACTTTGACACTAAAAATACATATAGGCTCTCACCTGATGCTGCAAAAGACGATTAAAAGTAAAACCAACAGATTTTATTAATTCAACAGCAAACATCACTGCTTATGTATACACATACACTATATTATCCAGCCCTCTTCAGTCATATTTTGCCCTCCACCTCCTCTCCAAAGATTTACTATTTAATTTTTGTTTATGACATAGACCTTATTGTGTAATGAGACATCAAATCTTCCTGAAAAAATGCTGCTTGTTTCCCAGGTTAGATCAGCGAAGCCAGTGCAGAACTTGACATATTGCGAACCGCACGCAATTTAAAATTACCAAAAAAAAAAAACCAAAAAAAAAAACAAAAAAACAAAACCTTAATTTTTGTACCATAAGTGCAGCAGTGGGAGCACCTTATGACACATGCATGTTTTTTAATGTTGTAATGCCATGGAACAACCAGAGAACCATAGTCCACACTAAGTGTGCAATCACAAAGGTTCCTTATGCTCCATGCAATTTCTACTAATGTCAGAAAGAAGAACCCACAAATATGACACGGAAACAGTGTCCACTTCTATCTATTGATTTCTTACAGACTGAGCGAAAGGTCTCAAGTTGTGTCCTTCTTTCACTTCCTTGCATAATGGATTGTTGGTCACTTATTGAAAAGTGTTGTCCGAATACTCGTGTTAGTATGCTCTTCACTAGCTTAGTGTTTCTACCACAACAGAGGCTAAAGCCTGGCTTTCATTATTTGGATCAGTACATGGGAGGTGGTTCCCCATTGCATTGCTCCTGCTGCTGCTTGCTGCCAGGGAAAGAGAAGGCAGTGGAAACGTGGATTCAATTCAATTATTAATGTAGCAGAAAGTGATTTGATAATCTTACTTCATTAGATTTGATTGAGTCTATATATTGCTTGCAACAAAGACATAATATTGTAACAGACTGGCCTCTAAGCTGCCAGCAAGTGGCAAATATGAAGCAAAGTAATTTCAAGGGCAAAATTTAGACTGCCCAAGTCTCACCTACTTCATCGTTGTTCTGTGCACATTCCATTAATGTAGAAACCTCATTGGCTGGAAGCAACAAATAATAGGTAGTGGGAATAATTGCTTATGTAATTTACCATTAGGGACTATTATGAGAGCCTGTCCTTGCTTCATAATTTGGTGTTTGACTAATTATGCAAAAATAATGCAATGAACTCATTGGTGGAAGGAGAATGATGCAGAACAAAAAAATAAATCAATAATAGGCATGATGCAGTTAATAATATCACCATCATGTACTATTATTTGTGCAGTGGTGCAGGTAGTAACTAGAAAAGCCAAGCATAATGAAGTATTATACTAATCCAGCACACCATACGGGACTGCATTACTATTACCACTCTGTTTTTATAAATACTCTAAAACAGCTTTAGATCTGAATTTAAGACGATTCTGTCAGACACTTCTTTGTAGCCTTCCAACAACAACCCATTAAGCCTTGAGCATGTGCAGTGTTAGAAAATAAACAACAAACTGCATAGTTTTCTTCTTCAACTTGTAACAGTGTATATAAGGTTATATTTAGGCTGTACTATGTCTAACTGAGGTCCAGGTCCAACAAGTACTTTTTCACCAGGTGCAGTGCTTGTGATATGTTTGGTAGTAAATGCATGAAGCACTGAACCTGAAGATGGTGAACTCCTCAAAGCAGAAAACAAAACTTTCTTTCCAGTTCCATAAAATACCAAACACTACATGAACACACAGTAAGTAACATATACAATAAGCCAAACATCAAGCACCCCTCTTTTTTTAAACCCAGTTATACTTTTGGCCTTCACAACATCCCCTGACAATGAATTCCACAAGCTGATGATGTGATGTGTGAAGAAATATTTTCTTTTGTTTTTAACCTCGTGCCTATTAATTTCATTGGGTGGCCATGGTTCACATACTATTATGTGAAGTGGTAAATAGCATTTTGCTATTCACCTTCTCCATGCTATTCATGATTTGATGACTTCTGTCACATCCCTCCATCATCTTTGTAAACGGAACAGTCCCAGACCTTTTTATCTCTTCTCATTTGGTAGCTATTTCATATTCCTAATAATTTTTGTTCCTCTTCTCTGTACTTTTTCCAGTTCTAATATATCTATTTTTGAGCTGGAGTGACCAAAACTGCACAGAATATGAAAAGCATGGGAGTACCATAGATTTATATAGAGGCTTTATATTTTCTGTCTTATCTATCCCTTTCCTAATGGTCCTAACATTCTTCTAACTTTTTAGACTGCTGCATTACACTGAGCAAATTATTGAGGGTGACTCCAGAATCCCTTTCTTGAGCGTTATTTAAACCCCAACAATTTGCATGTATAGCTGGGATTATGTTTTTCAATATACATTACTTTGCTCTTATCACACTGAATTTCATGTCATTTTGTTATCCAGTCACTGCACTGTTCACACTACTGTCCAGATCATTTATAAATACACTGAACAGCACTGACTCCAGTATAGAACACTGGAGGATATTTAACTGTTTACCTATCTCCATTGTGAAAGCTGACCATTTATACATACACTTTCTTTCCTGTGTTTTAGCCAGTTTCTAACCCATGAAAGCACCTTCCCTCTTAGCTCTCAATTCATTACTCTGCTTAAGAGTTTTTGATGACAGACAAAGGTTTTCTGAACGTTTAAGTAGAGTGCATCCATGAGAGGACCACTGTCCTCACATTCACTGATACTCTCACAGAATTATAATAGATTAGTGACGCATGATTTTTCCATTACAAAAGCCATGTCAACTCTTCCCCAACATTCTTTGTTCAGCTATGTGTCTGATAATTCTGTTCTTTACTAGAATTTCAACAGATTTGCCTGGTACTGAAGTTAGGTATATCATCCTGTAATTGCCAAGACTATCTCTGTAGCCTTTTCTGAAAATCAGCATTACATTAGTTATGCTCCAGTCGTCTGGTAAAGAGGCTGATGTAAGCAATAAGTTCCATTCCACAATTAGAGGCAGCCTCAGACGGGTCTCTTGACCCTGCACTATCACAGCCACTTCTGACTCCCAATTTCTCTGTAGTCTCCTTCCATTACAGATGGATTTGTTTCTTTTTCAGTCCCGGGTATGGGTGCATGCTTTGATGACTGGCAATTCTAGCAGTTGTGCTGTGGTGTAGTCAACCTGGTTTGCCTATAAGCAGGGAAGAATCTCCTCTCCACATTGGCTATGCTCTCTCTGGGGTGTGTAAAGCCTCCTATAGTTGTCACTACTATAGTTTTAAAATTTGCCATGTGGTCTTTTTATTGCTGTTCTCCCTTGTTTCTGACAGCTTCAAACAGCAGAAAAAGGAACCCAGGATTTCTCTAGCCATGTCCTTTTCTAGCCACTTTTGAAGTTGCATAAGTTAACCTCACAAGAGTCTCAGATAAATTATACTTCACCAACCCTGCTAAATCTGACTTTCTACCACATAAAACATGAATGAACCTAGTTCGTAAGGTAAAAACTTATAGATTAGCTATGTGCAAACTTCAAAATGTTCATATATTGTATTTGGATATGCTCATTCTTGATGCTACCTTCCAAGTGTACTCAAGTACTCTGTGCATCTATTCCCAAACAGCATACAGAATTGCAAAGGACAAAACATAGAATCATAGGGTTAGAAGGGATCTCACAAGGTCATCTAGACCAACCCCCTGCCAAAAAAGCAGGACCACTCTCACTAAATTATCCCAGCCAGGGAGTATCTTTTATGTTTTTAATTAGCTTCCACATCTTATGAGAGGAATCTGAAGATCAGATACTATCTGTAAAGCCATCAGACAAGTTGTTTGTGATATGGAAGTGCAGTACTACAGGAGAAATTAGTACAACAGGAGAAACTAGAAACTCAACAGAGACATTTGGCTAGATTTTCAAATGCTTTGCATTTCACACAGTCAGTCATGTATAAAGTAGCATCGCTCTGATTCAAAAGAGTTTTACTCACGTTACTCTGGTGTAAAGTACTACATACTGCAGTGGAGAAGCAGGCACATAGTGTTCTTGTACTTAAGCACAAGGCCCAGGGATCATGCAAAGGTGGCAGAATGCACTGTTACTGTTTTCCTTATATGCTCAAGTTAAGCTGTTCCTTATCTGTTCCCTGCATCATTGCTTCTCTTGTGCCACACTAATTGTCAGACACAATTCAGAGCAACTGGGATGGGGAATATTCTGGTTTCAGAACAAATAAATAAAAATCTTCCTTCAATATAAGTGATATTTTTGCTTAGGAGAGAATGATTGAAAACAGATTGCCTTCTTGCTCAGGGAGAGTTATGAGGTACATTATTTTAGAAACATTGGAAAAGCCCATATTGTTCCAATCTCTCCTGTATCTGATTTGAAAATTTACAGCTTCCCCTTTTTGTGTCAATAATCATTCCCTTCCCTGCACCACCCATTTTTTTTCATACAGTGAAAGTTTTAAGAAAGCCAACATATTGAAAGTGTTTTGAAGTGAGTTGAAATTGATTGATAGTAAATTCTGTCGTAGTAATTCAGAATCTGAACTAACAAACTTGCTTTGATGGGAGCATGCTTAAAGAGACTTTACCAAAAATTTTAGTCTGAAATAGAGGCTTTGGGGGAAAAAAGGTGACAAAATCTAAATGACTTTGTTGTCTTATACTTTAAAGTTTCAACTAACTCTTTTCTTATTTTTAATTTAAAAATTCACCTGGCCATGCTGAAAACTCAAGCAATTTAGCACTGCAGTGCAGGTCCTACACTGGTAGACACTCACTCTCATGCATAGCTTAATACACTTCAAAGGGATACCAGGTGGGAAGTGGATCAAATTATAAAATGGAGGCCATAGCTAGGGCATTAGAAGAAGTCACAGAACCTGTCCATATAAACAGAACAATTACATTTCTTTGAGTAACATGCAAATGTAAAACACCCCCATAAACAGCTAAAAATAAATTAGATTTTTCAACAATTAATAATTAGATAAAGAAATATTTTATGTTTAACACTCAGATTTTGAAGCTGGTGCTCTACAACAGGGGTACTCAAGAGGACTTGTGATCCCCCTCCATCAGTGAGAGAAGTGGAAACTGAAGGAGTAGCAGTAAAAAAGAAATGGAAGACATTGTCTGATTATTTGCAGAAGACAGCTAAAGACTCAGAAACTCTCCTCTAATTTCTGAGAAGTCAACAAATGCAGTACCAAATACTGGTTGCTACCCTGCAGCAGTACCAGAAATTGCAACATGAACTGGAGCATTTTTTGCAGCAACTAAGAGAGGGATCTCCAGTAGTAGGACAAGGCTGGCCTGGCACTGGCAAAGTTGGGGCCTGAGAACAACTTTGAGGCTTTTTCTCTGAGTCTTTGAGATGGTTGCCTGTGGCATGGCCTGGGAAGACTTCACTTGGACCCTCAGGATGGTAGCACCATTTTCTCACTGGGAGCCTTGATCTGATTATACAGCTTTGAGAGGCTCATAGTCCAATTTGTATCCTGAACTGAAAGAATCCATCTTAGATAGATTAGGAGACTGACACCAGAAGCATATTAGCATAAGTCCTGCACTGTGCAATTTCTGCCAGGAGCACAATCCTCTCTAATGGGCCAGAGGTTGCAGGAGCTGGATGATCAGTGGCTAAGTCTAGAAATAAACTCTATGGGGAAAGTCATGGATCTAGTTGTTTTAGAACCATTCTTACAGCTTCTGCCTACAGGACTTCGAACTTGGATGAAGAAGCTTTGATCATTTTCTGTGGCAGAAAGAAGCAGTAGAAAGAACAGAGACTTACCTGGAGGCTTACGTTCCAAAGGGGTACCATGTTAGTCTAGTTTAGCAAAACAAACAAGGAGTCCTGTGGCACTTTTAAAGATTAACAAATTTATTTTAAAATTTATTAGTCTTTAAAAGTGCTGCAGGACTCCATGTTTGTTTTTCTGGAGGCTTAAGAAGCCAAGCAGGTAAAGCTACAGTTTCCTTTATACAGATTTGTTATGCCGGTGGGTAGTCCAATTCCTAAACTTACAATTTACATGATAAAAATAGCATATAGTACACAACATCAGAGTTCTGGGTGGATGAAGATCTTTGCACAATCAGGGACAGAATTTGTTCACTTCTGTATCCAAAGTTTGTGATCTTATCTTTTACAGAGGCACTGGCTTCTTACAAAGTAAGCTAAAATTCTGATAAAAGCTCCTTAAACTGCTACCATTGCAACCAAATATACAAGTAGATTAAGGGGAGGAAAGAAAAAAAGATAAACATCCAGATTTCTGAGGTGAGATAATTAAGAACACACAGTTAATCCATGTAAATGACACTGTAAATTGTGCCTCCTCCAGAGATGATATGAAATGCAAATCTCTTGGGTATTTATTTTTAGAGATGTTATATCCATTTTTATTGAAAGAAATATAAATAACTTGGAGGGGGAACATCACCATACCTATTCCGTCTTGATAAATCAGAGCGCATTTCCTGAATAATAATGTTGAGTTAATTTTGTCAAACAAATTAATAAAATATGGCAGATACTGATCTAGATGTCTCTTCAAAACTATAATATTTATATCAAATACATATGCTTTAATCTCTTTTCTGTCTTCCTGCTTAGTCTTCTATTCAGGCCTTTGTTGACTGACCATCCTCTTTCTGTACAATAATAGCAGGCTGATATAGTAGGAAATGAAACATAGTAGGGTGTTTGATGAGCCTATCGGTATTCTATCATTGCAAGGAGAGAAGAGTACCAAATGTTTATTCTTCCCATACCCAAACATATACGGATCACTCCGTTCCAGGAAGGACTACTTATGATTCTCACTAAAGACTGAGCATGCTCGTCTTTTTCTCTGTGTCGGATTAGCTGAACATACACTCTAAATAAACTAGATTAAACTGCACTGTGAAGTGCTTCTACCTTTTATGAGTTAGGTAATATCACTTAACACTACTCAATCAGGCTCTGATTCAGCAAAGCCTTTATGTAGGTGCCTAAGTCCATCTCTGATTGTTTAAGCATGTATCTAACTTTATTATATTCCCCCTCTGCTAAATATGGGAGGAAGCAACAAGTTGTGTAAAGCCACATTTCCATTCCCTTTCTTTGGCTCCTGTACTGAGAAAAACTCAGATGAACCTGGTGATTTCATTATTGGACAATACACCTATCTGCATATATAAAGAGACCACAGTTTGGCCTTTTATTTTATCTATTCACTTATTTTTAGCACTGCACAAGATACAAGAGACAAATGGTCTGGCTGGCCACTGTCTTGCATTTGGTGAAGACATTGCCTCATAAAATGAGAATGTAGAATACTACCAAATTAGAACATGGCATTTTAACTTAAAAAATTACTTGCATTTCCTAAACCTTTGTAATATGTCACTAAATGCCTGATGCCATGGTCAGGTCTAAGAACTCCTCTAGCAGAAAAAGGATAATGGAAAATACAAGTGTATAACAAAATGCAGTTTGTGTGACACTACTTTGAACCTAAAATCATAGTCCTGACATAGGCAAAAATCCTTACTTTTGTCTACATCAGGACTTTTCAGATCAGGCCCATATATTACCTTGGAAAGCAACTGGTATTAACCATGAAATATACCTTTATCAGACATTATAACAACTTAGCTATTACTGAAGCAAGAACAATTCCACAAGTGCCTTTTTTTGATCAGGAGTTTCCTGTGTACAAGGGTGGAAATGCTACTACCACATCTCCTTTGTGTGTGATTGTAGACATAATTCACAGCTGTTAAATGCCAGACCAGACATAGTATTGCTGAATATTATATCATAAAAAAGTCTAGCAGACCTGATTATTTTATATTTCTATTAGTGTGGATGGTTTGGTATAACTGGGCCTGTCTTTACTTGGAAGAGAGATATTTGTTTGTTGGGAGATACTGAGGTAACATCATCATTACTTGAATTTCAGTATGTCTTGCTTTCTGTGGTTTCAGATTGGGTAAACATCAGATTGTTATTTAGAACAACAGCCATTGTAATAAAGGGATACTGGGTTCTTTATTAGAGAGATTGTCCAAAATCTCCTTTCAAGAAGGCAATGTCAGCTTTCCTCAAATCAGTAATTTATAGGCCTGTGCTCAGTTAAGTGTCCATTGACACAGTCTCTCCACCCTCTCATCTTGCTTCTAGGAACAGCTGTTGAGAAGGTTGTGTGGGGGCAGCTGTGACATCATCTGGAGTTCTTGGATTTTTTGGGGGACATTTCATGATTCATAGATTCTGAGGCTGGAAGGATCATTGTGATCATATAGTCTGAACTCCTGTACAATACAGGACATAGAACATCCCCAAAATAATTCCTACAGCATCTCTTTTAGAAAAACATCCAATCTTGATTTAAAATTATCAGTGATGCTTGTTAAATTGTTCCAAATGGTTAATTACTCTCACTCTTACAACTCTGTCTTATTTCTAGTTTGAGTTTAGCTACCTTCAGTTTCCAGGCAGTGCATGCTATACCTTTCTCTGTTAGACTGAAGAGCCTCATTATAAAATATTTGTTCTCCAAGTTGATCAAAACATCCCTTAATATTCTCTTTGTTAAACTAAAGGGACTGAACTCTAGTTCATAATATAAGAATTGTGTTAGCCCTTTTGGCCACAGCATTGCAAGGAGATCTCTTGTTCAGCTGATTATCCACTACAAGCCCTAAGGCTTTTTCAGTCACTGCTTCCCAAGTAAAAGTTCCCCATTACTGCTGGATTCTTTGTTCTTGTATACAATTATCCATGACACATAGCTCTGCTAATAAAGGACCTGGTATAATTACATCTTCACTGGTAAAAACATTCTATTGCTTTAACTGCTTTCAAATTAGAGGGCTTGGTTGGTATTGCTATAATAGCAAAACCCTCCTAGAACAGACATGGGGTTACACACTCTTTATCTCTGGATCTCAAAACATTTTACAGAAGTGGCTATATTACCCCCATTAAACAAGCACAGACAGCTTCAGTCACCTGCCTCCAGTCACAGTGTGGGTCAATGTTCCCTCTAAGCTGCGCTGGCGCGCTGCAGCGCAGCCTGCCGCAGCCACCAGCGCAGCAAAGGCTGCCGGCAGCGCATCGCTGGCAGCCACAGTCCCTGGTTAGAGCTCCTCTGGGGCTGGGAGTTTTCAAAACTCCCGCCCAGAGAAGCTCTAACGGAGCATGCCCAGAAAATCTGGGCATGCTCCGTAGAGCTTCTCTGGCCCCGGGAGCTGTGGCTGGGCCATCTGGCTCCAGCCACAAGGTAAGTTTCTGGGGGTCACCGGGAGTGGGGGCGGGGAGGCTGCTGGGCAGCCGAGAGTGGGCCTGCGGAGG
>ML681981.1:42490889-42595903 GCA_007922195.1 Podocnemis expansa | reverse complement strand
CGGGAGTAGGGGGCCGCTAGGAGGAGGGGGCGGGGGGGGCGGCCGGGAGCAGGCCGCGGGGATGGAAGGGTGGCTGGACGCAGGGGGGCTGCTGGGCAGCCGGAAGTGGGCCCATGGGAGCGGGGGGGCAGCCAGGAGCACACCTGCGGGGATGGGGGGGCTGCCAGGAAAAGGCCCGCGGGAACGGGAGGGCCTTCAAGTGCGGGGGCGGCTGAGATTGGGCCCACGGGGGCGGGGGGGCCGCCGGGACTAGGGGGCGGGGGGGCGGCCGGGAGCGGGCCCCCCGGGGGGGGGGGGCCCGCGGGGGGGGGCAGGAGTGGGCCCACGGGGAGGGGCAGTGCAGCAAGCCCGCGGGGAGGAGCGGGGCAGTGCAGCGAGCAACATGAGTTGCTCAGCTGACACCAACTCTTAGAGGGAACGTTGTTTTGTAATTGTTTTGTAAACATTGTAATGTTTACAGTACAGCCATCACAGCCATACTGCTGTTGCACCATGATGTTTTCTGCATCAACAGAAAGGGGTTGCTCTTTCAATGTAGTTAGTCCACCCCTCCAAGAGGCAATAGCTAGATCATCAAAAGAATTCTTCCGTAAATCTAGCTGCATCTGTACTGGGGATTATGTGGACCTATCTATGGCACTCAGGGTGCAAGATTTTTCACAACCCTGAATGATATCACTGGTCAATCTCATTTTTAAGTTAGGTCACACATGAGACAGCCAGAGGCACAGCTGGGAATAGGATCCAAGTTGACTGACTTCTACCCAGCTGCTCCTATCCCTCTTATGAAAACTCTGAAATTTGGTTATAGAGAGTATAGTTAATTGAATAGTCAGTATATGGGGTTAATTAGGCTTAATTTCTAGCTGTCAGAATACCTTACTAACAGTAGAATCATAGGGTTGGAAGGGACCTCATAGGTCATCTAGTCCAACCCCCTGCCAGAGGCAGGACCACTCCCACTAAACCATCCCCGTCATGGTTTTGTCCAGCCAGGCCTTAAACACCTCCAAAGATGGAGATTTCACCACCTCCCTTGGCAGCTCATTCCAAGAATTCACCACTCTCCTAGTAAAAAAGTTTTTTCTAATATCCAGCCTCGACCTCCCTAACTGTAACTTGAGACCATTGCTCCTCGTTCTGTCCTCTGTTACTACCGAGAACAGTCAAGCTCCATCTTCCTTAGAGCACCCCTTCAAGTAGCTGAAGGTTGCTATCAAATCCCCCCTCAATCTTCTCTTCTGCAGACTAAATAAGCCTAATGCTTTCAGTCTATCCTCATAGGGCTTGTGCTCCAGCCCTTTAATCATTTTGGTTGCCCTCCGCTGAACTCTCTCTAGCATGTCCCTGTCCTTTTTGTAGTGGGGAGCCCAAAACTGAACACAGTATTCTAGGTGTAGCCTCACCAGTGCAGAATAGAGGGGAAGGATCACATCCCTTGATCTGCTGGTAATACTTCTTTTGATGCAGCCCAATATGCCATTGGCCTTTTTGGCAGCAAGAGCACACTGCTGACTCATATTTAGCTTCCCATCCACCATGACCCCCAGGTCCTTTTCTACACTGCTGCTACTTAGCTGAATGTTTCCCAGCCTGTAGCGGTGCATGGGGTTTTTTCATCCCACATGCAGGATTTTACACTTGTCCTCATTGAACCTCATAAGATTTCTATTGGCCCACTGTTCCAAATTATCTAGGTCTCCCTGAATCCTGTCCTTGCCCTCCAACGTGTCTACTGGTCCCCCCAGTTTGGTGTCATCCGCAGACTTACTGAGAATGCAGTCTATTCCATCATCCAGATCATTGATGAAAATGTTGAACAGAACCGGTCCCAGGACTGACCCCTGGGGCACACCACCCATTACTGGTTGCCAGCTAGACATGGATCCATTGATTCCTACACGCCGAAACCGTTAATCTAGCCAGTTTTCTATCCACCTTATAGTCCACCTATCCAACCCATACTTCCTTAATTTGCCAATGAGAATGCTGTGGGAAACTGTATCAAAAGCCTTGCTAAAATCAAGGTATATATATCAATGGCTCTTCCTGCATCCAGAAAACCGGTCATCTGATCATAGAAGGAGATGAGATTGGTCAGGCATGATTTACCCTTGGTAAATCCATGCTGACTGTTCCTGATCACTTTATTTTCCTCTAAGTGTTTGAGGATGGATTCTTTGAGAATCTGCTCCATAATTTTTCCAGGGATTGTGGTGAGGCTGACTGGTCTACAATTCCCCGGATTCTCCTTTTTCCCTTTCTTGAAAATAGGCATTAAATTTGCTTTTTTCCAATACTCTGGCACCTCCCCCATTCTCCATGAGTTTTGAAAGATAACGGCCAGCGGTGCTGCTATCTCATCGGCCAATTCCCTTAGCACTCTTGGATGCAGTTCGTCCGGCCCCATGGATTTGTGCACATCCAGCTTCTTTAAGCAGTCCCTAACCTGACCTTCCGTCACCAAGGGCCTGTCATCTTCTCTCCCATCTGCCACACCCATGGCAGTGGGCTGGGAGCTGACCCCACCCGTGAAAACTGAAGCAAAAAACACATTGAGCACCTCAGCTTTTTCCTCATCCTCTGTCACAAGGATGCCTGCCCTATTCAGCAAGGGGCCTACACCATCCCTGATCCTCTTCTTGTTATTAACATACTTGTAGAACCCCTTCTTGTTATCCTTTACATTGCTCGCTATCCACAACTCCATTTGTCCTTTGGCCTTTCTGATTTTATCCCTGCAGTCCCTAGCAATATCTTTATATGCCTCCTTGGTCATCTGACCAAGCTTCTACTTCCTGTAAGCTTCCTTTTTATGTTTAAGCTCAGAGCAGAGTTCTCTGCTAAGCCATTCTGGCTGCCTCACATGTTTGTTCTTTCTCCTAATTGGAATGGCAACTTCCTGTGCCCTTAGCAGGGTTTCTTTAAAATATAACCAACTCTCTTGGACTCCTTTCCCCTTCAGTACAGTAAGCTATCTGATTAAGGGATTTTAATGGAACACACCAAATATGTCCACTATATAAAAAGGAAATCCTCTTTCTTCCTCAGAGTAATCTGAATAAAGACTGGCAGAAGTGAAACGTATTTTCCCCCCTCAAAGAGCTTCCTATAAATGTGACAATGCACTACACAGTCACCTGGAATGTTCCTCTAATACAGGAAAAATCATTGTTATTATGCTCACCTAACTGGGACTATGGCCAAGGAACAGAAACAGAAGAATGTATTTCAGAGACTGCAACCTTGGATAAATGGCACACTTAGTCTGTTTAAACAGCGCATCTAAATGCTCTTTGCAAGCCTATTCACTACAGTACTCTAGTATGAATGATCCGCTCTGAGTCCTCTTATTCACGTCAGACAACTTCCTTGCTCAATTCTGGCTACCAAGAGTTGAATTTTACCTTAAGATGTTTTTTGAAATGACTTGAGGATTTATACTTGGCTTATATTTAACACAAATCATGAAGCTTAGATTAACAGAACCCAGCATTATATTTATCTATCAAACTCTGAGAATGAAGAATCTGTATGATTGGCATGCTTCTGTTTCTACCACATCTGAGTTAGTTAAGCATGTTCTACCTTAATTCAAAGCAGAGGATGAATACTTGACTTCTTATTTACATGCTAGCACACTAATATTATCCATAACTAGAATATTCTTGCTTTCACATCATATGCTGCAACATTTAGACACAACACACATGCATCACTATAAAGAAGAAATTCAAGGCTTAGCAAAAGTAGTAAAAACTGTTAAATGTTATGACATGCAAAAGGAGAGCATGCTGGAAGGTTTACAGGATAACTTAGGGCAAACAACAATACTAGCATCAGCACTTCAGAATCCACCAGACTTCATCTACTGCTCTAATCCTTCCAAATCCCAATATTTCTTGAGTTACTGTATGTAATGTGCAGAAAAATACCCTGCTATTACTTTTGCAATCAACTGAAATTATTTGCTCTAGTTTACTCAGGATGTATATTGTTCAGTGAGGAACATAAAATGCTCCCAGCCCACTTCCACTATTTAAGGTGTTCTTTCACTTTCTTAATTGTTTTAAAACATTTATTTTAAATGCTTCATCTGTCAAAAGACAATGGTTGTGTAGTTTGCATGCCACTGAGATTTCAAGCATTTTCTGTACGACTGAGAAAAATGCATTTCTCAAAAGTGAAATTGCCACCAAAATTTAATGACTTTTCCACAACAGAGCTTGTGTGGAAATAAATGTTCATAATTTCCCAAGCTCAGTGAATGTTTTCAGCACTTTTGCCACCTCACATTGCTCTGCAGAATGTAAGATTAGTAAATCACTGCCTGTGTATTCTGTGAAACATGGGAAGTCACTGCAATTTGAATACCTCACTGATCACACACATTTTCTTAAGCCAGAATTTGGATAGTAATGACTGTTATTTTTATGCTAAAACACAAAGACTTTGGGGTTTTTGTTTGGTTGATTGGTTTTTGGTTTGTTTGTTTTTGTTTTTATTTTATGGGTGGGAAGAGAAACATTGGCATTTTTAGATTTTCATGTAGAAATGTAAAGATATTGTTCTAAGTTCTGTGACCCTGCCTACAAGATTTTAAAGATGCTTATAAACATTGTTACATATCACTGCCTACATTCTCATTTTTCCTTTCATAACAATGACCAGATTTTAAAGGCACATGCAGAAAAGAACAGAGATAAAAGATGAGGAAAGACACTGTCTTCTATCCTATTTGTTCTATTTTTTAATTCGTTTAACAAGTGGGACTATATCAGCAGCCTCAGTCCCGTGACTGAGGCAGAGACAGAAAGCAGTATGCAGGCACAAGAAGATTTATCTGATGCTTATGAAATTTTCTGCATCTCCAAGTGGCACGTCATTTGAAACTGGGGCTTAAAAGAATGCTTAGTCAAAAATGAAACATGCCCCTTAATCCACATCCCAATGAAAAATATTCATCCATATTGAATCACATTATTTAATATAATAATTTAACATTACTATCTTTGAAGCTATTCTGCTCATTACTGAAGCTAAAGGAAATCGAGGGTATGTTTGCCAAGCAATTTGGCTAAGTTTCCAAAAAAAGCAAAAGTCATTCTAATTCCTAATCAAACCAGTATGTGTAATGAGTCCAAGATGGCCTGCCAACTTAAATTATCTGTTTGCCTGTCTGTCTACTGTATCTATCTGTCCACAGTCCTTTTTTTTATCTTTGTGAAGTTCAGCTATTGAGTTCCACGTTTCCTTCTGGAAGGAATCTCTAACAGATGATCCTTCCTGATGATATGTTGATGATTTGCTAATATATGGCTTATAAATGTAAGAAATCTGAAGAAATCTCTGGAAGGCAGAGAAGATCATGAGAGAGGAGAAACAAGAGATTTTAATAGCTTACACAGCACTGCAGTTTGATTAAAATACAAGTTTTGAGTACAAGACTTAACTAGAGCAATATCTCAGGATGATTAAAATGTTTCTGATTTGAAAAATTTAAAATATTATCTTGCATTAACCTTTACTAGCAAGGGATTTATATATAATATGCATTTATGCATCACCACATTTAGCTCACTTCTTTTCAGAAACAATCATAGCAGTCAACAGGAGTTTGCATGAGTAAGACAAGCAGGATTTAGCCCTAAGAACTCTAGATAAATAATAAAATAGAAATCCAAGACAAAAAAAGACCTATTAGGTCATCTAATCCATCCCAACACACTGCCACTTCAGGATTATTCCTTACAGATTTTTTTTCTAGTGTTTTGTACAGTCCAGTTTTAAACTGACTGACTGACTTCTGGAAACTATTTTTTTATGTTTGAGTCAATTCTGATAATGTGAGCTGCAAAGCATGTGTGTACATACAGAAAACAACAAAGTAAGGGCCACCCTGATTCCAAAATTAATGGCAACATCATAAATGTAAAGTAGCATGTTATCTAGGAAAGATTAAATCAGTTCAGATCAGTTAAGAACTGATCAATATTCAAACTAAACTTGACACTTCAAGAATTCCAGAAGCAATTTAGCTTGTTTGTTAGGGTGGGGTTTTTTTGTTTTGTTTTTTAAATACAATTTGTTTTAGATGCTTTAATAATTCATAATTTGGCTGGGACTAGAAATGCAAGTTCCAAAATCTCATGAGGAAGAATACATCTTCAGAATTTTGTGTACACAAAACCAAGCATGAGAAAAACTGATCACATGATAATACCAGCTTGAATTGCACAGTAAAGACGTTGGTTGGAGAAAGTTCAGAAGAGTATCCAAACTCAAAGTAGTTAGTGAGACCCTCCCAACCTTTTAGAGGTTGGCACAAATGGACTGACTTTGATGTCTGGAGTCCTTGGTTTGTCTCCTTATCAGTCAGGGGACATTGACTCAATTGCATC
Organism: Podocnemis expansa; assembly: GCA_007922195.1. NCBI lineage: Eukaryota > Metazoa > Chordata > Testudines > Podocnemididae > Podocnemis > Podocnemis expansa. Next base: position 42,589,502 of record ML681981.1, on the reverse strand, counting down.
CTGTTCATCCATATATGGTCAGCAATGCTGTGCTTTAAAATGTGCCCCACAGAGTAATCCAGGGCCGTCTGCTGACAGGCTCCAAAAGAAGTCCTGGTGGTTTCTCTTGAGCTTAAAGTTTTAAGACAAGAAGGACCATACCTTGGTCAGTGTGGCTGGATTGTAGTCTTGGAACTTCTCAGAAAAGGACAGATCATTACGGGGAAATGGCAACATCACATTATTCAAGATATAGATTATTATCTGGTAACTGATGATATACTAATGGCAAAAAATAATTGCCTTCTTTTTTGGGTTTATAACCTTTCTCATTTTGTTTCCTGATCTGCAGACCTTCTATTATATTCCACTTCCCAGGTCCAACAGCTGCCCCCCCCCCCCCGCAATCCTCTTTTCATGTCATAGCCAACTTTTCTTTCTTCTACTGCTGGGACTACTAAGACTGTTCTTCATGATCCCAGCATGCTACCAGTTTAATTAACAATTGCTTCCACACCCTCATCCTTTGTAGCATGCAACATATCACTAAATGCCTGAAGTCCAGATATTATAATGAATCATGTGTTACTGTCTAGCATAACATATCATCCAGCAGTACAATAACACATTGTCTGCTAAATGTACTTTATTTTTAGAAAGCCACCTATGAAATTGCTTGAATACATAAAACACAGCTTGTGTACACTACTTGCTTAATCTAGTATTTAGATAATGCTTTGCAAGGTTTCATGTTTTAGTGAGACCAACCACCTATAATATTGCATACAGCATTTTCAGTGTGATGACACAACCTGAGGTATAAAGCAGACTATTTAATATTTAAATTTAATTCATTAATATTTAATCCTTACTTCAAACTTCTCTCTGTTTCACACTTAGATAGGACCCTTCATCTGAAGAAAGCATAATCATCATCAAGCCTCACAACACCTGAGTGAAGCAGGTGCTAGTGTATTAATTAGAATAATAGGTCAGCTGACCCACAGAGAAATTATCTTACTGCCCTAAATCAAACAAGGCAAACAGTGGCAGAACCAACCAAGGTGTCCAGATTGCTAGTACCCTGTTCTAACCATTAGCCAATTCCTCATTTTGCAGACTGACAGTGCAGTATAGAAACTAGAACCAAAGTTCTCTATTTGTGAACTAAACTCCCATAGACATCAACGGGAATGCCATAAGTCACAGACAATGCCGTAGATAGTATCTTCTTTACATATATCCACCTTAAATGGTCTTTTTAAAAAGATTTGCTAAAAAGGACAAGAACCAGTTTAGTGTACAAAACGTGGTCACTAGAAATGAATGGAAAGGAGGCAGAATAAGTGGTTGCATTGGCCTATGGGGCAGAAAAACAGGCTCCTTATACACACTGAAAGTAGAAAACATAGTGAACAATAATGTTTTCATCATTAATCCCACTAACGCCATGGAAAGTAGAGATGTTTCCCTTTATGGTTGCCCCACGGAATCAACTTTTTCTTGCAGCTTAAATTACCCTTATCTTTGAAAAGCAGAGTCTGTCTAATAACTGCTTCCTTCACAGTCTTTTCTGCTTACCAATGACTATGGCAGGGCATTTATCTATAGTCTTTTCCCTGGGCATAATTGTAATTTTAGAAACTCATTTATTCCTAATCTACAGACTACCTGGTTCTGCTATATCATGCCACAACGGTAAAAGCACAGTTACGGTATTCTCATTAATTGATCTATGGTCATCTCATGCCAGTTATTATACATGCTCTCGTTGTTCATAGAGAAGAGTTGCAACCTCAGAAATAATTATGAACTGTGGACTTATTTTTTAATCTTTTCATGTGCTGCACCCATAGTCCACTGAGTTGTAAATGTAGCAGGTATCAACAGATAAGCAAAGTTTCAAACAGGTCAGTATCTGTATGGGAAATCTCAGTGTAGTCTTTTGGGATATGTGAAATACTGGACAGTGGTGTTTTGTTTTGTTTTTTCAAAAATAGTACTTCATTCAAAGTCAGCATGGTATTCTGTCGACTGTACACCTGGAAGTCTCATTATTGCAACAGGCTGCAAACTGAGGTCCTACACATTTGATGTAATTAACAATCTCATGGGATGTTTTGAAACAGAAAACTGCTATGATACATTTCAATAGAAGCAGTTATATTCTGCCTCCAGATGCCTTCTTTCCCCAAACTGTCTGTGCATCTCAGGTGAATGTGTTTCTCTGATAAGCAAAATGATTAAAACATAGTTTTAAAAATGTTTTTGGATCTTTCTGGTTGAACAGCATTATGTAAACATAAGAACAATATTATTGGTTTTCCTGAGTGAGTGACACTATTGGGAATGCTTTCTCTGCGTAGGTTCCAGCTACTTCAATAGGTAAAACTTTACAGCACAATCTCCCAAAATATATCGTTGGTCTTAAAATTGGATAATGCTATTTTCTATTGTTTTTGACACAACAACCAAGAAATACATTTTTTAATTTCCTACTCTACATAAAATATAATTTGAATAGACATTATTTTATGTATACAATATTTGTGGTTTGTGTGTGTATGCGTGCACACACAAAAAACACATTTTTTTGTGTTTCTCAGTCACAGAGAAAATCAAACACACATGCTGTTTTAAGAGTCTGAACAACATCTTTCAACAAAGGTTAGCTGCTTTCATTTTGTAGATACTTTTAATTTTATCTGGAAACTTTTTGACATTAGAAATAGAACAACTGTAGTTTCTCATCATGTTTGCTGCCAGAATCTATGCTTGGTTACTCAACTTAAGACCTTACATTGCTAATTACTTCCACATGCCTGTATCCCAAGTGAAGGAAAACTTATTGGTTCTGACAGCCCATTCTCTCAACACTGAATTCCAAATGAAAACTCAAATTTTGGCCAAACATAACATTTCATCAATCTTGTTCTACTGACTGCAAAAGCAACATCAAACAAGGGGTGCTAATGGCTTTTTACTGAGCAGTTCCCAAGCTTATATTCTCTGATGATAGATCTGCGTGAGCAAAGAACTTCTTTAAAGTACTTAATAATTAGCTTTTGAACCAGGAAACAATGTATAAAGTAAACCGAACAGTCTCAGTGCTGATGACAGAGCTGAGTTCATTTGACAGGCTATATGGGCAGTAGAGACCAGCAGAGAAAGAGCTAAAAACAAGCTGAGCACACAAACAAAGCAAAAAGAAAAAGCCATGATAAAATAAGATGAAGCAAGCCCCAAAGCCAGCAAGAAGCCTGGGATTTGGGAGTTGAGGCCTTCAGGGTGTTTGGGTCTGACTGAAGATCAGGTCCAAGTTTAGAGACAAAGAGCAATGCTGGGTACCAGTGACAAAAAAAGACTAGACTAGGAGGACTGAAACTGTATTTTTATATCAGGTTTTTTTTAGCTCAAATTTTCTGCTGATTAAACCACAATAAGAGTTACAGCAAAAAACGCTATGTTGGAAAAGCTTCTAGGCTTACGATATTTGGGCCTACATGCAAGAGACTTAGTAGACATATAAAGAGTAAACATCTTGGTAAAACTATTGATACCTCTCTCTGATGAACAGAGAAGGCAAAGTATAATGAAGATGTTGTTGTTAATCTTGAGGATTAGAGACCCATCTGATCCACGTGATCTATGCTAGCATAGATAGCAATTGTATATTTTAGGCATTTGAGAATATCTTTTTAAAACATCTGTAAATAAAAAGGAAAGGTGAAAAATGGTTAAGGAGTCATCTGCTTTACTGTAATGCTCACTGATAGATTAAATTAGTGACAGAAAAGCTTTTACTTCTGCTCACATGATGTAAATTAGTGCTCAGGAATTAGCTGCCAAATGGTTACAGATCTCTGGAGTTTCTCAAATTAACTATTAAGAGAAACAACCTGGTATTACCATATTCCTGTCACATGAAAATGATCTGCAAAGTGATTGTTTTAAAGGGACTGCAATGAAATTCTTAATTCTCAAAGATGAGGGGAGGCACAATTGGATTCCAGTAAAAAAGGTTATTTGATGCGTCCTCTAGTATGTGCTGTGGGAAGGTGTACATGAAAGGTCTGGAGGGCAATGGGCAAATTTTTTCCTCTGCACTGGAGTGGCAGAACGATGAGCTGAACTTATCAGAAAATGGGAGAATGAGAATGGGACTGAAAAGAATATATTATTCTATGAGTGCGTAAAACCTTATCTGAGGCTAGTTTCCAGCAAATCTACCACGACTTTCACAGATACTTATCTGAACATGGTCAAGATGAAAAACAGCCATTCAATGGAAATATAAAGCAGTTAATTTTTGAAGGTTTACGCAGGTTGTTTAAACATAAAACTGTTGCTACCAGCCAAAAAGAACTATTCTTATGTGATTACAGTATTACCCTGATACTGAGTTCATTGGGTTCTCCTTATTTAGGCTTAGCATAGTTCTGGAGGGGATGGAGGCATCTGTGATGGTTTTAAAAAGACTGGCCCTACACCCTGAGAATTCTTAAGCACCTGTAAATGTCAAATAAAGTCAATGGGAGCTGTGTGTAGTAGCCCTATGTTAGGATTTGGTCAATGAAAAATAGCAATGCTGTCTTCCAGTGAGGCCATCATAATGAAATAATCCAGACAACTTTAAGTGCCCAAGCCTTGTTCTGGCATAACCACTTTTTTCATGGATGGCATAATTTCCAGATGATGACCAATGTAATTACTTGCTTAAGAGAGAATCAAGTGATGTCCGACTGGCTGATGTTCAGAAAAGTGTGATATGACAACCTTATTTTGCAAGTTAACTGCACATGGAATAGCAGGGTTTCTTCCAGAATATATCGATTTTGTTCTAGCAGTATCCAAAGACTCTCTTGGAAAAGGGGCAAATTATTGTGACTTGTACCTTAGCATAGCCCAGGTCTCTAATAACATAGTGTGACAACTCTCTGGTGGTAACATTTGATGTCACAGAGCATGCACATCTAAGGGCATGTCCATGAGTCAGATGTCACCACACTCACGGGTTCTTTAAAGTGTCACAGCCACACCTAGTCTTTTTTTGACTTACTTTCTCCCTCGGGTTGAGTTAAAAGTCCCGCCGTATTTCTTCCGATTAAGGATGAGAGCAGCAATTTCTGGCACGTAGCGAGCAAACATTGCCTACATGCATGAAACAAAAAAACAAAAAAAGAAAATGGCATGCAGAGAGTGTTCTACTGCAGCAGAGGCAGCAGAGCCTCTTGGAATACTTACTTTCTTCCACTAACCGCACTATAGGAACCACCATATTTCTTGCGGTTTCCTATTAACTCTATGATTTCAGGGACGTAGCTGGCAAACATGGCCTATGAAGAAGACAGGAGACAGAAGAAAAGACTAAAAAGAGAGGCCAAAGAAAGGGGGATGATGAATATTTTCAGAAGATATATATCTTTAAGATCTGAAAATGCAAAAGAATTAGACCTATAAAGGTACTTAAAAAAATATAAAAAAGCAAATTCTTATAAAACAAAACAAAAGAGTTCAGTATAAAAGTTGGTCTTGAAGAACATGTACATCTAGTGAACTAAAGTAATGGTCAAAAGAGGGAAAAAAAGTACATAAAAGAACAAAATAGAATCAAATTGGCATCTAATTGTAAAATAATGACTGAGTCTAATTCTTTCTGAGGAGGGGAAAAATTATGCCAAGATTATCTGGTGCAAAAAACAAAAGCAAATACTACCATTGTTGCTTTTTGCTTTTTTTTTTTTTTTGATGTGTGAAGATAAGTGGACTTTTTTCCCCCTTAATTAAGATTCAAAAGAAGACAAAAACAATATGATGCCAAATACCCTCAAGAATCAAAAGGCTGTCATCTCCCCCAAAAAAGCCCCCAAAAACAACCTTTTTCAAAAGTGTTTTTAAAAGGTTTATAAGAACACATGATAGAAAAAGGTAACAAGGAGAAAACAAAAAATGATCTGCCATGTTTTGTCCAACAAACATCTTGCTCGTGGCTGGATACTTCTAAGAGCTGCTGCCAGTCAACGTGATCTCTTTAACTACATGCAAATGTGTGTCTTTTGTATGTAAGTGCAGATATATTATACATTTTGAATTGATAATATATTTGTTATACACAACTTCTACAGAGAGATGTATGGATATATACAATAAATGTATGTATAATAGCAATACATATATGCACATTAATGTACAGTATATATATTGTGAATGAATTGTAATTCACTTACCTTACTAGCGTAAATCATAACAAACTGCTCTTTTAAAAATGCTACTAGCAATGATTAAAAAAGGTAATTTGACATAGGACAATTAGTAGCATTACGGTTATGTACATACTTGTTTGAACCGTAAAAGAAGTGTTACAGTTTGCAGACTTTAAAGGAACTTTGTTGTCTCTATACTAAATGCGGTTACCCATGAGTGAATATTATGACATGGCTGCACGTTTGAAATTAAAGAGAACATGGTTTGTTAATGTTTGTATTAGGCATGCTGCTCTTAAGGCAGTACTAAACCACAGTGTTTGTTGGAATTCTGGGAAGGAACACAGAAGGGTGGGAAGGGCTCTTGAAACCGCAAACTTCCTTTAAAATATCAATAACCATCATCAAACAATGCACAATAATAACTATTTCTGAAAATAATGGACTATAAATAATACTGTAAATAGAATTGCTAAGGAACTTCATGTGTTTACATGCATTACTTTCTTAAATGGATTACTTATTCTTACTGTGAGTGACAATCTCTGCAAAAATGTGACTAGATATGGCTTTACAAATACCCTCCTATTAAAAAAAATGGTATATAGGTGATTTTTTAAAAATTCTTATAATTATGTTTTTAACTTACTAAACCAGATGCTACAGTTCAGGTTGTTGCTTAATAGAGTCCAGGGGATATAAATGAGCTCATATTAATGTAGCAGTAACAATAAAGAGATTTTACCAATCCCCCGAGGATGAAGAAGACCATGAAAAGGCGACCGAGGGTTGTTTTTGCATAAACATCTCCATAGCCAACAGTGGACATTGTAACCATTAGTAAATAAACACATTCCCAATATGTAAGTGGTTGGTTATTTTGGAAATTTTCCCATGGATCCCCTGAGTTCTCCACCTACAACATAAAAAGACAAACAATGATTTAACAGGGAAGTGACAGACTGCTTGTACTTGTTTAATTTTGTCTAAGTGGCATGCACCTAACACTAGGAACTTTTCACTAATAAAGGGTCAAATTGTGCCTTAATTAGAGCTGTCTAATTTCGCTGTTACCATACAGAGCTCTCTTGCTTACATTATTTGTGCCAAATGCTATTAGCAAAAATTACCAGAACATTCAATTTATAATGCAATCCAGATAGTCTCACCTTCCTTTGGCTTACCCCCCATCTATATGGACTTTACTCACAGCCCAACAGTACTTCATGTTTTCCTTCTAAAATAGCACTCAGCCAATAATGCCATGATAACTACAAGTGTATGCCACCAATACTCATGAGTAAAGAGTTGACCAGTTCTTGCAATATCCCGCAGAGAGAAAGGCTACACATGGCAAGAGGTCTTTATGACCTGGCCAATGAATTAGTTGAGATCTTGTAGGCAACAGTTCTTTTATAAGCTGCTATTTTCATGCATCAATAAGAAACCTGGAATTGTCATACTAGATCAGACATGAGGTCTATTTAGTTTAGCCCCCTTTCTCTGGCAATGATCAGCACCAGCTTAGGTTGATTATAAAGACCAGTTGCAGTCTGAAATTTATCAAGGAGCAAATTTTCAAAAGGATACCTGGAGCAAACTTGCAAAGCTAGTAAATGCATTTATCTGTGCTATCAAAACTCCCTAGCTCTATGTAGAAATAGGAGAATTCCATGTATGTTCAAGTGAAGGAAGCTCCATTATTCGATTTGTGGATAAGTACCTGTAGATAAATGGAGGGACTTGAAAATATTTGAGCACAATTTAAGAGGCACAACAGTGGAAAGATGTCTCTTAATGTCCTCAGTGTTGGTTAAAAAGCCCCAAAACAGTTGGGTTTTTTTTTTAAAGCCTCTTATTTTTAACTATTTCTCCAAAGATTCCTGAGCACTTTAGGCTACAGGAATGGGAAGCAAAACAAAGAATGAATTTATCTTGTTTCCTAACTGTAAATAAATGGCTCTCAAAATTCCAAACAGAGAAACATAGAAATCTGTGTTTAAAATTAATATAGGGTAAAGGATCACAAACTATGTTCTGTGGGTCACTAGCTGGTGGTCCTAGAAGAGGTGGCTGATTCCTTGTTCTGTCCCTCCCCACTCCTTATCTTCAGCTCACAAATTTTCTTTAAAAGCAGCTAACATACATGAAGTAATTTGCTAATTTCATTTTCCCATGTAGCCACTTACTGCAGTTACTACAAGGATGTTAGGTGATTATGAATGGGAAGGAAAATGTCTGTATGATAATCTTTCTGAAAGATGTGGGCCATGTTATCAAATTGTATGGTTGAGAAACCCCTGCAGTAAAATTAACCCCTGTGCACTGAAAAACATGCAAAGAAAGAATGAACACCACAAAACAGAAATTCAACAAATTATAATTTGGTGGATTTTAATGCTCAGAAGATGCCAAATCAAGGGATAGCAAAGAGTGAGTACCAAGAAAATAAAAATGTTTACTATTTCTCCTAAAATCTGGAAAGAAGAGAACAACACAAAGGACTATTACTAAATAATTAACAACAATCTATGGCTCAGCTATGTGCATTTTGATCATGATTCTTAAAGTGAATTACAAGTATTAACAAAACTAAGCCTCACTCTGAACACATGGGGATTAATTCACCCATTGCCGAAATCAAGTCACCTCTTAGGTGGAAATTAGCAGTTATGTAACAATACCCAGCAACAGGCAGAAAACTGATGCCAGGAAGTGAAGATTAATGTATTAAATTCTGGGCCAACGCTGCATTCCTTTCCACTTAAGACTCACACTGTGCATGCAAAGAATGCAGAAGCCATCCCTCCAACTACCATCGTAAAGTTCTGGGGGTTAACTGATGTTATGCGACCTAGAATTTAGGGGGGACATCTGAATTAATCTTGGTGCCCAAGGATCTTTAAGGGACTGACACCAGTTTCAAATCTCATCTGAAAAAGAGTGCTATTGTTAACATCTGATATTGATATTTCTTCCTAATATTGAATTATTATTGCTATACCAGCATGGAGAAGAATCTTACATTGAAAATTAGAGAGCTTGTAATGTTCTGCCATTTATTCAACAATTCAGAGCTCTGTCTGCATGGGCAGTTCTCAGGACTTATTTACAATTTTTTATGAAAGCAATTTATTTTTTGTGTTCCTCCAATTTAAGCATAGTCATCACTCAGAATAATGAAGCAATTCACTCTCCTGAACATCAGTAAGTTATACAAATTAAAGATGTTGACAACACATTTACAATATAATTTTTTCTTTAGAGGTGGCACTAATTTGCTTTGTTTTATATACAGTGAATTGCAAGGTCAGAGATAATAATTAGGGTGCTGGCTAGCAATAGACTGGATCCACTAGTTTTCAGGGAGCTACCAAAGTCATGTGCAAAGTAGACTATGGTTTTTCAGCATGTGACGTAAATCAGGTAAGTGGACAAATTCATTATTTCCATGAAGACGTCAAATGCAGCTGACTGAACAGATCTGCTATTTTGAATTAGTTTGGTATTTTGAGGCACTAAACAAAGTTTATGATGACGCTTGTAATCACAAAACTCACAAAGGAGTATTTATGATACAAGAGACACAAGGCAAGTGAAGTAATATCTTTGACTGGACCAACTTCTGTTGGTAAGAACCAAGCTTTTGAGCCACACAGCACTCTTCTTCAGCTCTAGGAAAGAAACTCCCAGTCTCACAGCTAAATGGAAGGTGAAACAGATTGTTTAGCTTAGGTTGTTAGCGCATATCCTATGGGACCATTCAAGGCAGAGTAGCCCATTAACACCTCTGCAATCAAAGGACAAAAAGAGGGAGTTAGTGAGTTACAGTTTCTTGTAATGAACCATAAATCCAGTGTCTCTGTTCAGTCCAGCACTTTTTGGTGGCTATCAGAATAGTGAAACTAAACTCTCAAGTTTATCCTTTGAAAGAGCTGTGCAGGTTTCCTTTGTGGATGAGGACTGACAGTTCATTCTATATCTGACCTTTTCATGAAACATGCCCACCCAAAGGTGATAGGAAGTCTTTATCTTTTATCATTTTCCTGTATTATATAGTTGTCAGAACATAGTCATCGATGTAAATATAAACATTTAGGGCATTCAGATTTTGAAATGTATTTGCAGTATAAGTACTTGCATAGAGCAGAAAACAGAGACATGGACACGTCTTCCACAATTAACAAGGACTGTCACTAAACTAACATGGCTACTCCTTTGGAACAAAAAACCCCCAAGGGTCTGATTTTAATCATGTGCACAATAATGTAAATTCAAAATACTTCAGCTGAAGACAATGAAGTTAGTCCAGATTTACAATGATGAAAGTGAAATCAAAATCTGGCCCTGAATCAGTTGTCACATAGATTGCTGTTATTAATGATGCTGTACCTTACTGATGCTGAGTTAAGCACAAGTATATACTATATAACATACATCTGAAGATATATTAAATTGTATTGACAAAATATAATTGATAGTAAACAATTCATTTAAAAACTGCTATTTTTTTAACGCATAATGCAGAATAATCTAATTATTTTACTATTGAGATCTCTTAAGATATAAAGATATTTAAAATATATAGATAATCAATACAGAATGAGAGCTTAAACCATCAAACACAGGCAATATTTTGACAGGGAGTTACAGTTTATGATTTTTAAAAAATATATGTAAGAGAGCTAATAGTTAAGAACTCTACTCTAAAATGTTTTCTGAAAACAGATTATTGCTAGGAGAAGCCATGAATTTTCCAGGATGGCCCCCGTCTTGAGAAAGGATGCCACTTTTGTGTTGTGCCAGCCTTTCCTGAGACACTCTTGGTAATTATTTAGGGAATATTGCCACCTAATGGTAGAATATGATTATTGAAAGAGTTCAATTAAAATCCAAGTCCCAGACTTCCATAACAATTGCTGAACCTAAATACGGAGGTTAATGACATGAATATTACTTAACTGTTCAGAATTAGCTTTGGGTAGAAGGCTGGAAAGTCAGGCAAGTGTGATGCCTCTCTTTATTGTACTGTGTAGCAGTGTCAAGGGATTACTCTGAACAAAAGATGATTTCAGGTGCTAAAGCAGCTCAGAGGAGCTGATGGGGGGAGGGACACTGATGAAGTATTTTCAAGCATACTTACCAAATGTATGAACCCAGCTGCTGTCAGCCATGTGCTGATAAATATAGAGCACAGATTCACCAGCTTGATGGAATTACTGCACAAACAAACAAATATATATATATACATATATTATATTTTACAGGTAAGTTTTAATGGGGACACAAGTGACATAGCACACTTTTTTAAGGAGTATCTATCTGTTCACAGACAGAGTTTACTTTCTATCTATTTTAAATCTGAAACTCCTAATATTGATTTTAGAGGGAACAGGAACAGGCGCTGTCTGGGAATTTAGCAAATACTGAAAAATAAATGCAAAAAATGTATTACCACCATGGGTCCCAAAATCTGCTTTCACAGATTTTGTATGGTTTTATATGCAGCTTTTGTGAAGCTATTCAATGGAGTGGATAATAATTTAGAGAAGTTCTAAGAAATTTGAGAGAATTTTCTTGCAGCAAGCAACACAATAATTGGGGATATAAATTAAATGTGCACCCGTGTTCAAGTAGAAGATACCACAGACCTAAAACATCCCTTCTTCCCCTGTTTTCACATTACCAGTTCATTTTTCCTGCTGTTTCCCTCCTTTCTCCTCTTTCTGTTTCTATTTGGGTTCTGAATTGCAGTTAGTTCAGTATGAATATTTTGGGCTTGAGTCTCAGCTGGTACAAATTGCTGAAGATCCAGAAGAAATCAGTGGAGCTACACCAATTTATATCCACTGGAAATCAGAGCTTTTATCCTTTTAACATTTGTACATATGAGCTTTTTTTCTATCTATTTAATTTCTTCTGCCTTGTGTGTTTCTTAAATAAACTTTTTGAGTTCAGGCACCACTCTACAAAGAACTTGCATCGTGTGAACAGTCCCATTAATGAAAAATGAATTAACTGAGTTCAATGGGACAGCTCATAGTTCGTAAAGTTAAACACCTGTGTAAACTGCTGTGGGATGGAGATTTTATTCTGTACATATGGAAAATAATCAACAAACAGCTTATTGAATTTAATCAGTAGATGTTATATTCTCAATGGTATATTTGGAGCTATGTTGTCAAGGGAATTAGGATAATGTAAGGGCACTAGGTCTCTCCACTTGAATGACCAACGCCCTCTGCAGGAAGAGGAGAGGCATTCACCTTGTCCAGGGAATGATAAAACTATCAGTTTTCTAGTGTTTCAGTGGAGTTTTCCCATGCAGGCTATAATTTTGCAATACATTGTCGGTGAAAGCACTTCCTTGTATGGAGGAAGTAAACCAGTAAGGTCAATTTGCTATTTTTGTAAGATTATTTAATTCATTAAGCCTGAGCATTCAAATGGTCAGTAGATATGCACAACCAAATCTGTGAATACTGAAAGCTCTGCTAATTTTTGAGCAAATGATTGTTTGTCCCAAAATTTGGATCAGAAAAGGCATTGTTTTTCATTCATTACTTTCCTGTTTAAAAAGATTCAATCATCCAGTTGGGGAGTGGAAACCATACCATGTGACTCAGGTGATGGATTGTGCATCATGAATAAGGACCAGTTGATGTGAACATACAGTAGGAATTTTCCTGAACTATTTCACAAATTCTTTCAAGGAAACGAAGACATGAATGGATATCGGGATCAATATGCAAATAGGACAAAACAATTAAACTGAAATGAACATTATTTATTATTACACGTGATTTGATCACCTCTAATTTTGATGGTAGCTCAGCTAACTTTAAGCTAAAACTTTATATATAGTGTCAGATAAGATACTTTGCCTTTTTATAGTCTTATAAATTATCTGTGGTGCTATAATTTGATCTCATTTTCAGCTAACAACAAGCCTTTAGACTCTAGAGAATAAGCAACCCTCATTTTACTGCTTTAATTTTACATACTTAGGGAGTGTTGGGAAACTTTATTATTACTACCAAATATCTAGTTTTGAAGATAATTCCTATGCATGAACAGAATTTATCTTTTCCCTAAAGCTTTCACAGACTAATGAATACAGTCCTGACCCTTCAGTTCCTTCAAGATGTGTATTTGCAGGATCAGAATCCAGGTCTGTAGTTATATTGGGTCTTGAGAGGACAAAAGGTAGAAAAGGCAGATAATACAGTGGTTTTAAATTATACAGTAATTTATAACATTGGGGCTAAATTGTAGCTATTGACTGGAATCTCTCTGGTCTCTGTCATAAAGGTCATCAGACAGCATAAGCACAATGGTCCTGTCTGGCCCTATATATTATGAATCCCTAAGTGTAATCAGTGGAGCTCTTGTTGGTAAATAGGTCTGCCCTAATAGAATAACATGCAGCACTGAGTCTAGAAGGTTCAATTTATATGCTTATTCCTAAATATACTTTATGACCCTATCTTGATTTTGTTTCATAATTTAAAAGGCACTTGTATAAAGAAAGGACAGTGAAAATACTGTTAGTGTACTTTGTTTTAACAGTAATCTTTACCAGTAGAAGACAGTCAATAAAAAATGTGATTTTACTGATAGATAAAATGCTTGTCATTCAGTCTACTAAATACATTCATTTGTCTGAATGTCTTGGAGCAACACATATCCTGAAATAGAGTAACACCCCAATTCAATAAAGCACTTAGGCATATAGCTAACTTTAAGTGCATGTACTGTCCCACTGGAGTAATTATATGTTTAAAAACATAACCTATTCGTGGTTATATTTGATCATAACGTAGAACTTAAACCTCTGTGTCCTTAAATTAGATCAAAAGACATCACTGATAAGACTATAGTGCTTCAGAAGACTGAATATTGCTCATCCATGAATCTGAAGGCGAAAACACTTGTCAATGATTTAATAATATTTCTACTGGCCTTCAAGTATGATCTTAATACAACTAAATAATAGCAATAACTGGCATTGAACAACTATTTTGATTTCTACTTTAATTTTATTTTTTGCATGTTTATTTAGAGTCATACCCTGTTTGTCCTTCATGAAATACCCATCTTTCTGCCAAAGACTAAATATAGATGGAAGATTAGTCACAAACATTTTCCTACTCTTTAAGCTCTTTCCAACATCTGTGCAAAATCCCTTATTGTCAGCCTTGCATAAATCCCTGTAGTTCTGTTGAAACCTGGTATAAAACCATGAAGAAAAAAAAAATCTATTCAATTTTCTAAATTATGGAAGAAAAAACTAAAACTTCTGAAAAAGATATATTCTATTGAATAGGTAAGTGGATAAACTTCAAAGAAATAAAGGATGTGGTTAGCCACTTAGATGCTCAGTTTACACCAGGCGGCTGAAATCTCTGCATCCATGGTGGATCTGCTAAAGAACAATTGAGCATTTTTAAAATATTCTGATAATTACATAACATCCAACAATCACCTATTGAAAATACTCCCTTTCCATTTCTAAAGTATTCTAGCTGCTTCCTCTGGATCACAGTATTATGAATGGCCCTTCTGCTGATGGGATGAATGAGATTTATTCCTTTAATCCTTGTCCTTCAATCATTACATTCACTCAGCTTCTCTCTTAGACTTTGTATTATAGAAAATAAAACCTTGCAGACAGTAATTTTAATTTAAAGGTTAGAGTCAATCACATTTTCCTAGGACAGGAATTTTCTTTGTTCCCAGCTATACCAAATATTACAGGCATTGTCTTTCCATTTGAGAGAAAGAAGGGAAGTTCTGGTTACCCCACAAGTATTGCATCACACTTCTCCATAGGTATTGCTACTGAACACAGAACAAACTAAAAACCATTCCCTTATGTGTTTTTTTAGTGCATTATTCACACAAACACAGATCACTTTTGAAAAGGAATATGAAACAATAAATTCAGAAATGTTTAAATAATCCAGAGTTAGTGTTAAAAATATAATTATTGCAGCTGAACATTTCAGCCTCTATCCTGAATCTTGATATTTGCCTTGCTTTGCAAAGCAGCTGTTGTGTGTGTGCACATTTCTCATTGCCGTTAACAATATTTGGCCTTCATATTCAGAGATGTACAACAATATTTTACATTTCTACAGAAACATAACATAGGATCCTAAAATGTTTTACAGCTCTCACTATCCAGGAAACATTTGACCCTGGCTGAAGTGAAATTACCTCTGTGGTAGAATGCAGCTGCTGTTTAACAATATGTTATGCTAAACCACAGTTTAGGGCAGAAAGTGAGGAATCCCACTGTATGCAACCAACTGCTGTTAGAATTTACAAAGGCAAATCAAAATGGGAATTTAGATAGGACACTGAGTTAAGTGTTTTAAGTCTTTCAACAATGCTAAAGGGTGTTTAGTAATCACAAGTGGTCAGTACCTTGATTTTTACATCTCATCTGAAAGCCTGATAAATACAAAAATATTATGACAAACAGCTCTCTTTTTTCAAATTTTTAGTTATTTATTTTTACAGGTAGCACCTAAGAGCATTGCTAGCAGCAACACGATTTGTTGCTGCTAGCTTGAGTTCTTCACAATTTTTATTTTGCTATTATGACAATAGAATGAATGGCATGAATGGCCTATCACAGTGACCTTTTATGCGGAATGTGTGCAGTTACTAGTTATACTGAAGTGCATGATTAATAGATTTTGTTCTATTAATTATTCTTAATGATTAATAGATTCATGTTACTCCTTCTTCCTATTTTTGTTTCTAGGTTATGAGGTTAATTTTGTACATTGTATTCAGTTAAAACACAACACAATAACTTCCAGGACTAATTTCAGGTCCAGTGTAAGTGAAGGGAACGCCATTGAAGTCAATATAATTACACCCATTCATTCCATTTTGAACCACAAATTTTACTACATGATACTTTTGGACACCAGGTGTCTTCTGTAGTATAAAATTATCTTTATGTTTATTAAATGAGACATTAGATAATACATGTACCTGATTACTGCATGTGCAAGAATAGGGCGGGATACATGCAACAATTTATTTTGAGGCCTTTCATGGTTTTTAAATTAAATGAATTGTTTAGTGATAAACTAGTTCAGGTTAATCAACTCAGTAAAACTGAAAGGCAGCCACATAAGTAAGCTGGATTTAAATGGCTTTATAGTAATCAGAACAGGAGATTTACGGATGCCTACAAATTCATGTAAATAATTACAAAGATGATGAACATTTAATTTGGGAGTAAAGTTTGGCACCAGACAAATGCTCTTATGAGCAAAGGGGTCAAGTCCTAAGCCAGCTTTAAATGGAACACACTTATTGCAGCGCCTCCTTCACTTGCTGTTCTAGACCCTTAAAATTACATCACTTTGGAAGCTGATTTGAACCTTTACCCAAAGACCACTGAAGTAAAGAGAATATTTCCTCTGTCTTCACTGCGCTTTAGATTGGGCCCCTTGTGTTCTGCACAGAGACTCCAATAAACTGAGTTTCTGCATCAATTACATTTTCTTCCCAGATGACTGTTGGCATTTTAAGACCACAGGACTGTAGTTTCTTTGTGTGTTCATTAAATGTTTCATTATTTTAAAAAGAAAAACTACTTTTGCTCCCTTTCGCACTGTTGGAGGAAGATCCTAAGCCACCTGCAGAGTTATTCAGGATCTCTTAACATGAAATGTTGACTAATGAGAATAGTTTTAAAGTTCAAAGGTTGATGATACTGCTGGTTATCCTGAACCTGTGCACATCTGATGGTCTATTTCTGCACCAACACTCTGCTGATTTACATGGGTGTACTGCTCATTAAGGGTAATAAAGGCCACCTGCATTACACACCCTCAGATGTGAGATGAAGAATGAACAGGGAAAGAGAAGGTGGGGATTTTAAATTGGAACCCACCTTCCAGTTGAACAGTGATTCAATAATTCAACTGGTGTATTTTAATGTATGTCAAAAAGGTAAACCCTCTGCTCCTGTGAAATGTGGCACATTTACATTGGTGCTTGAAGGTGATGAACTAAAGTGCATAGTTGCAGCTAATGTGAATTTTGTTTCAAATACCAAGTATGTTCAGCCATAGAGATGCAGTTCTGTTGGACAAGTTATTTCTAAATGAGGCAATACAGTAGGCATTCAGAATGTGGAAAGATAAATTATTTAATTAATGTGTAGATCCATCACTTTCCTTAAAATTTATGAGGACTCAGTCCCTTGTATACTGCACGTAAAAAAGTATATCAAGCAAAACATCAACAGATGACACAAAGGAGACATTTAAATTGATAAACTATTCACTGGGAAATAAAGGTTGCAATGCAAATTTAGAAAAGTAGAGCTGACTGAGTATTAGTAGGAGAAATAAGACCATATACAAGGAAGCACTAGGTTAACAAATGCAGAAGGTTTAACAATGAAATAGTAATCACATTTACTAAAAGATGCATTAGCTGCATTCATAAGACTCAAAGACAACCTGACCCATGAATTACAGTGAGGAAAAAAAGTTGAAAGGGTATAAGAGTATATATATACTTGTTCAAGTTTTAGTGTATGGTATTCAACCCTATAGCTTCCATTCATGCCAATGGCATTCTGAAAGGAAAAATGACCTCTGACTATGAATATAAATGGGAAAAGACAGACAACAGACATGTAAAGCATACACAAAAGTCTTACCTTGTTTTTAGAATATTCAGAAACTGCAAAATTTCTGAAAATTGTATCAGTCTAAGGGCTCTTAAAAACCTTAAACCTGCATAAAAAGAGAATCAGACATAACTCCAGTGCAAACCAATCCATATTCTTATGATGTATAATTTGCAGTGATAACAATCCATGAAATCAATAGCAGGTAGCATATAGAATGTCAAATACCTTTGAAGTGTTCTTCCATATTTAACAGTTCCAAGATCTTGGCCAGCTTTTTACAGCTGAATTTAGATATGTTTCTATACCCTACCAGAAATACATACTTCAAGAATTATGTTACAAAATGGGAAATTTAAACAACTGTGATGACCTCGAAGCTACAGAGAAAAAAACCTTAGCCTTGCTTTATATTCTTAGTGCTCATATTTCTGTCGTCTAGAATGGCTTTCTATTGCAGATATAGATATGCAACTCCTGAAAGCTCAAAACTCCCCCAATGCTTAGCAAAAAATACGAGATTATGGGCAAGAGATCTGATAACCTGATTTTTTTAAAAAAACAAGACAGTGGATAGCCCTGATTAAATGAGTAATTCTTAATGACGTAAAGCCTTTATTGTTATAATGCTCCATAGCCCCACTCTAAACTCCAAAACTTCAGATAGGGTTATGTAATTACCATGCAACGTGGCTGAAAAAAGGTAAAACTGCTACATTTGCCTTTAAACAGACTACAGTTACAGTAAATAACTGAACTTTGGGTCTTAGAAAAGTAACAGTTTTTACAAAGTGATATTATCACCCAGTTGCTGAAATCAGGTTGTTTGGATAGCAATTCTCAGACAGCTGCAGGGTCAGAGAGAGAGAAAATACCATAAAAGATTAAGGGCTTAAATTACCGAGAGATTTATACTGGTAGTAAATAATTTTGCTGCAAATCTTTGGTATATGAGTAAAGATACATTATGTATTTTATACATGCATCTTATAAAGTTAAATGGAGGGCTTCTGGTTCTTTTCTTTTTTTCTTTATTGCACAGTAGGGTCAAGAGTTACATAAAAATTGCTTGGCTTGGCAATTTGACCACTAAAGTAGGGCCCCGGATAACATCAACGCATGCATCCTCTTTGCTGACACTTTGAACTCAGTATCAACTAATAATCTCTTTTAACACTCATACAGCATTTTCTGTTTACGAAGTGCTAACTAAGAATGTGATCCTGCAAAAAATTTAACCACATGCATACGTTACTCATAGCAGTTGACTCCAGTGGGGCTATTTACAAGAGTGAAATTATATATTATACATGTTCAAATGTTTGCAGAGTTAATTTTCACAACATTCCAATGAGGCAGTTACATTATTATTGTTGCCATTGCTGTTGTTTCCAAGTGGTGCAAAGCAACCTTAATAAGATTGAAGATCTCTCTCAGTGCACGTGTAATATGGTTACAATAATACTTAATTGGCTATTTTAAACGGGTAGAGGGAGTCTTAATAAAGGTCCGTAGAGTCACCCGAGATCTAGATTTAATAAATAATATAAAATTGCTCAGTATTACTGAAGTTTCCATGTAATTATGGTCGGGACACTGGCATGACAGCATAGTGGAAACATAGAACATCATTCCCACTTAATTTTCCTTCCAGCTTCCCTTTCTCTGATGCTTCTGCTGGTCTTCATAAAGCTATGTACAACGCAGGGGGTTGCTCCTCTAATTTATATTTCATTTTTACTTTACTTGCCTGTATTTAAGTACTAAATAAAGTCCTCACGTCTATGCATGATTCACCAATCACATCTCCTACAATAAATTTATGTAGCCTCCTGAGTAAATTAACCTGTTGTTAATGGCCTGGACATCTTGCACTCTAAATCAATCAAAGGCTACAGAACACAATAAGTTTTAAATGATAGTTTTTGAAGGTCTTTTGGAATATATATTCATGGAACAAAGCTACTTTCATGTGTCAAAAGCACTGTGAAATTCATTGACATAAATTGGCCATACGAGTTACAAAAACTCTCCCACTGGTCTCCTGGAACACTGAACCTGCAGTGGGGGATTAAGACTTAATCAAAAATGGTCCCAGACATGTGTGGGAGTAAGGAAAAGGTGTATGAAAGAGTTGTATGCCCAGTTCTTAACTGGGACACAGGATGAGAGGATAGTGGAAACCTATCCACTCCAATTTACAGTGCTTCTTCACTTACTGTCCTTTCCATTTTCATTCCAGATGATCTCCTTAAGGGTGTGAGTTTGCATAATACTGGGGATTGTTTTGCTCCACTCATTTTTATTTTTCTTAGATTACAATTCTGCTTGCTCCCTTGAATCTGGGTACTAAATTAAGTCTTCATATTTTTATATGCATGATTTGCCAGTCTTATTTTCTGCATCAAATATTGAAGTACACACTTAAGTAAAAGAACCTGTTTTTAGTGACTCGTACATTTTGACCCCAAATTTATCACAAGCTGCACTCTCTCCCCTAATAATTACTACTCTAGCCTATGTTGTAGAGGAATGACTAAAATCTTCTCTTGCTATGCTCATCTGCATTGTGCCTTGGAGCTGCTGAATCCATGCAATCATTTCTACTGAACCTGCTGGCTCACGTCTGGGCACTTTGTTAATTCCTCAGTGCATCACCCAACAAGTGGAGTGTGCCATAATACCTCCAGAATAGGAAAAAGTCATACTGCCAGAATCAGAGGAAAGCTGGTTCAGAAGGAAGCTGAAGCAGAAGGCTGGAGGCTGCACCCTGGGGTTGGCAATAGTGTTAAGAATAAATAGTTTGGGAGATGAAACTGAACGGCTAAGCGCTGAGCTGGGAAGCAGCCTTTCACTGCTAAACGGGCCAGCAGCAACCACCACAGATGGGTACTCAACAATGCTTTGTAACCAAGAGGGCCATGCAGACATGTCTGAACAAGATGGACAGAAGGACTGAGCTCCTGTGGGGATGTATGCAGACCCATGAATGACTGCTTGTGGGAGAGGGATTGCCCAGAGTCATTATTCCTCAAAGTAGGGGAACCCCACCAGTACACTCCAGTGAGGGGTTGAATTAGGAACTGTCGGCTCATCTTGAAAGTTCTCATTGCATCTGTAGTAACAACAATGTTTATTTCTGCTAGTTTTTAATGAAGCAACCCTTTGTCATTCATCAGACACTGAGTGTTTAGGGGAACATCCCAAGGACTACAGCCTGATGGACCTAGAGCAGGGAACAGCTACAGCACTTGCCTCAGAGCGTAAGGAACCAAACATAGCCAGGTCTTGCGAACCCCAGCACCCAAAGCAGGCCCCTGGAGTGGGAGTGATTAGACATGGGTTCCAATGCCCAACCCCAATGTGTAGAGGGTGAGCAAAGCACCCCACTAAGGCTGTGCCATCAAGTGAAAAAACAACAAGGAGTTGTGTGGCACTTTAAGACTAACAGATTTATTTTTTGCATGAGCTTTTGTGGGAGAAGATCCCACTTCCTCAGATGCTTCGAAGATGGGTGAACTTACAGAAAGGAATGAAACTAAATGCAAGGGGGTGTAAAACATAGGATTAGGTCATAAAGTAACAGCAAATCAGTTCACCCATCTTCGAAGCATCTGAGGAAGTGGGATCTTCTCCCACGAAAGCTCATGCAAAAAATAAATCTGTTAGTCTTAAAGTGCCACACACTCCTTGTTGCTTTTTCACTGGACTAGACTAACACGGCTATCCCTTTTAAAAATGTGCCATCAAGGGCTCTCACAGCATAACTCAACATGGGGCTGAAATGGAAGAAAGGGCCATCACTGGTTCCTTTGCATTAGAGTGAATGTAACCCCCCATGATAGTATAGTTAACTAGTTGAACTGAGACAAAAGAAAAGGAGGAATTCCCATTCTCAGATGACTGCTGTTCAAAGCCTACTGTCACTGCATGAGAGAGAAGAGGAAATGTGTTTTGGGATCTAAAGCATTTGAACATTAATTGCTCTATCCTCTGAAGTAAATTACATGCATTTGGAAAGACTGAAGTAATTCAAAGGTTTCAACCCTTTTTCAAATAGACTTCAAAGAGCAGCTGCTGGAAATGAACTTCAAGAGGCAGACTTGGATTAAATGAGTTTGCCCTGAGTAGATAGATGACTGTCAGTATCATCTTGTCTTTAGCAAGGAGATGATGAACAAACTGAGTACACCTAAGAGGGAAAGCCCATAGAATGCTTCATTCTGGTGCCTTGTTAATGACATGCCAAAAGCAAGCTCACAATCAAAGATGCTTCTGTGAGCAGATGATACAGTAATCCCTTACTCACACTGATCAGTCTGCTGCAGTACTGAGACTGTTGCATCAGAAACAAAGCAGGCTGAATTACTCAATGGCTTGATAAAAAATCAGCTTACTATCACAGCCTAGGCACAGCAAAACCTGTTGTTCTTAAATTTGGTTTAATTTCTCAGTAAGTCTACTTTAAAACACAGCAATAGGTGAATACAAAAAGTCCACGAAGTGCCACTCATCTCTGAAAAGCAACAGCATAAAACTAGTAATACGATGACCCATATTCGTTGCATCTTGTGGATCCCATGTCACATTCAGTCACTTGATAGTTAAAAAGATGATTTCACTGTCAGCCGTACAAGTGCGCTAGAGAACTGAAATTCAAGCAGTGTTCTTTATTAGCTTGTGCATCAACAGTAATAAATATTCTGTAATAAAGACTCGGTTAACAGTTCTTCTGAAAATGAAAGAAGCAGAAGGAATCTAGTTTGCTCTCCTACAGCTGTGTCAGCCCTGTGTATAACAGGAATTTTTGCAGCTCTATCTAATGAAAACAATTTAGGAAGTTATTCCATCTGTGCAATTGTGCAAGTGTCTGTGTAGTTACTCTGTCTGTATAGGGCAAAAGTATCATAAGTTAGCAAACAGAACTTTAATTATGGCCCTTTACAGAACTTTAATTACTTCATAATATGAAATAACTGCTAAATTACCTTGCTTGGAAAATGTAGAATCTTACAAATTGTTGACGAGTCCTGTGGCACTTTTAAAGACTAAAAAAATATTCATCACATGAGCTTTTGTGGCTATAATCTCACTTCAACAGATGCATGGAATGGAAGCTGCAGTGTGTAGGTGAATATATATATACACGGAGAGAAGGGTAAGTCACAAGCCCAACAGACGTTTTCGGCAAAGCAAGCAAGTTGTTTTGATTCAACTGTGTGGTGCAATATATGAGAAGGTAAGAATGTGAATTACCTTTGGTAATAGCTAGTTGTTCCAGGTTCATATTCAAAGCTAGTCTGATAGTGTCAAGTTTGCAGATGAATTCCAGCTCTACAGTTTCACATTGAAACCTGGTTTTAAAGTGTTTCTGCTGAAACCCTGTAAGTGTCCAAATGTCCAGGGAAGTTGAAGTGCTTCCCTGTTGGGTACTGAATGTTACCATTCTTGATGTCTGACTTGTGTCCATTTATTCTTTTGCACAGAGATAGTCCAGTTTGGCCAATGAATAAGGCAAAGAGGCATTGCTGGCACATGATGATATATATAGTATTGGAAGACGTGTAGGTGAATGAGCCCCTGATGGAGTGGCTGATATGGTTAGATCCTATGATGGTGTCACTTGATTAAATATGTGGGTAGAGTTGGCAATGGAGTTTGTTACACGGACAGGTACCTGCTTTAGTGTTTCTGTTGTAAGCTGAGTACTTGCTTAAGGTTGGTAGCTGTCTGTAAGCAAGGAGTGGCTTTAATTCACAAGGCTTATAAATTATTAAATTATAATAAATTGAAAGTGGGATTTTCTCCCATGAAAGCTCACGTGATAAATAAATTTGTTAGTCTTTAAGTGCCCCAGGATTCCTTGTTTGTTTTACCTTATCTAGAGGATACGACACATAAAGCCTATATTCCAATAGTGTAGATCTCATCCAAAAGGTGTCTGTTAAACTGGCATCTTCTTACTCAACACATGTGCCCACTTAGTGTAATCATAGTTATCTGTGCTTACTTTAGTAACTAAACTATTTAAGCTTTTCATTACTTCCAACCCTGCAGATCCAACACAAGAGAGAGAATAAATTGGATTGCATCTCTTCTTATGGGTTAGTAAGAGGATTCATTGCATTAGAAAAGTTGCACTGTTGAACTAAATTGAATTTAAATCCATCCCAACAAACTGGGCAAACTTCTAATGTTGACTTATTTAAACTGATATAACCCTTACTTCAATTGCTTTGCTAAAATTGATAAATTACTGACACAGGGTAAATTCATTTAAACAAGGGTTAAATCAGTTTAAGTATGTTTATATTTGCATAGGTTTAACTAGAGTGATGGATAATCAGTCAAGTTAAATCAGTGCAGTTTCTAAATTAGGTGAACACTATGTTCCAAGCAATTGCACATGCACCAAATTACTGACCACAAGGGAACTGTACAAGTGTCATCCAGGGCACAACTCAGTCTTCAGAACTGTTACAACAATGAGAGTGATGGTGTGCTTGATGGAAAGAACCCAGCTCTACTTGCAGATCCCAGGATGACATATTAGACTGACAACCAGAAATAAACATACCTGTAGTTGCAAACTGAGCATAGAAATCACTAATCTGCAATAAATGTGGAACTCCAGAAAACCCTTTACAGAGAGAACCACACTTGACACACAAATAATAATAAAAAGCCTCGTCTCGGAAGAGAGATTTGGACCCCTAGGGTAGTGTTCTACTCAACAGCCTTTCAGTCATACAGCCACTGTACACTTGACTGGAAATTCTAGAAGAGGTGATGGCTGCAGGATTAGGCTATCAGGGGACACTAAAGAATCATAAATCACAGCAAATTAGTTTTGGGAGGGACCACTGAAGGTCATCTAGTTCAATCCCCTGCTCAAAGCAGGGTCAACCCCAACTAAATCATTCCAGCCAGGGTACTGTCAAGCAGTATCTAAAGAAAGGAGATTCCACCCTTCCCTAGGTAACCCATTCCAGTTACTCACCACGCTTCTAGTGAAAAAGATTTTCCTAATATTCAACCTAGACCCTCCCCACAGCTATGAAGTGAATTACTGAGATGTTTTTACAAGCTCCTCCAACTTGGAGGCATGTCCAGGACAGAGTTAATTATTTATAGATTTTTAGGGCAAAAGGGATCATTGTGACATCATCAAGACAGATTTTCAGCAGTTCCTGCATCCAGTCTAATAACACATGGATTCAGATATACCTAATTCATCACATGGAACAGCTAGTATACCATATGACTAATTTCTTACTGTAGACTGCAGCAATACTTGCCTAGCTAACAGGCTTGGTAGTGAGGATAAACCAGATCTCTGCAAAATGCACTATGTGCTATTATTTTTACTCAGATGGATATGGATTTACATATATGATGTGTGGGCTCATGGGGGTTAGAAGAAAGATTATATTTTGGATAAACTAGGTATTTGAATGTTATATGATTTTATAAAGATTGTTCAGGAGCTAGACTGGTGCTTTTGATACAACAATGTGAATAAACAATCAGGAATTAAATATTCTTATTAATACAGATATCCTTGCCTACATTTTCAAAAGCATCCATTGATTTTGAATGCCCAAGAAAGGACATCTTAAAGGAGTCTGATTGTCAAAGGTCAGGTGTTCTTTTTCCCCACGAAATAGGGGACCTTCAAGTTATCTCAGATTAGGAACTCAAAAACTAAGACAACAAAAATCACTAGTCATCCTAAAATTCAGGCCACTAATCTCTCAGACTCATAAAATACACATTTGGAGAGCAGAAAATGGAGGCCAAATTTCCAAAGATATCTAAAATGGTCTTTAACTACTCACAAGCAATGGGAATCTGTCAATGGACTTCAGTTGGTGATAGATCAAACCTCTTACAGGCCCCTTCCTGTGAGAGGGATGAATCCTATAAACCCCATTGCTTTCTGCTTCTACACTCAAAGGCTAAAAAGGCACTTACATTAAAATAGAAAATACAAAGCAGTTTCAGTAGCAAAAAAACCCATATGGTTTACTACAAAAAAGCATAATTTTAAGTCTTAGTCTCCATTACATTTCTTAAAAAATGCTGAGAATATAACATTCTCTGTCTATCATTCAAGCATTGATCCAATCTGTTCTACGGAATTAATGATTTGAAGTGGATTAGTAGACAGCATCAATCAGGATTGCCCAATGGTTACAAATCCCCACAAAGGGAACTCCTCTTCACTATAAATGTAATTTGCAAAGGAGAAGACATGGAAATTCCCCACAGATAAATTATTCATTGGCATAAAACTAGTGAGGGGATTTTAAAAAGGCACAAATGTTAGCTGGTTGACTAACCCTCCCTGACTTTCCCATGATCTGCAGATAAAACCCCATTCATATTACTGAGATTTTGCTTATGACTGCACTGCAGGCTCAGTCATGAAATAACTTTTCATCAACAGACTGTATTCTCCCTTTCTTGCTCATGTGTTTTTTCTAGTTTGCATTATCATTTTCCTAATAAGTTGGGAACCACTACTGCAATCCACATCATCAAGGCCTTAGCATAACTCTTCCATTTCCTGGTTCCCACATTCACAGGACTTTCACAATTGAGTTTTCCTTCAGTATAAACTAAGCTTTTTTCAGAGATTTTTAGGTGTTGGTATTCTTTAATTATATGGCAATTACTGTTCTCAAAGTGCCATTCTATTATGGACACTGGTCAAATATTAAATATCCATTTATACCTTTATTCAGAGAAAAGAATTATATGTCTTTCAAATATTTGACCAGATCTCACATAAGCTGAATAAAATATTCAGTGAATAATTACAATAATCAAATACATTAATCAATGGCTAATTCTATCCACACATGACCAAAAATAGATATTTTTATTCAGCACTGAAAGCACAAAAATTAATCTCTGGGAAACCAGATATAAACTGATCTGATAATTAAATAACACAGTGACCATGAAACTCAGAGACTAGACACTCTGTGTGCAATGAGCTTTTCCAGGATTCAAAAGCCTCTGGATAGGTCTCCCCAAATCCTGACTCTCCCTTTCTACACTACAGAATCACACAGAACCCTCCCTGGAGGAGGGTATCAAATAGAGAACAGAGAACTATGATATGGAGAAAAAGGAACAACAAAGTATGGTACACAGGCCCAGGGTCTGTTCTGGCATGGGAGAAAAGATACAACAACAAGAAAACTTGTAAAAAGATATACCCAGAATATTTTGCTTATGCTTCTGTGCTTGCCTGTGTTATATAAATGTACAACCATCCAGAGCTCTACAGGTCATGTAAAATTGACAGCCTACGACCTGTAGGAGAAAAATTGGATCAAGGGCATTAGATGGTCCTAAATCTATGAAGATTGGACATTAGTGTTTTTCACACAATGCTATTCAAAATTTTCCTTCATTAAACCTCTCTGCTGTGCACATGTGAAGTATTTTTTTCTCTGTCCTCACACCTATTAAAATAACAAGCCCAGTTTTAACAATACCCAGAGTAATTGCCAAATAACTCCCTTATTGTATATTATTATATCCGGTCCCTAGCCAACCTTGGAGTGCATTAAAAGTCATTCATAGAAAAACACTTAACCCCTTTACAGCCAGCATTTTACATCATGGACCATTAAGAAAGGTATTTTTGCTGGAAGGTACTAAAATCTGTAGCTTTGCAAATGCAGGACTTGAAATTGAAAAATTAACTCTAAAAAGCTTGTCCGTCAGGAAGGACTCTATTACCACCACGGGCACGCTCACAGAAAAATTATCCAGATAACTGTTGTGAAGCAGAAAGCTTTAGGTGAGGGAGGGACCTTACCCCAGTAGGCGCCGACCCTATAACAAGACACCAAGGAGTGTCGGACGGTATGTTGTTCCTCCTTTTCAGGGACACTGTGTCCAACTTTGACCCGGTATCCATTTTGAAACAGCTCTCCTAGAGACTTTTTACGTCGCCTGGTTGTTCTGTAAGTCTCAGTCCGAGTGCCCCCAGTGGGATTGTGGTAGACTAAAATCTTGCTGGGTATCATGACTACGGAGCTTCAGGTTCAGTAAAGGCTGAGTGTAGACAAAACTGTGTTGCTCTCTCCATTCAAAGCATGTTCTGAGAGAATAAGTAAGTGTATCCTTCCCCTTCCTTTTTTCGAATTCAGTACCAAATGGCAAAGACTGGTTTTGTGGGGCAAAAGGCAATGCAAGATTCTCCTTTGTGCGTTGTCACCCAGATCAGCTCAACATGTCATGTCATGGCTGCTGGTATGAGAAAAACAAAATGAATCCTCACCCGACCCAAATCCAATCCCCAAAAACTGCACAGGAAATATCACCACGTGCGAAGTCAAATCAGAGCGGCAGGCAGGCAGGCAGTGCAGATGCTCATCTGATCTGTGATGTACCAAAGCTTAAAAGCCATCTTCTATCCGGATATTACCACATAAGCTTCTTTCAGACACACCAAGGAGGAATAAATGGAGAAACCCCTCACCCTGAAATCCACAAGACTGTCACTTCCCGGCTGGAGTGAACAAGTTTGTCCTGGTAGAAGAAGGGAGGCATTTGGACCACATGCCCAAAAGATAAAGATTATTGTGCCAGTTGTCCCTTTAACAGCATTACATGTTTTGTCTTCTGGTTAAAGCTTGTATACTAAAAGAAAGGGTCACATAAGCAGCCAACTCTTACAGGATTTACTCCAATGGGGGGGGGGAACCCTCAACTAATCCTGGGTTAATGACAATGATATTACTGAATAAAATATATCTATATATCTATATCTATATCTATCTATCTTTAGCCATAAAGTAAGAGTACTGGAAACCGGCAGCATTAGCACTCTCAGGCGGATTTGTTTTTGTGGATATAAAGGGGATTTTTGTTCAACTTGGCTTCCACCTAATGTGCTTAACCTAAAAAATGCCTCTTTAAAAAAATATCTTCATTAACATGGGACCTGATTTCCTATGTGGAATCCAACTGTTTTCCAGAAAAGAACAAGACTTCGTATTTCCTCAAGCTGCTGTGACTTTCACAAACCATTGATATTACAGAGTGTGCTTTCTTAAAGTATCTTTCTTATTGTAAATGTGACATACGGGAACACTTGGTCTTTGTCCAGAAGAATCTGTGTATGTGGTATTTCAAATTATTTGCATAGAAAAGATGCCATAAATATCTATGTATCATAATATACTATACACTTGTATGCCATAAGGACTGATGTATGCATAACACCACCCACAATTATGCATTTACAGTGCTGTATATAGCATTTCTGATCCGAACATTTTGCAGCACATTAGAAACATATTAGTAAAGAATCATTGTCCTAGTTTTGTAAATGGGGGCAATGGAGCACAGAGATGATGAGAGATCTGCTCAAGGTTATGCAAATCAGCCTGTGGCAAAACCAGTGGTTCTGTCTCCCTGGTGGCCTAACCTCTATTCAATGCTACTCTACCTAGCCAAATCACACCCCCAGTGGAGACAAATCTCAATTGGCCCCTTATATACACTGGAATAGGAGGGAATTGGAATGATCCCATTTAGAGCTGAAAGGACTTCATGAAAGGCAATTCTTAACGGTGTTACTAATCATGCCTTGCATAAGTCAAACTGCAAGAATATCTAAATAAATTTATACTATTTACAGTATGCTGTTCATTCCCAAGGTGGCGAATCACAGCAGTCTGATCTGAAACATAAACCCTATTATCATCGGTCCTTATATTGTGCTTAGATCATAACATTTTAAAAGTAGAGTCCATGTGTTTTTTTGAGCCACATAAGCTCTGAGCACAACCTCTCAAGAAATTAATAGCATAAAAACCAAGTCTCTTATTTAAATTACCAAATCTACTGTTTGACCCTTCATAATTTGACAACATCCCTTTAATTTCCTCAGCTTTATGATACACTCTGGAGGGACTGATTATACTCAGATCTGTATGGATTTTCCTCCCCACCCCAACACTTCGCTAAATCTTACTTGTAGAGCAAAAGCTGAAACCATGAATTAAGTGATGAAAACAGGAAATAATCCAAAATAGCTGGCTGCACCACATTCATAATCATGAATTTGAACTACTATGTGGGCAGAATGATGATATATGGTGTTTGACTCCAGCCTTCAGTGCCAGTCAAATATGTCATATGAAGTTATCTGTGCAACTTTTAGTCTCTTTGTGATAGAGTCCCTATTTTCAAAAAAGACAGTTGTGCTTTGCTTCTCAGTCTTTTTATTGTCAATATGGATGTAAAAAACTGCTATTATCTTCTTTACTGCCTTCAAAGACTCATCTAAATATTGAACACTGAAACAGATTTTCTGTAGGCTAAATCTAAGAACTTTTTAAAAACAGCTTTAATTAAAACAGTGCTTTGTGGAACCATACTACTTATCTCACAGGACGATTATCTATTTGAAACCAGTGAAATAAATGTGGGCTGGCTTAAGAAGGTGTCATGGACCAAATCCTTTAATTTCCCTTTGGGGTCAGTACTTTAAAAGCACTGCGTATGCTGGGATTCAACAGTGGAGTTAATCCCACAGTATTATCTAGGAGGCTACAGAGAAGAACAATGGCTTAGCACTGACTTGACTATCAGTATGGATTCCATGAAGGCAGAGAGGTAGGCAGGTCTAGGAGACTGAACACCAGGTTCAGAGTCAAGAAGTTCCTGAATTCCACTCTTCACTCTTAAGATGACTGGCTGCATGATCATGGGCAAATCCTTTCAGTCTTGTCTTCACAACAAAATGTAGACTTGCTCAGCATCCTGTCAGATAGTCATACTGAACCTGAGTCCCAGCCCAGTTTAATCACGACTAGGTGACACATCACTGAACATGACTTGTTCCTCCCTTCACTTAGCTATTGCAGTTACATTGTGGGACAGTTCCATAATGAAGACAAGACTATACTCTCTCTCTGTTTTCCCATTTGTAAGACAGGGGTAATAATTATCTAGGGGATGGCTATGTCACGAAGATTTTTTTTAAAATGCTCTGAAGATGTAGTGTAACATCTAAGTGCTAAATACCATAACTGGTAGGGAAGAAAGAATATGGAACTTAAGACATGGCCATACAATGTTTTTTCTTAGTACTACAAAGGTATGCATGAAAATATCCTTAAGACAGAGAAAAGTCTCATGAATCATGCCAAATCTTCCTAAATCCTACAGATCACCTGATGCTGAAATCTGACTGATGTCAGAGAAAAATGTATTTAAAAATATTAAACAAAATAAATCTCAAACAACAAAACAATGAGACAATGTGTGGCAACAGCCAGATACTAAGTCAAATCATGAGCATTTCAAGAAAATATAACATTCTATACTGGATGCTGTCTTGAAAAGCCTTTTAGAATAGTATCTCACCAAGACAAGATAGAGAACACTCAAGCAATAATCCTTGGTCTCAGGAAGATGAATTTTAAGCAGCATGAAAAATTTGTTAGATTACAAAAATAAACCTTCAACAAGCAGGTCATTAGTTTAGAAATAGTTAGAAAGAACTACTGTCACTCTATCACTGTACAGATGTCACCCTTTTAAAGAAACATGTTACAATGTGGCTAATCTTGGCTATAGAAACGGGTAGAGTTGAGTCAAACTGGACTTTTCTTTTATTCTAGTATAGTGCACAGGACTCCTTGTTTGTTTTACTGAACTAGACTAACACAGCTGCCTCTTTGGAACCTAACTATCATGGCATTTGAGTGCATGACATTGTCACAGTTGACATAGCTTTTGTCCATGGGAGCAAGCCATCTAATAAGTTTCATAGGGCTTGCATTGTTTCTACTTCTATTGCAGGAAAGTTAGGACACTGATTGTTTTAATACCTATCACTGGCCCCTGTTCACTTAGTCTCTAGCCCATCCATAACATATTGTATATTGTCATGCTCAGAAAGAAAAATCAAATATGTTACAAGCTAGAGCCCAAAACAGCAAAGGGATGGCATGGTGGTGAAACATGGTGTGCTGTCAGTATTTGGACACGCACACAGACCTGGACACTCTGATCTTCTCACAGTCTCTAAATTAAGCAGCATAGCACCTAACCAGTTCATAGGTGAAAGACCACCAAAGGCAACTCAAGGTGCTGCTGGGAAGTGGTGCTAGTGACTCTGTTGGTGCCACTCTTCCTCTGAGCCTCTATTGAGTGCTGACCCAACACTCCAGCATGATTTTAGTGGCCACTGTGTTGATGGGTACCCCTGTCTTTTAAAACTGAGCCCCTGAGGGCTTGTGTTCCAGATCCTAAACATTTTCTTTACCTCCAATACAAACTATCATTTTTCAGCTCTCTCATTATTTGACTGAGATCAGCACTTGACCAAAAGAGAGCAGTGAAGCCAAACACAGCATATAG
This sequence comes from Podocnemis expansa, assembly GCA_007922195.1. Lineage (NCBI taxonomy): Eukaryota > Metazoa > Chordata > Testudines > Podocnemididae > Podocnemis > Podocnemis expansa. The sequence continues at coordinate 42,557,258 of ML681981.1, read as the reverse complement.
TCAATGTTTTTAGGAAGATGAAAAGAAAGACTTTGAAACTGCTTGACAGAATAAATTTTATTGACTGTTTTTGTATTAAGGCAATCCTAACTACTATATGATGCTCTTCCTCCTTTAACATTTTTAATAGATTGCCAGCTCAGTATGGTGTTTCTGAATGTGCAGCAAAACTTGTATCTATCCCTTTAATTTTTGCTGGCCCTCATTCAAACATCATAAAATTATTGGGCAAAGAGAAAAAGTTCTGTAAACACAAAAGATTTTCCAAACCCATGAATATTTTTTCTCAGGTTCTTTCTTAATGAAGCTTATGTTGCAAACCTCTCTCTGTAGTGAGAATCTTGAAAAGTCCTTAAAAAAAGAAACAGCCCAATACATGGTGTAAAAGGCAAAGTCAGTGTCGACAATAAAAACTGAGTTCCTTATGAAATGAACACAGCTGTGTATTTATTTCTTATCTCACAGCATCAGACAAAAAGCTTTATATTACATCAGGCTCAAGGGACCTCATCCAGGCATGGTACTATTAATACTAAAAATTAGGCACCTCACACATAAACAGAGCCTTTTACTACTTGTAAAGCATCCCTAAACATATAGCATGCTACAGCTATACTGCATCAGGCAACTGTGCTCTGTCTTACGTGCAGACTTATAGCAGAACAAAGTTTAGAAGGAAGATTTGTAAGCAGCACACTTCCCCCAAGCCAGAATTTTAGCATTCTTAATCCCATCTAGCAGGAAGAAGTGCCATCTTTCAGAAGAGGAGAAAAAGATGACCAGTAGGAAAATAATTGAGATTATAGGCCCCCCACTGAAAGAAAAACATAGCAAAAGAAAAGGGGGTATACTGATTCCTTCTTTTTTATGGTTCTGTGGTCCTCTTTGATGCTGTAGCCCTGACTGTACAACATTTTATTTGCTTCCAGAGCAATAAATTTAAGATACACAGTTTCTTAATAATCCTTCTACGATCAAGTTGGCACTTGAATGGAGATGTTACATTTCAATAAGCTAACCTTGTAGAATGGAGGGGGGTGTGGATTTTTAAAAATATACATACTCATTACAATTCACAATGAAGTAGTTTAACTTCATGGAAAAGTCACAAGTCAGCATGTTTGTAATTTTCTCTGGCAATCATCAGGAACAAATTATCCTAATACAAGACTATACTATTCAGAGAGGTCTTTACCACAAGGCAGGATAGAATTACAAGGACAAAGGCAAAAGAAGGACAAAGACCTGTCTTAAAGCCTGATTCATGCGGCAGGATGCCATTTTAAAGAAGATCCACGGTGGTATTTTCTTTGTTCTTGTGACTCACAGGGCATAGGCCACAAGTTGCAAGAAAAGGATGAATGTGCTATAAAATAAGAAGAGAAAAAGAATCCAAATAATTCCATTGTATTCTATTTGTAAAAAGGTTATATATGCTAGACAAGATCTTAATTCAGTTCTGAAGTGCCTATCAGGGGCTGTTTCAAAGATGGATTCAAGATGATTGATATAGGTACATATTATATCGGTGACAAAATTTGACTTGCTATAAGAAGGTGATTCCTAGTCAAGAGCAGTAAGAATTTCTAGTATTCTTATCAAACATGGACCAAACACTTTAGAAATGCAAGTTGTTGTGAGTTGCATACATGTGTGTGCATGCATGTGCACGTGCATGTACATCTATTTAATACTTTAATAGAATATTAATTAATTTCAGGTCAATGACCAAGCAGCAAATTGCTGGCAATGACAGCCACTCACACCATGCCAGATCTGAAACAGTGTTTTAGGTAAAAAGAGGTATTTTCCATTATTAAGTGCCATTAACCCACAGAGCATCATCACAACACAAATCCCAAGGGACATAGTCTATTTGCATTTGGAGTGCCACCCAAACAGATGTCTTGTTAGGTCCTTGAGATGGTCTAGAACTATTCACATATGTTCCAGCCCAATTTATGATCATCTGCAACAGGGAAGCTACCCTTTCCTATATCTTATTCATTTGCCTGCCAATCCCTGGCAGCATAAATCCTGCAGCAACATCTTTCAAGTACTCCTACTGCAGTTTCCCCACAATTATTCCCCATGAAAGGGCTTCCAAAGCTAAGCTACATGGAAGAAAATCCAAAAGAGCCTGGCTGAGTCCCTTTAATACTCTTAGCTCTCTTCACTTTTGAAGAGCTTCTGCTCTGCAGCATACTCAGAGTGGGTCTTTTATGAAGTAAGGAGGAAGGAGATATCAGGCAGCAGCATTTGAACGCATCAGTGGCAGCAAAGAAGAACTAAGAGTTGGAATAGTGTCATTCCATTCACAAATTATACACCTTTGACTTAATGTTGTCTTACACACGGTAACTCACCTAAATGCCCATCATATGTCAGTTCTTCAGCATTACAATATTCCTGTCAATATTCCATTCCAAGCCAATATAATGCCTCTCAATTAACCTTTCCAAACCGAAGATTTTCAGAGTCAGCATAAGCATAAATTTTTCACTAACTTTATTTACCTATAACAGCTCTATGTCATTTCCAAATCTACCAAGGGAATTCATAATTGCAACAGCTCCTGTGGCCACTGGATCCTCACTCAGAAAGAGTTAAAAAGACTAGACTCAGAAAAATGAAGAAGGTCATGTAAGGAGGCAGCAAAAAATCCAAATATAAGGATTCTACACTAATCCCATTGTGATTATTTCTCACAGTGTTACAAGGCAGCAGACACCTTAAATCCCTGAACTTCACTGACAAACCTGACTTATCTCAGAGAACAGGATATTAATAAAAGCATCCCAGCCTCAGAATTTGGTAAAACTGATCTAAAATGAAAACAATAACCACTCCAACCACGTACGCAGTACAAATGCCTTCTTCAGTCACCTGTAATTATGACTAACTCATGGTGATAAAAAGGTCTTTCCTACTGCACTGTGGCAAAAGAGTATGTGTAGCCCAGCAGCGCAAGATGACATTGCATCTTCCAGCACATGACACAAAGTCACACCAATTTGATATTGTGTTGGCCTACCAAGAAGTCTGTAATCATGATAGATGGGAAACAGGAGAGGGGTTGTTGACGGCACATCAAAAGAAGTGGTTTTGGAACATCTCTGCAGTGCAGTACACCTATATGTGCACACACACGGCCTTGATAGGAAATGTTTCAAATAGTCCCTATAAGCAGATCAGAAAAACACAGCTTGCAGTTGGGAAGAAAGTGAGACAATCTATCTCCATGATATTAAGCATGCAAAGCAACAGCATAACAAAGGCTATGTTCACACGTAAACTGTTATTTCGAAATAAGTTATTTCGAAATAAGTTAATTTGAATTAAGAAAATGTTAATTTGAAGTAAGGTAAAGCCTGCTATCGAAACGGCTGTTATTTTGAAATGGTTATTTCGAAATAAGGCTCTTCAGACATGTTGTTTTGAAACAGTTGTTTCAAAACAATGGTGTTGTTTTGAAACAACGTGTCCAAACGCCGTTGTTTTGAAACAGCCATTTCAAAACAAAGGCTATTTCGATTTCAAGCGAGGTTTTACTGTTTCAAAATAATGGCGGTTATTGCGTCAGTGCAGTCATTGTTTCGAAATAACGGAACATCGTGTGGACATAAGAAATTTTATTTCGAAAGAACAGCTGTTGTTTCGAAATAAAACTCTCATCTGAACACAGCCAAAGAGATCAATCCAGATGTCAAAACTAACTCCTGGAAGAGCTGAACATCTCCTGGATTCAAATACAGCACAGCCAATGCGTTGCTTCCCATCCTGTTCACTTACCAGGGGCAGCCCTAAATTCCTAAGCATGCAGAACATCATTTTCAGAGGTATCACCTTCATGACAACAGACACCCTGGAGATGGTCTAGAACAGGCTCATAGAGGGTGTTGAAACATTATTTCCAGAAATACCATTGCCTCTCAGAGGGCAGTGTTGCACAAACTGCCCGGCACTACTGGTTGGAAGTCAAATCTATACCTAAATAATTTCATTTTCCAGGGTCTCATTGTCTAGTAGTTTGGCCCACAAAAATATCATCCATAAGACAGCTGAGAACAATGCCATATGAAAGACTAGGTGCCTGAGAGGGCAAACTGGGTTAGAAAAATACAAAGAAAGTGAACTCTGGATTTTTTCTCATATACAAGCAAGCATTCTTGTAGTTCTGAAATATTTAGTTAACTTTTTATTAGTAGTAGTATCAATCCATTTGCATCAGTCCATTTTGATTTCTACGTTGTGGCTGGCAACAGGTGAAACAGCTGAGATTATCAAGGAGACTGCCTTTTCAATATTTCTGGCTTGAACTGTAGTGGAAGCTAGAGAGGTTGCATGAGGAAGTCTACTTGTGGGCACTTTCCCATCCAATTTAACAGACATGACAGGTTTGAAGTTTGAATCTGAACTCACTAGGAACTCCAAATCTTTTGATTGTTACCCTTGCATAACCAGCAGGTCAAAGAGACTTACAGAAAGCATTCATTTAATTGCTGATGTATTTTTCCTTAGAATCTGCTAAGAGACTGCACTGACTCAATCAGAAGAAACCATCAAACACATGATTGAAAAGACTTAATTCTGAAGCTTCACTGTAGCTGATTTAACAGTGCTCCATGTCTAAAAAAAAAATCCTCCCTTCATAGAAAAATGGTAAGGGAGTAAAGAGATCCCAGAATGCAAATATATAAAGAACAAGTGAACACTGCCCTATAAATGCAATTAGTTTTAATGGTAGAGGCTTTTGGGCAATCTGTCAGGTGTGCCTCTGCATTAAACTATTACAGAAAAGCCAACATCAAAGAAGAGACTCTGTGATGCAGAGAACTGTCCTCCCACTTGTGGGTTTGCCATGCATATTTCTTACCCTGTGTTCTTGTTTTATTACTTGAAACATCACACAGTATTAAACCAGCTGTTGAACTGCAGGCAATAGCAGAGTAAATAAATGCTATGCACTTATAGGCCAGTTTTGAGCCAAGTGGACAAAGCCCTGAGTAATGAAAGTTAATCTGGACATTTAAAAAGAGTAAAGTTGTGTGACCGAACATCCCTTGTATTCATATCCTACACCCTACTGCAATAATTTTTGTGCAAAATATTCTTTGTGAGATATGAATTGAAAACTAGTAACTCGCTGGTCAATAACATCATGATGAAAGGTATGAAAAAATATTATTTTTGACATTGTGAATTCCCCCTGTATGCAGAACTCCCAGCTGTGGTATGCAAACTATCATTTAAATAAGCTTTTGTATCAGTTGACATAGGACAGGTAATGTGACACCAATTTTTACAAGTTGGTGTCACGATGTGATTCTGACAATTGTAGGCCAGTAAGCTGAAACTCAGTATCACCTAAATTGGTTGAAACAATAGTAAAGAAGAGAATGAGAACAAGCAGATGAATTTGATTGTTGGGGAAGAGTCAAAATGTTTGTTTTTGTAAAGGAAAATCAAGCTACATTACAACCAATCCAGTAGAATTCTTTGAAAGGTCCACAAGAACATGGATAAGGGCGATCCGGTGGATATGGTGTACCAGTACTTAGATTTTCAGAAAGCCTTTGAAAAGATTCCTCATCAAAGACTCTTAAATGAAGTAAGAGGTCATGGAATAAGAAGGAAGGTCATTTCCTGGATCAGCAATTGGGTAAAAGATAGAAAATAATAGGATAGGTATAAATGGTTAGTTTTCAAAATAAAGAGAGGTAAATTGTGGTGTCCCTTACTGTTCAACACATTTATAAGTGATCTGGAAAAACGGATAAACAGGGAGGTGATAAAATTTACAGATGATGCAAACTACACAAGATTATTGAGATCAAAGCAGGATGTGAAAATTTACAAAGGGATCTCACAAAACTGATTGGTTTCTTGTTTAACCAAAATTAATCCAGCATTGTGTTTAAACAGAATTGTTTGGTATCTCCCACTGAATTAGTGGTCTGTTGCATACTGAGCCATTAAAGGGGCAATGAATGTATATCACCTGAAATATCTAGGACAGGGCTTGGGGGGAAAATCCAGGACTAGGAATGTATTGGGGTCAAACTGCAAGTGTAACCAAGGCTGCTGAAAGCCAGTGTTAATGGGAATGTTGCCGGCAGGTTGTACCTATATGCAAACACTCCAGGTGTGACCTGAATCCTGTTGCATTCATGAGCAGTCCAAGTTGGTTGCTACATCAGCCAGGCTTTGACTCAAGATTGCAGATCAAGGGGTGACTCAACCCCTCGGAACTCTGGATTGCATCCCAGAATGTAATAGATGGCTATTTGCTATATTGTGATAACCACGTTCAGTAACATGTGCTTACTGCAAGATTGCATTTCCAAAAGACAGATAATCATTTTATGTCTATGGCACTGCAGTTAGTTGTCACAGGAAGAAAAAAGATACTGCACATTCACCATTGTTTCAAACAGTTATCCTAGATCAAGGCTGGCCAAACTTATGGAACTCAATAGCCACACAAGTTGATTATTAAACCTTAAAGAACCACACTGATGCATATAGCCATATACTTTTACCTACTAAATTGATTTGCTGACATTCTTCCGTGAATTTCCAAAGGGATAGCTGTGTTAGTCTAGTCCAGCAAAAAAGACAAGGAGTCATGTGGCACTTTAAGACTAACAGATTTATTTTTCACATGAGCTTTTGTGGGAGAAAATCCCACTTCGTCAGATGCTTCAAAGCATCTGATGAAGTGGGATTTTCTCCCACGAAAGCTCATGCGAAAAATAAATCTGTTAGTCTTAAAGTGCCACACGACTCCTTGTTTTTATTCTTCCGTGAGCCACACTTTTTCATTCAAGAGCCACATGTGGCTCCCAAGCCACAGTTTGGCCACGCCTGTCCTAGATCACTAGCAAAAGTAGTGTGAGAAGGGCTGAAAAACACAAGCTACAAAGAAAGGTATCTTATTAGGGGCAGACATTTCAAATGATTCATTAGCAGAGAAGGCCCCAGTTTTACCATAACAGCCAGACTTAGTTCACAAAAGTTTCACAGAAAAGATACAGGAAGGAGCTCTCAGAAACAAAGCAACTACATGTATTGGTAAATTATCCTGTTCTCAGTCTGGTCTTGTCACATGAGTGAGAATCTAAAATCAACATTACTCTTGAGTCACATGCAACAACGTGATCAAGTAATCCAAACCAAAACCTCTCCCCATACTCCTCTTCTTTTAGCCAAGCTGTCACACACCTGGGCCTTTCTCTGCATATATATCCACTGAGGAGATTTTCAAAATATTCTGTGACATACCTGTGTGCCATGGCACACTGGTTGGGGAGCACTGGCCTCAAGTATTACATTGACAGAGATCAGATTTGATTCATTAAGAGATAACGGGCTATACTTTCATGATACTTTGTTCACAGTGAATAATTCAACCCACTCTTCTTCTGATGAAGGCATTATTAGCCTTTCATTCTTCATATGAGGGCTTCTCTCACACACTGTTCTAAGGGTACTCTATCTTGAGGCATTTGGGAAGTGGTATACAAGAATGGCACAGCTCTCTATGTTTGCATTTGTACAGCTCTTTTAAACCAACTGGCTTAAATTATGCAATTCTGCAGAATAAAATCAACAAAACTGAATAATAACTCTATAATTCCATCAAAGGATTTCTGGTGCCATCATAAACCCTTTGAGCAAAATCCTAGCGAATTCTCATGTTTCCAGAAACCCCTATATAGCATTTTATCCTTCCTGTTCAGTGTTGACTTGTCTATTTCATTTCTTTTCAGACAAAATCTGCCACACTTACTACATGCATAACATAAAGAAACATACCCACCGCACTTTTTACAAGGGGATTCATGCTCTTGAGACACCCCAAAAATATTGTGACATCATGAATACATGAACCTGTAACTGTGTTTTGCTTTTTGATTTCTGCTAAAGCTGTATGTCTGAGCTGTATTCTAAGGAAACAGCTTGTGAGAGAGAAGCTTTTTGTTACAGAATAACCAAAAGGATTCATGTGGGTCATTTAGCTGTTTCATAAGAATATGTATCTATTGCTTTCATGCTCATAGCTTATGTCATTATGTAATATTGAAAATAGTCACTAAATACTCTCTAATCTTGTCCCATATTTATTTTTATTAATAATCTCCCAAAGCCACTAATATAAATGGTTTATATAAATACTTATGAATCCTCTCCATATGAAAAAAGCTTTGTCTGTACACAAAGCACCAAACAATTGTGATCAAGTCTTCAAGATCCAATGAGTTTTGAACAGAACTGTGCACTGAGTCCCTCTCCAAGACAGTTTAAAGATTTAACTGAAACCAGTAATTTCAACAGCTCCAGCAAACATGGCGAGCTGTGCCATTCTTATATACCACTTCCCAAACGCCCCAAGATAGTACACTTAGTGTGTGAGGGAAACCCTCATATAAAGAATGAAAGGCTAATAATGCCTTCATCAGAAGGAGAGTGGGTTGAATTATTCACTGTGAACTAAGTATAATGAAAATATAGTCCTTTCTCTCTTAGTGAATCAAATCTGATCTCTGCCAATGTAATACTTTAGGCCAGTGTTCCCCAACCAGTGTGCCATGGCATACAGGTGTGCCACAGAAGTTTTTGAAAAACTACTCAGAGTTTTGGATTGGCTCATGAATATTCATGAGTTCATTTGGCGACCACAAGGTGGTGTGTCTCAAAAAAAATTAAAGGTATCAAGGTGTGCCACAGTAGAGGAGAGGTTGGGAACCACAGTTTTATGCAAACAATTTTCAAGTTCTTGGTTGTGAGTGGTTCACTGTGACTATTTATGGTGCTTGAGTGGTCACCTAATTCGCATTGCTTTGTTTCAGCTCATGGACTGAGTGACAGGAAATGTTTCTGCAGGAAAGTCATTAATGATGAATAGTGAATAAAGAAGTATTAATAAGTAGTTAATTATTAAGAATAAATAAAAAGTATTATTATTCAATCATATGTATTCCCTAGGGGTCACCAGAATGCAGTCTGCTTTGTATCACACAAACATATCATTATAAATCCTTCTAACTTTTTATTAAAAATAAAAGAAGGAAAAACAAGTCATTTGAAATGTAAAATATTAAATAAGGCTGTCCTTTTAAAAACATACATTGTTCTCTTTAGATGCAGAGAGTTTTTAAACAGAAAAGCCCCATGGTTTTAGTCTCTCAGACAGTACCAAAGATAGTCATAACTATCCTTTTTGGGAAAAGAGAAGACGTTAATTCAGAGGGGCTTAGAACTGTTGTTGTTAAAGTTTCATCCCATTTCATCCCACGTGATTTTTAGGATTTAGCTGGATCTGATAAAGATCCTGATGCCATCTGGGTGCCTCTTGCTGGCTTGGTCCATTCAGGATATTTTTCAAGATTAGGATGATGAAGACCCAGGGTTCCAGGAGATAGTCTGTATGGAAGTCATGATGATGAAGTTTGCTATACTGGCCAATTTTAATTCCTAAAGTTTCTTTCTTTAAGGATCCATAGAAGAAGCTGTGGACAGAATAGACAATCCCCTTATTATTTTGTCCACCAATTAGGCTTCCTTTCTGACAGACCAATTTTCGTTTATTGATTTCTGGTTCGACAGTTTTCTTGTTTACCAAACATGATGTTAACACAGTCCTTCATATACATCAGTAGGATTTTTAGTTTGGACTAATTCAGTCCACCTCCCTGTTACATCTTTTCCATCATCATTTGTTGTCATAGGTTATAAACCTTTATGTACTTTTTACAGTTGAGCTCACAATTAGGGTAAATTTGAGGGACCAATTATCAGAACATGTCCTTTGAGACTAACGCTTACTGGGGAAACTCTAGAGAGTGAAAAATTTGAATTTACATGTCAGACTCTGGTAGAGTAGCTACCACAACTGATGGGCCCAGAAACTTTATTAACCTTTTAAAAGGAAGAACTGGTGCTTATGTATGTACATATAGGGCAAGAATTTCATGGAAAACTGAAAGCCTGATGTTCCATTGCAGGGGGTGACCAAAGAAGGGCAAAGAGAATTGCAGAGAACCTGTTAGAGGCCAAGGAAGGTGAGCTCTGTGATGCTAAAAAACAATCTCTTTATTGAAGAGACAGGAAGAGCTGGAAGAAGCCTGTTAGCTAAGGTCACACAGCCAGGATGAAGAAAAGAAGTGATTGTACAACCTACTCAGTAGGGACAAAGGGGCAAGAGAGTATGGTAGATTGCTAGCTGTGCATAGGTGAGAAGGGAGAGAAGTACAGGAAGTTGTTCGAAGGATAGGGCAGCAGAAAACTTGCAGTTGGGAGCCTGTGTCTAGAAAGGGCTGAACTGAGGAAATGCCAAAAGGTCACTTAGAGGAAAGAAGCCATTTGGGTCCTATAAGCATCCAAGGTTAGCTAAACACAGGCTCAGAACATTCTGATGTCTGGTAAACAAGAAAACTCAGCAATCTACTCCAGGTGCAGTCTTTCTAAGCCTCCTCTGAGGAGCACCTAAGATCTACTAAGGCTCTTCCCTATGCAGTGCCTTGCTCTCTGTTTGTGGTTTTATAACATTTTAGATCTCACCAGAAACTGCCTCACAATTCGTTCATTCTCAGACAAAAATTCATCCCTTCTTAATTTCATATAAACAAACTCCTACAACCCAGAGTTCTCCTGAGAATTCCATAAGTAACTGCTGCTGAATTAACGAGACATCCTCTTACATCAGCGGGTGTTTGTACCAGGGCCTACATGTGAAGAGGAGGAGGATCTCCGTGCTGCAAAGTTACACATGGGGATATATGTAAAGCACTAAGGCTGATAAGCCAAATGGCAGTTGAAAGTCATTAACCATGCTAAAAATTATTGACGCATAAGCTGTCAGGTTTTAAGTCCTAAAGACCTCCATTTTCTGGTTACAACTGATGGTCATAGTGGTGTCTACCAGACCTTGCTTTATTGTTGTACACATCTGTTTATAATTGAAACAATGACAACTTACTGAGCCTCATCCTGGCACTGTTCCTAGTCCTTCTCCAACCCATAAGAAGCTGTATGCTTCAAACACTTGCAGCAGAACCAAGTAGTTAGGACAGGATAGTATCCTCACCTCATCCCTCCCTAATCATTCCATCTATAGCTCCTCTTCCAAAGTTTTCTTCAGGTCCTTGTCCTGTGAAATGTACAACTTCAGGCAAATGAATGAGTGATTTTGCAGTCGTATGGCTGATCCACATGGTAGACGTCACTAAAGCTACTAGACCAGCTATATCAGGAGCTATAGGAGTTCTAGGTCCAGGATTCTAGCCCTCACATAATGGGGTCTGCAGCGCATGTATTTGTCATGTCCTTTGCTTCAAACTAAAGATGCCATGTGTCTATGGTGCAGATGTCAAGGAATTAAAGAAAGAAAGAAAGAAAGAAAGTACGCTTTCAGAATTTGCTGTTACTGATCAAAATCAACTCTTCCGTCCAACCCCCCCCCCTTTTGCCAAAAAATCACCTTGTATCATGAACATCTAGAAAGAATGCTACATTTTGGCAAATTGTGATTAAATACAATGTGAGTCATAAATATTTGCAGGTATTATTAATGAATTTTGAATTTTTTAGACCTCTTTCTTTGTAACTATTTTGAATTAAACCATTCCCAGGTTCAGATGTTATGACAAGAGTCAGGATAAAGCCATCACTCTTGTGGCTAAAAATACTGATTTTGAACATTTCAGTTAAGATTACTGTGGGAAAATTTTATATGCAAAACACCTCTAAACCACATGGAAAGTCTAAGCAAATATGTTTTGTGTACATTAGTGTGTGCAAAAAGTTTGACGCTCATTAGAATTAAAGCAAAGTAGCTTTCATGCTAATATTAATTTTTCACCATTAATATTGCAATAATAATTCATTAGTAATAACATTCTAACTTATTTCCTTGGAGACATGAAGGAAATAATACATACTAGGCTAATAAAAAGCATTCTCACGATTTAAATCTTTTCACTGCATTTCATGTTCCCGCTCCTTTTTATTGTATAAGATTAACTCTAATGACAGTCTCAATGCTGCTTCATTTCCAGCTCACATTCAGACAAATATTGTAGTCAAATATTTATTTCACTTAATTTTAAGATAGATGCCAAGAATCAGTTCAAACTTTAATTATGTCAAAATATCTTTCATCTTAAAATCACTTACTATGTAAAGACATCCAAAACATAAAATGAAATAAACACAAAAGATGCTGTTGATCTACTTTTCAATATATTCTTGACTGCTTCTTTCTCTCAAGTCTCCTCTTTTAATAGTTTTCTGTCACAAAATATTACTATGTTAATATAATTTGCATATTTAGGTATGGAATTACAATTTTAATTTTAAAAATTCAGTTAATGCCTTATGTGATTTATTTCTTATTGGACATATAAGAATTTGGATACTAACACACATAAATAGATCTTTTGTTCTTTTAAGACTAGCTACAAACGATGGTAGAAAAATGAAAGCATCTATATTTTTAATTCTTACAATTTTTAATTTTGAGCTGCATGTCTATTAGTCACATCAGCATATGGCCTAAAGGAATAGAATTATCTTCTTTTACTGAAAAAAAAAAATCTCCAAGGAAAGTTGAAAAGTACTATCTGCAATATAATATGAAGACATTAGAGTCCTTTCAATGCCATATTATTTCCAAGCTGTGGCATATAAAGGTATTCAGAAAGACTTTCAATAAAGCTTCAGTAGCTATTAGAAACTATCTGAGATGCACAAACATCTATAGCTATACAAAAGAAAAAGAGATAGTATATAGATATGCTGTATGGTCCTCTCAGGCTAATGCACATGATTTCCCTTAGGAAAATTAAATCTGAGAATCTGAATTTCTTGTCAGTATGCTTTTAAAAAGATAAATAAATACATTACAATGGCTCTCTGGAGCTACTTGTTACTTGTTCCCCTTTGGAATTTGTTACAAAGGTTGTAGAATCTTCTCCCACGAAAGCTCATGCAAAAAATAAATCTGTTAGTCTTAAAGTGCCACACAACTCCTTGTTGTTTTTTAAAAATGCTGTCAATTCTCCCCTCGGTCACTAGGTGGCAGAAATGCACAATACTTAAGCAACAAAAGCACTGAAAATGAGAGCAAATTTATGCTGAAACAACAGTGAGGTTTTTGACATGAAAGGCTACAGAAACAGGAGAGGAAAGTGATTATTAGGTTAGTGGATCAAAAATAAATCTTTTGGAGCTCCTAGCTCTTTGCCTACATCACTGACATCTCTAAGCCACAGTTCTATTATCACTGCAATTGTATTCTGTCACTGATATTCAAGGTGCTGTTGACAGTCCCATCTCAAGTTGTATCTTCTAAGATTTATGAAAACATTCCCAAGATGGTTTACAAAGAAATGAACGCACATGTAGATCTGAGTGAAACTGAACTAAGAATGTCAACCAATGCAGTTTCAGGTCAGTCAAAACTATTTGTGGATTTTGGTTGGATTCAGTAACTAGTTTTGGTTATTTTTTTCCCTCAAGGAAAAAATATAAATGTTCATTTTGACATTTTCAAATTTTTTGCTGCAAAACATTTCATTTAAAAATTTAGCTAGTTCAAAAACATGACAGGTGGTAGTAGTATAAGATACTTAAAAATTAAGCCCAACCAACAAACCGTACGTAGATTTGAGGTCAAACAGAATCTTTAGTTTGACCCAGAACAATTATTCTAATTGCTTTCCCCACCCCCCACCCCGAGACTGATAACACAAGAGCAAATTTGGGTTTGTTTTATTTCTTTTAATTGAAATAATGTTGGCAAATTAATCTAATTACTTTGGGTATTCTGGAAAACTTCCCTGCATTTATTTCTTCCCATTCTATAAGTTCCCTCATCTTTGAAGCATCTGATGAAGTGGGATTTTCTCCTGTGAAAGCTCATGCAATAAATACATTTGTTGGCATTTGGAAAACTAAACAGTCACTTTGTTTTTCACAGGTGACTGTGTATATACACAACATAATCCTTCTATCAAACGTACTGCCTGAATGGTCTGAAAAGCAATTGTTCAAGAAGCAACTTTATTTACAAGTCACCAAGTTCTTTGCCAACCCATTAGCTTTATATCATGCTCACATGTACTGCTGATCACACAAAATGCACACATTTGGGGCTAATTGGTGCCTTTTACACAGAACTGTGGACAGAGAACAGACAAAAGCTGTAGGACCTTCCCTGGAGACCAATCTCCCCTCGAGTTTTCTAATGCAGGTTATACAACCCCCTCCCCCCACCTCACCCCATGCTCTGTGGACGGTGCAAGGAAATGCCCATTTGTTCACTGGAGGTGCTGATCTCAGGAACTGTTATTGCAGTTAACAATGGCACAGGTGAAAGATATTTCTTGCATACCTCCTCTGCATTCCCTGTGCAAGATTTGATCACAATTTGCTCCTTTACCTTACACCTTCTTGATAATGTTTGCTTTCAAGGCACTCTTGATCTCTTTGGTCATCTTCCACCATGATCACAGAGGTGATTTTTTTGTTTGCCCCCATAAATAAAAGTTGAATGAATCATTTCACTTTTGCAATAACACATTCACAAGTGCCTTATCCAAGACCTCCTACCGTATATAAATGTTTCAGTGACACAATCAGGGAGCAAAGGCAAAACAGCATGACTTTTGTGACCAGTTGTATGGCAGAAAGAGCAAATACTCAAAGCAATAATTCACAGCCAATAATCTATGAGCACGGCACAGAATGGACACTCTTTGCATGAAACATACTCTGTAATTGCCACTAATGGACACATCAGTAACAACTGAAGTCTGTCTGTGAATAATTTTGCTACATAAAATCATTCATTGAAAATTATTTGTCCAGTTCCAGAGACAAATCTTCCTATTCAATATGGCAGCAAAAAGGCATTTTGGGGCAACATATGTCATGTCATGAAGTAAAGAAATTACAGTCACTGCATATGGCTCTGGTATACAACAACATTTGCTGGTGCAAACTGGCAAAGCTCCACTGGAGACACATTTTCTTCAGTGGAGTTCTAATTTACAACAAAAGAAACTTCGGCTGACTGTGTTGAACTTAGGGTAGATTCAGTGAACTGGAGCAAGTGATGAAGGATGGACTGGATTTATTAAGAAAGGTTTAAAAACCTAAGATAAGGTATGCAAAGGAGGCCAATAGCAAGCTATGAATATCCGAGGGCATCAATTGATGATCAAAAGAGGGTAATATACATAACTAGAAATAATTTCATGAAGTTAAGGAAAGGGAAATTTAGGTTGAAAATCAGAAAAAAATAAAATATATTAAAATTGTGAAATGGTCTCCAACACTTGGAGCTTTTACTACCAGAATGGACACATAAAAGCTGTCTGGCTTCAAGACTGGGCTTGGCAAGTTTATGGTGGAGGTGGTGTGATGGGACAGTTTAATTTAGCCATTGACTGATTTTTAACTACTCGTGGTAAATATGTCCAATGGCCTGTAATGGGATATTACAGTGGTTCCCAACCAGTGTGCCGGGGCACACTGGTGTGTCGTGGGAACACCCAAAGGGCACTGCGAGCATGCCCGAGAGCTGGAGTTAAAGTTCCCTCCCTGCTCAGCTAAGCGACCTGGGTTGTGCAGGGCTGGGAAAAGGCAGGGGTTAAAGTAAGGGGGAAGGCACCCGAACACAGTTCCAGGGGCCCTCTATTTTTAGGCAGGCAGCATTCTGGCCCCCTAAAAATAGAGGAAGGCACCAGAATGCAGAGTTTCAGGGGTCCCCCTAAAAATAGCACGAGCAGCCCAAATGTGCCATTCAGGTGGCTCCACCTTAAGCCCAGCTGGCAGAGAGCTGGGGGAGGCCAGGAGTGTGTGAATCTCCTCCCCTGCAGGGCAGACCAGCTTGTCAGGCAGCCTGAAAACAGCCCATGTAAGGGCTCTGGGGAGAGGGCTGCTGGGGGTTGTGTGTGGCAGGTGTGTGTGTGTAGAAGAGGCGGGTGGGAGTGGCTGTGTAGCAGAGGGTGTGTAGCTGGGTTTGTGGTGTAGCTGGGGGGTGGGGGGTGTAGCTGGGGGCTGGAGGCCTAGTTCTGGCCCCTGCAGTGATGGGAGGGTCCGTCAGGGGCAGCAGGGGGCTGGGGGAGGGGAGGATGGGACCCACTGGGGTAGGAGGGAGCAGCAGTGGGGTGAGGATTTGCCCTAGGTGGCAGGGAGCCACTGTGGAGAAGGGGGAAGTGGTTGCTGCGCCATGCTCCCCTGCCCTGCCCTACCTTCCCACTCCCCAGGTTCTCCCCTGTGCTCCCCACAAAGCCACTCTTGTTCTCCCTTCCTCTCTCGCCACCCGTGCACTGTTCCTCACATGGCTGCCCTTGGCCTTTTTTACCACCCCTGCCCTGCTCTGCTCCCCATACTCACTCCCGCCACTGCACACAATTCCTGACCTTCCCTGTTTTGCCACCCCTGCTCTACTACCCCTACTACCCCATATAGCAGCATTGCTAAAACACTGTACCATGGATGAATATTCATAAGTAATTTAAGTTAATTCAAATATTCATGAGTTTTTTTTTAATGATGGTGTGCCTTGAAAAATTTGAACATATCAAGGTGTGCCACAGCAGAGAAAAGGTTGGGAACAACTGGGATATTAGATGGCGTGGCTTCTGAGTTACTACAGAGAATTCTTTCTTGGATACCTGGTTGGTGAGTCTTACCCACATGCTCATGGTTTAGCTGATTGCCATATTTGGGTTTGGGCAAGAATTTTTCTCCTGGGCAGACTGGCATAGGCACTGGGTTTTGTTTTTTGTTTTTTTCCATTCCTCTGTAGCATGGGGAATGGCTCACTTGCTGGTGGATTCTCTGTACCTTGAAGTCTTTAAATCATTATGTGAGGACTTCAATAACTCATTCTTAGGGTAGGATCTACTGCACGAGTGGGTGCATGAAGTTCTGTGGCCTGTGCTGTGCAGGAGATCAGACTAAATGAACATGCTGGTTGCTTCTGACTTAATCACCTCTGAAACACTGGCACAGTGGGAGACAGAGGGAGCTGATAATTTAATGGGTCTTCCCATCTCTAACTTCTGTGACTCTATAATAACAGAGAAGAAACTAAAGAAGCAAAATTGCTTAGGCTTTATTTGAAATGATGGCAGTCCTAATGGTATGTCACTGTGGCTGCTCTTCAGCTACTGATGCTCCCACAGGTGGTGGCGTAGAAAGTCTACATTCTGCTTCCTTACTCCACCTCTATCCATACTATCCAGTCTAGGCAACTAATTCTGACACAGAACTTCAGCTAAAATACCTTCCTTTTTTCCTAATGTCTATGGTTGCATGATCAAAAGACAATTCCAGTTACTTAATGTGGCTTTATCATCACAGAGAATAAAGCCACAGTGTTAAAATACTGTGTGGCATATTTATAAACCACTGCTGAAAATATTACTGGAAGACATTTATTTGTTTAAATACTATTTCATTCAGCATATTGCAAGGCCATCCAAAGTGATAGGCATTTCAGGCTGGAAAATTTAGTTAGCTAAAGCATAACTCCTGTCTGCTACAAAATGAGAGTGAATTATTATGGCAGAATCAGCCCTCTACAATTGATATCATGGTTTCCACAATACAATTTCATTTTTAACCTACCTTCACTACAATGGAAATACTGTATACACACACTACAATGCACTGTAGTCATTTGGTTGAAATAATCTGTTAAATGTCTTTTTTAAAGCAAAAGATCTGCTTTTTGTTGTTGTTGGGAAGACTCCTCTGCATAGAAATGTATGCTTGGACTAGAGAATTGCCCTTTTATTGCTGCCATCAAATTTCTTGTTTAATGTTATTCTAGGAATATTGAGGATTTTATGAAGCATGACCTCAGTTCACAGGACGGTGCCAGCACAGACATGATGGATTCTAACACAACTGTGGATGAAGAAAATATCAAAGGAGTCCCCGTTTTCTAAGATGAAAACTGGAGGTAATTGAACCTTGCTAAAGAAAACATAGGAATATTTCTAACATTACTGTCATTGAATCAACCCCTTGTGAAAATAGATGCAATTCCTCTGACAGAAGAGGTGAATCCAACCTATAAAACTGTTCAAGCTGATAGCCTCCAGATGTATTAATTTTTTTTCCTTCTTCTGTGTTTCACCTGCCTCCAAATTTCCTCCTAAAAATAACAATTAGGAAATGAAATACAAACAATCTAGGATGACAGAAAGGTGAAAAGAAATTAGAGATAAAGAAAGTGTGAAGGAATGATGTGGCCTGGATAATGCTTTTACTGACAGATGCTTGGGACAACAGTACTCACAAATGACTTTGCTTGAATCATGTAGTTCATCTCAAATGAGTGTAGATAAATCCTTCATGCATTACTCCTTAGCAGCAAGCATTTTGCACACATGGTGCCACATCTTTAGTAAAAGTATTTTAGAAATGTTTTCCAGAGAGAGTTGGAAAAAAAAAAGTAAAGCCTTTATTGATGCAACTTCTCCATTAATGTACCATTTCTAGACCCCTGGAGGGGAGGAAAGAAAATTAACTGGCTTCCCACTGTAACCAAACAATAAGCTACTGTACTAAGATCATATGAGTCCCTTTTTTATCCCAATGACTGTGGCAAAGCATGATGTAAGGACTTTATTTCAGCTCTTGCAATGAACATTTAGGTCTCTGGAGACAGAATTTAATCCTGGGCTAAGAGGGGTTTGGGTTATTTTGTTTTTTGTTTTGTTGTAATTGGATTATACTGCCTGTCTATTTCTCTTTGCCTCATCCTCAGAGATTTAGACATCTAACCCATTTAACTAGTTGGTTGAGTTCTAGTAATACGAAGGATACGGCATCATAAATTTGCAGTCACACCTGCTGCCTCCAGTTCCTTCACCTTGGATGAACTCACCTCATCCAAAGGACACAAAAGTGCAGTGAATTGGCAGGGACAATTTACTTATTTATTATTATAATTATTATTATTGAATCATAGCACATTAATCTGCCCTACTGTATACCTCCTACATATAAGGGATCCCTGCACATTTGTATATGAAAATCCTACAGCTCATGGAAAATCTTTCTGAGTAAGAACGCATTTGGAATGTTGGGATGTGATTAAATGCTGAGTATTATCCTATTTGTAACACCTGAACTAATTTTTAAATAATCTAGATACTGCCAGATGGATCACTGAGTTCATCAGTTAACTAAAATCCTAACAAAGCTAGCTTGAAGCCATACTTTGTGTATTAAGACCTATAGGAAGCTAAGGGTCAGGTCAGGGAACAGCAAAGTAAAGTGCATTCTGGATACTTCCCCTTCTAGCACATCTACTCTTCATATCTAGGACATGGGAATACTCCCATACTGTAGGAATCCTTCCACTCCTCTTTATGTCATCATGGTAGTTCTTTTTTACTGCCAGGGAGCTGGAAAAAGTATTGGAATAGGGAGAAGCAGATGTTTTCTTGTGGTGAAAGGAAGTGTTTATACCATAATTGGGTTCCTTAGACATAACAAGTTTTGCCATCTATCTAAAGGATGGAGAGTAACAAAGGTTCACTATTAATACATCTTTCTGGATTTACACATCACTTGTTTCATCACAGCATCTACGAACAACATTTAAAGAGCAGCAGTTACTACTGGAAATTATAGATCTGGTGGGAAACTCATGGATCATAGTGAATTCTTTCACTAAGGATCTTTCTGTTCTGAAAACATAAATAAATAGGAAGAATGAGAGTATTGGAGAGACAATGCTCCTAGACTGACTTCACAGAAAAGTTCCATCACTCAGGAGGAAAGGAGAACCTTCAAAAAGATGTGATCAAGCAACAGGCAAAAGTGAGACTGCAAACAACAGCAAGGGGAAAATGCTTTTGCCTGCAAGGGGAAAGATGAAGATCTTCCAAACACAATGGCAAGGAGCCACATACACTATTTAACTTGCTTTTCTTGTAAAATTATGTCTGCTGTAACAGAACTAGTTCAGAAAAACAGCAGAAAGTATACAACCTCTTCTAACATGACTATTTATTATTTAGATTATGGTACCACCCGAAGCAAATCACACTGGCGTTCCCCCAAGAGCATTCAGCACAATCATGCTTTTGTAGTGTATGGCACTGGATCAGCATATCTAGCCTCCTCATCAGTTCCTGGCTAATGTTGGGGAAGCTAATGATCCAACACAGAAGATCAAATTCATTGAAATCTAATCATTTGTCATCTATGATAGTTCATGCAGTGCTCTCCCTTGGCTTTTTAGTCATCTCTTTTCCAAATCAACATGGGCATCCAACTGCAATGTAATGAGTGAATAGTGCTAACTTTGTTTACAGGAATCCAATGTATCTAGTGAAGAAGCAACAAGACATGCCATCAATGGATTTGATCTACTGTATCACACTGGACATGCTAAATGTGTTCTAACAATGTATATTCACTCAAACATCTGTCATGCTGCCCCATTATCATCAGTCAACTCCTGAGATGTCATTCAGGCTTATGGCTTTTGGGTTTCAAATGTCCATAAACCATCAAGTGTGAAATGAGAACAGTTAGTCTTGCCCACTTTCACTCACACAGATGTGTATGTGGGCCATTTTAACAGATCCCATACTAACTTGGTTTACTCAGAGCCTGATGCAGATAGCAAACGACCTTTATCTCATCCACTATCCAAAGCAATGGGGTACATTTCACTGAGTTAGGTCACATGATTAGTCACCTGACCTCTTCTGGGTGACATCATCAGACCGTCCCCCAACCAGAATCTTATGTGGTCCTGGACAACTTTCCACATAGTTAAAACAGACCATTTTTCACCCATGGCAGCTTTAAGCTGACCACTGTTAGAAGCTTGAAGAAAATGAGATGGAATTTTAGGAAACCTAATTGGGAGAAATTCAGTGAAACTCTGGAATTGTTACCATCCCACTGCAGTCCATCCACATCAGCAGAGCCTGCAACCGTATCCATGGAGCCATCTTCAAGGCAGCATGTTTGTACATTCCACAAGGCTTTCGCTCTGTTTCTCTTCCACGTTTAGACACTAAAAACATTCAGAACTATTAAGGTGGTAAGAACTGTATGGAGACCCAGATATTGTTGACCACATAATAGAGTCCTTAGACACTGTGAGAGGAGGAAATTGGGAGGAAACAGGGAATGTTGATTTCACCCATTCTAGCCAGAAGTACTTGTCCCTTGGGACAGTACAACCACCACCAATGCTGCCCTGTTCTCCTGTCACTCCAAACCAAGTCACTAGCTGCTTGCTTCTGATTGTGAATAAACTTGCACAAAGGCAGATTCACGATGAATGGCAAAAATTTGGATGTCACAATTCACTTTGTCAGCACATATCGCTATTCACGAACATTGAATTAGACACTGTACAGAGCAACATCAAGCCCTGACTGATGGCAGGATACAATGATATTTCGCCAGAGTTCATGGAATACTCTGGAACCAACACCCATCAATAGCTATCCACTGTTCATGGGGTAACTTGCTAAGGATCTGGAGACCTTGCCAAAGGTGATCGCCCTTCTAAAACCCAGAAAACAGCCACACAAGGCAGCAAGCTACTGATTGAGCTCTTTGCTCTCTGTTATCTTCAAAGTCTTGAAGCAGCTCATCCTCCCGTATACATCTCCAGAAGTGGTGTTAACTCTCAGTATCAACCACACTGGTTCTGGAAGGGTCGAATTGCATGCAACCAAGTCCTAGTGCTCACTACATATACTGAAAACACGGTTTAACAAAACTCGAAGACAGAAGCTGTTCTCCTGGACCTGACAATGGCCTATGATACAGTTTTGCACACTATTCATCTGGTAGAACTGTCAAGAGCTCTCCCAGCATGGGTGGAAGATATTGTTGAACTTCTGATTCATGACAGTCAGTTTTGGGTACATATGAGAGACAGAACAAGTGCATGAAGACAACAATCCAATGATTTATCCAAAGGCTCTGAGTTTGCACCCACTCTGTTCAATGTACATAACCTGCCACTGACTCAATCATGAAAGTTTATCTATGCAAATGACATCCACTGTGACACTCTGTCTTGTTCTTTAATTTGGTGAAAGAACATCTTGAATGCTGACCTAGCCAAGATGGAAGCCTACTGTAGCAGTTGGTGTCTTCAACCAAAGTGTTACTAAAACTGTTCTGGGCCTTTTTCACTTCCACAATGCAAGCACTAAATGTGAGTTAAACATCATTCTCTGTGACTTACCATGACTCTTTTACTTTCCATACCCATCTAAAATAGACTCCTGCCAAAATCAGGGCCAGAAGTAGTCCAATCAGGAAGTTAGTCAGTTTGACATGCAGCTCAGGTGCACAGACACTTCATACATTGATCTGGAGCTGTGCTATTCTTCAGTGGATAACTTTGCTCCTGTGTGGTGTCATATGCCTCACACTAAACTGAACTCAACTATTTGTGTCATCAAAGACATCCTGCACTCCACTCCCATCTCACAGTTACCAGTTTTAAGCAACATAGCCCCTGTCAACATTCATCAAAGAGAGCCCACAGCTGGTGGAAAACCTAAGGGCCAGTTCAGGTATCACAGTGTAGAAGGACATTTCCAGTCACCCCATAACATGATTTATGTTAAGGCACCGACTGTGGTCTCAACTGCCAGACTGGAATCTGTCAATTGCTACCCTATGGTGCAATGACTGTTCAGCTAAAAACACTTCCTGGTCACTGATCTGACTGTTCAGCTTCCTGGATTTGACATTTGGGACCTTTTGGATGTCACTTCTGGACTCTGCTTAACAGGTTCCAAGCTGGCCAAGAAATAGGTGCAGCCAATATGTGCAGACACATGGGGTCTGTGTGATGATCCATTTTGCCACTGTGACCTCGATCAGGCAGTGAAGCATACTGTCAACAAGTGTCAACTGACTAGATTTTCACGGTGGCCTTATGGCTCTTCATTGCACTGATGAAAGCTGCTGCTGGGTGGCTCAGCAAGCATTGAAAATACAAGAAGAAGTAGGTCCCACATCTAAAATTATCTATGCAGACTGAAAGGTAGCATTTATTCTCTGAGTTCACACACCTCATCTTTGCCTACTCTGCCTTCAGCAACCTGTCCATATGTCCAGTAATTGCCAACAAAAACTCTCAGGGATGTCCCTTATGTACATGACTAACAGACTAACTCATGCATAATCTCTTCTCATCTACTTAGTCTAATGTCAGAATTCTCATCTTTACGTTAACTTGAATGGGGCCTGGCTTTCACCCTCAAGCAGAGCAAGGGCAATTTCTTTCTCCCCCCTTCTCCCAACAGTGAATGGACCAAAAGTGAATTCTGCAGGATACCAAATTAGGTTCATGAATAGTAATGGATTAGAGACACTAAAGGCAAATATTTTAAATATGTAAAATGTCATTCTGAATGAACATTTAATTTTAAAAATGCTGTTTTCTACATTTGAAAAGTTTCATTTGATCCAAATGTTTTTTTTTACTCTTTATCTCATTGAGAAAAACTAAAAACATAAATAAATTTGTTTTTAAAATAAACTATGTTTTTCTAACTTTTTTTTCAGTAAAAAAAACAACAAGGAGTTGTGTGGCACTTTAAGACTTTTTTTTTTTTTACTGGACTAGACTAACACAGCTATCCCTTTTGAAAAATTTTTTTTTTCAGATCAACCATCTTCTGGAGCATAAACTTCCTTGCAATTCTGATGTTCAGGACTTGGAAGCAAGATCCCTCAGCTTGGCCCTTTTCCTCTCTAAGGCGACTCCCACATCAGAGAGGTGTTTTTTTTTTTTAAAGGAGTTCCAGCGTCCCTCACCAGGACAGTTTAGCCCTGTAGGTCCCCGGGGGAAAACAGTCACCACATGGCCAGTTCAATTCTGGCTGCTAGTTCAGGGATGCTGACTCCATGCTAAGGCAGAAGACCAACGTTTGGTGTTTAAGATAGTTTTGTAATTGGTACCATGTGCCTTGCACCACTTTGTGGTGAGGGGAAATCTTAGCAAAAGCAGCAGTCTGAGCTGACACCTGTCTGAAGGGGAGCCCTGGCAGCAGCAGTCATCAGTCTTCGGCAGTGACTGAGGAGTCCAGAGCCATCTCTGAACCTGAGGATCCGTCGCAGTTGTGAGTCACCCTCTTTTAGTTAGCTAGTCAGGGGAATTGTTTGGGAGACTGCCCTATCCCCTGAACTGTGTCCTCAAACCAGGTGGTCCAGGTTTGGGGATTTTATTACCTACTGCTGCCTGTTGAACCATGGAGGGACCTCCTACCTAATCCCATTCCTGAGTGATTGTGGTTCTAATGAACCCCATTAGCCACATTGATAACTGCTCCATAGATGATCTCATGGTCACAGGTCACCAAGGGCCCTTACACAGTATACGTAACAATGGGCCACTAACATTTGCCTCTCCTATACCAGGACTGGGAAAATTCACGGGTATTGTCAGTGGGAGCACTTGTGATCCCGCGAATAGTATTTTACACTGTTATTTTATATATCCTCCTGTTTAATATAATTACTGGGTGGAATATATGATATGACTAGTGGTTAAAATTTTCCTCTAAAGTTGCCCTGGTGACTGAGAATGGAGCTGGGAAGAGAGACGTGTGTGTGAAGGCACCACCAAATAAATTCATATGTGGGAAGCAGGAACCAAGGCCAGCCTATCAAAACTCATAAGGAGATTGGCACTAAAGGAGGTAACCAGCTGGATGCCATATAGCAATGGCTCCATATTGTTTTACTAAATTAATGGGAGGAATGTTCACCCATGAGACTGATAAGCTCATGTATATTCACTGTTGAGACTCAAATATATTTCTGACAGAACACATATTTTTGTCATTAGAATAGGCCAGTGTTAACAGTGCTGAATTTTTCTAAACAATTTTCTAGGATATTTCTCATGTCCTCTACCAAAACCTACCACATCAGATATCACAAAATGATCTCTGTCCTCAGTTTTCAGGAACCAAGTGTTACATTTCTTAGAAAGGTCACAAAAAATGAATTTGTTTCCTAAGTGGTGCTACCCCATACCTTAGTTATAAGGAAATGTATTTCCTTAAAAGTGAAAACAAATAAACAGATACTCCAGTCCTTCACCTTCATACAAATTCCTACTTTACCATGTGACAAACCATATATATCCCTGTGCAAGTGGCTTATAACAGGGTAAAGTGGGAATTGTGTGGGGACCTCTTGTTAAAAGTACTGGTAACACATCACAGCTTTAACTTCAATGGGAGCTTTACCTGAACAAGAACTCCTGGATTTGAACTAAAGGGGCAGCCTGCATTTTGTATTAAGGAAAGAAAAGCTTCTGAATGCTAAGTTGGCATGCATGGATATTTATTTTCCATTAATATTTCTCTCTCTATATCTCTGCTTTTTTACCCCTTTGACCTGTGTATTTGTTTTCAACCCTGACTGTTTTCCTTCATTTTGCACCATCTGTTTTTACTCAGCACATTTCTCACCACACCCTCGACTTCCAACAGTCTTTTCTAGGCAAAAGGTGAACCCACTAATATCAGCCTTTCAGGTTGTTCAAGTGAGTTTGAAACTGGGCTGGAATGGTTCAAGTTTTAAACTTGTTTTTGATTTCACTGTTGGACAGGTGTGAGATGATTCAGGACAATGAATGCTTTGGATGGTCTGCCCAGGTTGTGAGCAGTAACAATTGAACCAAACTTACCTTAACAGCCTAATCTCAGATGCTTCTTCTGTCAAGCTGGGGTTCACTGGTATACAAATGTCACAGGTGAACTGTACTTGTGCATCAAGAGCAAAATGGACCTGCTAAATGTCCCTTTCAATACAACTCACTTGCCTGCTGAAATGGACAACTCACAAAAAGACAACATTCCTCCACTGCTGCAGGATGAAGAACTGCTCTGTCAAATGAGGCCTGGTGTGTATGTTTTTTTGATATCATCGATTAAAACGAAAAGCAATTTACTTACCAAGCCAACTTCTGTTTAAATACACTGACACAAATACTGGAGGGACTGTGAAGAAATCTACTACTGAGTTAACTTCCAGCCAAAACCATAGCTTGTCATTGGCCGCAATGAACTAGAAAAAGAAAAGGGGAATGGAATCAATGTATAAGTCTGTTGGTACTTTTTTCTTTTCTCATAGTGTTCTCCTCTCTGAAGATTAGGTTCCAGTTTTACTTTACTAGTTAATGGACCAACATTTGGTGTCCTCTGATCTATCTCAACTAGACAGTGGTTTTATCCGGAGAAAGTGGAGTACTTTTTGCATTATCTTGCAACACAAAAGGGAGGGTCATATATCAAGTAGAGAAATGAGGAACATTTATTCATTGAGCTCTCAGATTCGTTGCAAAGAGACAGATCCAATAATCATTCTCACAGCATTTAGCAACACTACTTCTGGTAATTTTTTAAAGAAAAGACATGGAAGAAGAAATAAATTGGATTTCTTTCAACAACTCCACTCAAATATTCTGAGTATTTGGCAGCAGTAACACTCATAGGTTTGGTACCCAATTTTTTCTGGCATTTTTATGATTTCCACAGGATCATATGGGCTATTCTTAATTTTAGGATTCCATTTAGGAGCTGAGCAACTACTGTCAGTCAAAATTTGGTTAAAGGTTACACATCAAACCCAGATGTACATCAAAGACATTTTTTCATCTACTTAGAGAAATCAGGGGAAATCTATGCAAGCTAGTGTTTGAACTCTGGACTATCAGATACAGAAATAATACCGCCTTTAATACTTCAGCTAAATACAATGTCTATCAGCCATCATTTATAGCCTTACCATATAATTATTTCCCAAGCTCCTGACTACTGGCTGCCAGGACCATTTAAAAATATTCTTTTACATAAAGTAATATGTGCTGTACACCAACTGCACTATAACTCCAGACATTGTTACTCACGGGCTTACAGAGATAACAATAAGATTAAGGTTCTGTCTCTAAAGAAAAAGGGTTCCAATATGAAAAATATTTCTTTACTAGGGAACTCACACTAAAAACAGATACCTTGTTGCTCTATGTTACTCAATAGAAATCAAAGTTCTGGCATGAAAATATAACAAGGAGATGTTGAATTTAGGCTAAAACTCAGTATCAACCCTTGTAACAGCAGTATCCCAGATACACAGGGGTTTTAGAAATACATACATGAATATATTTAGGCAAAACAGCACTGATTCTTGTTGGAGTTTTAGCCTCCCATAACTCAGAATTCCCTTGCTTTCAGAAATCAAGTCAAACTGTTAATGAAACTTTATTCAAACACAGTTTTCTGTTGGCAAAAGACCCTGGTTTTACTATAATGGTATTCAATACATATACTATGAAAGTAAGGTGAAGGTAATTCATTTAAATAATGAATAACACTCAAGCATATTCCATAAGTGTAGCAGTATAAACTCCTAGGGTAATCCTTATTACCCTTCAAGGGTTTGTGTTTCAACCACTGTTCCCTCTAAGTTGTGCACATGTGGGCAGGCACACAAGTCAGGAAACCCGTGCACACAACAAAATAAAGTGCACCCCAAAAAATTCAATAGCGCCAATAATGGTGCTCACAAAGAAATTTTTTTGCGCACACAGCTTATGAATAATTAGAGGGAACACTGGTGTCAACACAGAGGTACTTGACAATATTCTGTGCCTCCTAAAGCCATGATTAGTTTGTGGAAACCATAGCTCTATTATGCCTTATTGCCTATCTGGTAATTCATTTAATTTGTGTTTTGTCCTCATCCATAGTTGATGGCTTCTCTTTCTCAGTTGTAGCAAACTTGGATGCCAGCTGACTGAGAATTTACAGAGGATTCATGCATGTGTTTGGACACAAATATCTTCCAGAGCTGTTGATATAGCAATATTTGTATGATCGTGAGTTGCATTTCATTATTTCAGGGGTAACAGATGGAAAATGGTGATGTCAAGAAATTTAATCTGTCAGACTATAATGAAAGAACTTCAGGTGGGAAATGATTGTTATATAACTAGCAAATTCACTTCAGAGCCAGTTCTGCTGCCCTTACTCAAGTCAAGTAATAACTCCTTCCATACTCAGTGTAAATCAGCCTGGGTGATACATACATAATTCTGATTCCCTATATGTGTAACTGCAAAAGGTGTCACAGACCTATGAAGATATTAGGATACCTCTCAATTTTGGTTCCTTGTAGTTTACAGACATTATGTATTAAATTTGTTCCAACCAGCAGTATATCTTGATAGTATAGTGGTCACCTTTAAAAACCAAAACTAACTATACATCTTAGTATCTGGCATAAATTCTTCCATGTGTGGGACAGAATATAGGCACTACAGGTACTACTGTTGCTACTGAGATAATCTCATTTCTTTATCAGGAGGTTCACCTCTCTACCTAACCCGAGTCAAACTGATCAGGTAAAACAACTAATAACCCAGAGCTTTTGTCCAAGTCATAAACCAAGCTTTTTACTTGTTCCCAATAACTTGGTAAACTTTCTTCTTAACTTTTCACTTTTGAACACTACTCCACTTCCAAGTTCTGAGAAGAAACAAATGCTGAAGTGCCAAAATGCCACAGGAAATAAACACAGGATATAAAAGAAAGTTCATCACAAAGTGTGTTTAGAAGATTTCCAGTGCAGGTCATGTTGAGGTTCTCCCATCAGCACAAGTGATCATGTGGTCCTTGGAAACTTACACTATTCCTGCTGTTCGAACTATGAACAAGCAATGGTAAAGACCAGAGTATAGCCCTACCCCTTGAATTTAGCAAAAGAAAAAAAAAGCAGTAGCAATACAATTGTTCCATTTTTTTAAAAAATGTGTAGTGTTCTTAGGTACCTTGATTACTGAATGCCCCACCTGATTCACAGTCGAAAACCCAACTTTCTGAAAGTGGGCAGGAACTACCAATGATTCATTTTTAAAGTAAAATTTTCTCTAAGAACTTAGTGCTGCAACAGGTGCGAGTTTGAGAGCCTTGCAGACTATAAATATAATACAGGTTGCAGCAGTGAAGTTCTAGCAAGAAGGCAGTTTAATGCCAGTTTTTGTGCCAGTTTTTTGATGTAGACATGAATCCAGTGGGAACTGGACTGAGACCTAATTCCACACAGGCCAATGAGCAGTATCAAATGATGATAGATTGCAATTGACAACCTAGATCAGTACAAATCCACTTAGGGATCCATTTTGCTCGTCACTGTTACTGAAGCCTGGTCAACACTGCCAGCAAAATTCAGCGGCAGTCAACGGGAGTTATGCAAGCTATGCAGAAATGCATAGTCATCGACTCAGTGCTACACTCTTTGGAGAGGTGGTTTTATTAAATTGACTTCTGGATCAATTAAGCGGGTCTTCACTTCTGCTCAATCGATCAGATGGCAGCAAATTCATTGCTGTCAGTGTAGGAATACCCTGAGAGGCTCTCAGCCCTCAGCCAAAATCTTTACTTACAGATCTTAGAAGCCATCTTCATTTGTTTCACCAACTGCAAACAAAGAGCTCAGCAGGTGTCAGATGATTTCTGAGTACCATTATTGCACTCCCTCCTCTCGCCCACGCTACATAATTCCAGGTACTTACACGCAAGCCGAAGTAGAGTAGGAAGAATACGTTGAAAGCCATGTCTATCTGTAATGTGAAATCTTTGTAGAAGTTCTGGCAGGATTCTATTGGGCTATTTGAAAAAAAAAGAAATCAAAGTGAACTAGTGGTATCAGAGTGTGTGTAAACTGTCAAAATACACTTTTTCTTTTCTTTCCCCTCACCCACTTTATTTTGATAAAGTCTTGAATTTAGGAACTATCATTTTGTTTTTCCATCCCTCTGCAAAGTACAAGCAGGCATTTCCAAAAGGAACATTTAATGCATTCAGTTAGTCAGTCATTCATTCCTAATGCTCACATGTTCAGGTGACTACCTGAAAAGAAACATGCAGACACCTTTTAGGAAAGACAAGCAGGAGAATACCTTGGCATCCCCCTAACTCCACATTAACCCTTAAAGAACTGACTTCTTTTTATTAGATACACAACTAATTGCTTAAGAACTAAATCTAACAGGCATACAATTACACTGAAACATTAAACATTTCAAATTAATGTCATAATGTAAAACCTTAAAAACTGTAGTTGCTTATGAATGCATCACCCATTAGCAACCTGAAAGACTTTGTCTTGATAGATTCCTTATTTGTTTTAATAAAGTGATTTTTACGTGTCTAGTTACATTATGTACAGTACTATGCGCTGACTAGGAAATCAGTATAGCCCACTAGTAATATCAAACAATAAAATTGTGGGATTTGAAGCAGTACTCTAAGGGTTAATTTTTGCATGCAGCTTAATTATTTACCTTTCTGTGTGCAAGCAGACATTGCACATTCTAGCATACTATATTAAGAGTAAGATAGGTCCAACTCCAAAGCATACTCTATACAAACTGGTACTTTGAGGTATACTTAGATCTACCAGCTCATAGAACTAAGGAAGGAGACCTCTTTTATGAATAATCAGTGCTTTATTTTTGAAATTCCTAGACCACTTTAGGGAAGCCACAGAAAGGTCTTCAGGTTGTAGACCAAGGGAAAGAGCATGTCACAATATATATAGCAAATGAACATTTAATCACCATAGTTACAGAAGCGAGTCTGAACAAGCTCTCTCCTGACATCTAATAATGAGCTAGGGAAGAGGACTTCAGGAGCCGATCTTGTTTATCAGAGCACACTCACCTTATTGAGGTGCTCAGCATGATAGGACTGCTTTGACCAAATGATCGCTTTTGGCTAGTGTTGGATTACAAGTCACTTTGTTATTGGGGCAGATATACTAACAGGATGTTATCGTCATTGTGTGAATCAAGGGCAGCCGAACTGTGCTTGGCATATCCTGGTCGAGGGACTTACCCTCAACTAAACTGTATTCAGTAGGCAAAGGACATGAATGCCAAAGCCCAGTGCACTGGAGAGAGGACGGAGAAGCTAGTGGTGTGGGATCTACCTAAGGATTAGAAACATCATTTGATTCTTCCTCTATCTACCATGTAACACCAGAGCTGATTAAGACTCAGTTGAGAGTCTTATTACATACCAAAGAACTGAAACCACTGATAAACAGGTGTAAGCATTAGACCCACTTGGGATGGGTTTCTGAGACAAGATATCACCCAGCATGCTGTAGCAGTGAGGCTCCCCAACAGCCACCAAAATCACTGACAGCTGAAATCACAGGGAGCTGTGTTAAGTGGTGGGGCCTCAAGGCATCCTATAGAGTCCAGCAGGGCAGCTGGCAGAGCAGAATGGCTGTCACAGAAGAATGAGCAAGCTACCTTCTTCCTTTCTCACCCAGCCAAGGTGTGAGATGAACCTTGAAGCTGTACCTCTGAACTCTGAGTCTGAGCTAACCAAGGACAACAATGGTGAGTGGGGTACTGTGAAGGGAGGGGCACATTATAGGAACTTCTGGGTGCTTGACTTAAAGTGAGGTAAAAAGAAACTGCCTAATTTACTCTGGGGTAAATGTTTTGCTCATGGTTTTATGCTTATGAATCCTGCTTATGGCATTTTCCCCAGTTAATGCTGGGTCCCTTTCCTCCTTTTATTAGAAGTTTCTTTTCTAAACTCAGTCGCTGAGCTTGTGAGAGGGGAAATATTGCCTTTAGAGGTGCTCAAGGGACTATGTGTAATTGTCCCAGGTTACCGGGTGGAGGCTTGAGCCAGTTTCATGTAATAATTGTTGAAAGAAACCCCTGTATTGCACCTGGCCCTGGTTGCTGCCAACTCCTACTGGCAGGAGTGTTAGAGTTTCATAAAGAGGAAAGAGAAAATGTACTCTAACTGGAAAGTTCTTGTTCATTTAGAATAATGGATAATACACTTTTAGGATAGAGATGTGGAACCTCTTTGGCTTCCCCTGTGCAAATAAATCAAGGAATACAATACCAGTTAGTATAGTTGTACCTCTGGAAATATGATGCTAAATTGCTCAACAAGCAATATTCTATGCATTATGGATGTCCATAACCTAACTGAAGGCATAAAAGAAAGTAGCTGGGCTATCAGGTCATTTTATACATGCAACCAAATTCTCTCCATTTCTCCATTTCCATTACAGGTCAAACACAAAAAGTTAAGTACAGCATGCCCGCTCTTGGCTTTAAATGCATAAAATATGGTAAACATGTCCCTGCCATACACTGGCCTAATATATTAAGAAGCCTCAGTGCTGTAGGACATTATTTAAAATGTTTATAAAGAAATACTCTTTTGCTAAATAGTGAACATTATGAAACATGTATTGTGGCTAAAAAAAAAAGTGATCTACACAAGGAAGCAGAAGGAAAAAAATAGAGATTAATGCATGGCATTGAAATCTGCATCTCACACTCTACTCATACAGATTTAGCTACAAAAAGAAGAACTGGATCTAATAAAAAAAAACTGATAAGTCAGCCTTCCATGAGGGCATTTTTGAGAGCAAAGGACATTGTTATAACAGGCTGGCTTCACAGTTGAGTCATTACATACCATAGCAACAAAAATCAAAGGAAATACAATAAAAACAGAAAAATTATGCTACACTAACACAAGGTCTGAAGACCTCTAGCTCCCAGTTACATCACTGTAAAATCAGCAGTAATTTTGCAAAGTCAAGGGAATTACACAAGTGTAACAGCAGAAGAGAATAATCAGGTATACTGTCTTCCCTGCTACTGCCATGTAGCATTCCACATATTTGCTGTTGGAACAAGTCAACTAGGGTTGCAGTTAATGTCTACATCTCCGCATCACTGTCCTGTCCAGGAATCCACTAGAACAGTGGCTCCCAACCTGTGGTCCGGGGACCCCCAAGGGTCCATGAACATGTTGCAGTGGGTCCCCAGAGCCTCTCCCTACAGGGGCTGGAATCCAGCTACAGCCCCAATGCTCCCCACCAGGGCTGCCTTTTCCCTCCCGTGGCTGGATCCTGGCAGGGGGATGGGGCTGTGGCATCTCCCCGGCAGGGGCAAGGGCAGGGGGCTATAGCTGCTGCGGCTCAGCTCCCCAGCGGTGCAGACCATGGTGGCGACAGCACTGTTTGCCATCTGTCCCAGTGGCACCACCAGAGTGAAGCAGGCAAGAGTCTGCCCATATGGGCCAGATTACATAATTAGCCGGGGGGGGGGGGGGGCACAAAATTTTGTTGTTGTTGTTGTTGTTGAAAGGGGGTCCCCAGCCTGAAAAAGGTTGGGAACCACTGCAATAGAATTTTAAAGATTAGGTGATACTGACCACTGCTTCTCATGTTTCTACCACAATTTGGAAAATGAGCCTCTGATCCAGATTCAGAACTCAGTGTGTTATTAAAATATAAATGATACTACTATGACTCATTCCTCACAAGTGTAACTTATTTCAAGTCCTGCATTTTTAGTCCCCAAACTATTCCCACTGCATACAAAATAGGGAGTAACTCACTTTCAAAGTTGCAAATTATGTGGGTCAGAAACATGGGATCATGGAAAGGAAGGAAAGCTCTTTACACCCAAAAATGAATTTCACAGTGCTTTGACTTTCCTGAATGAACGATGTAGTGGTGAGTCTTTATCATCTGTTGTGCCTTGCTTTTGGACTATGACATTTTGCTGTGGAGTAAGTGATACCACACCCACCTGTAAGCAACGGCATAGCTACAAGTGGGCCTTCCAAAGCTCCACTCCTTCAACTGGAGCTGTCTCAGCTGGTGGCTTCCAAATCCTTCCAGACACATGACCGGAAGCAGGAAGTTTGGGAAGCAATAAGCCAAGAATCAGCATAATGCCTGACACTCCAGTTGCCTTTGGTTAGTTTCTAGGCTGGTGGCTTTCCCAAACTTCATGACCAGGAGTCATGGCTCGTACATGTGTATTGAAGGCTATGTGTTTTTTAGGAAAGACAGACAGAAAGGCAAAGGTAGGAGAATGGCATTGTATATCAATGAGAAGGTAGACTTCAAGAAATTCAGAGTGATGTAATTAACAAGACATTATCTATCTGGGTAAAAATCACACTGGGGAGGAAAGCTACTAGAGTTTCTCCAGAGACAGTACTTGGGGTGTGTTAAAGACCGCTTGGATCTGGTTTAGACTTGGATTGGGACCTCTTTAAAGCCTTTAAAGTAGTAAATATTATTGGAAACTGTGTGATTATGGGAGACTAACTTCCCAGGAATAGATTAGAGGACTTGTGATAGTAGAAATAAAACCTCACAGATTTTCCGGATGTGATAGCTGATGAATTCTGTCTCCAAACTGTTACCAAACCAACAAGAGAGGTGCCATCTTAGATTTGGCACCTGTGAGTAGTGAGTACCTTAAAGAGGAACTGGTTATAAGGGACAACCTTGGTCCAAGTGACTATCAGCTAATTCAGTTCGAACTAATTGGAAAGATAAACAAAAACAAATCTGTGACTAGGTTCTTTGACTTTAAAAGGACTAATTTTAGAAAATTAAAGGAATTAATTGGAAAAGTAGACTGGGCTGAAGAACTCGAGCATGTAAAGGTTGAAGAAGCTTGGAATCACTTCAAGGCAAAGTTGCAGGAAGCATACTTTCTGAGGAAGGGTAAAAAATTAATAGAGAAGAGCTGTAGAGCAAGCTGCATCTCAAAAAGGTGATTGGGAGAAAGCACAGAGCCTACAAGGAGTGGAAGATGGGAGAGATCAGCAAGGAAAGCTACCTCTTGGAGGTCAGAGCATGTAAAATTAAACTGAAAAAAGCTAAAGTCAAGAGCTGGACCTTAAAAAGGGTATTAAAACTAAGAGTAAAATGTTCTTGAGACGTATAAAAAAGAAGAAAATAACAAAAAAGGAAGTGGAACCGCTAAACACTGAGGATGGAGTGGAGGTCAAGCATAATCTAGGCATGGCTGAATAGGTACTTTGCCTTTGTTTTTAAAGAGGGCGATGAGCAGCTTGGGGACAGAGTTAGGGTAGCTAAGGGGAATGAGGACATAGAAATGGAAATTACTATACCTGAGGCAGAAGCCAAATCTGAGCTGCTTAATGGAACTAAATTTGGGGTTCTAGATAATCTCCATCTGAGGATGTTAAGGGAACTGGGACTTGAAATTTCCAGCCAATTAGCAAGGATTTTTAATGAATCTGTAAACTCGGGGGTTGTATTGTATGACTGGAGAATCACTAATATAGTTTCTATTTTCAAGAAAGAGAATAAAAGTCATCCAGGTAACTACAGGCCTGTTAGTTTGACCTCAGTAGTATGCAAGGTCTTGGAGAAAATTTTGAAGGAGAAAGTACTTAAGGATATTGAGGATAATGGTTACTTGGATAAAAGACAACATGGCTTTAACAAGAAGTAGATCATGCCAGACCAACATGATCTCCTCTTTTGAGAGGACAACAGATTTTTTAGATAAAGGGAATGCAGTGGACCTAATTTACTTAGATTTCAGCAAGATATTTGATACATTTCCACATAGGGAATTATTAGTTAATTAGAAAAGATGGGGATTAATATGATTATAGCAAGGTGGATAAGGAATTGGTTACAGAGGAAGCTACATCAGGTCATACTAAAGGGTGAACTGTCAAGCTGGAGGGAGGTTACTAGTGGAGTCCCTCAGAGATTGGTCTTGGAACCGATCTTATTTAAGCTTTTTTTTACTGACCTTGGCACAAAAAGCGGGAATGTGCTAATTAAATTTGCAGATGACACCAAGTTGGGAGTTATTACCAATACAGAGAAGGATCTGGATATTACACAGAAAGATCTGGATGACCTTGTAAATTGAGTATCAGGAATAGAATGAAATTTAATAACATTAAGTGCAGGGTCATGCATTTAAGGACAGATAAGAATTTTTCCTATAAGTTGGGGATGCATCAGTTGGAAAAGACGGAGGAGGAGATGGATCTGGGCATATTGGTTGATCACAAAACGACTACAAGCCATCAATGTAATGTGGCCGTAAAAAAAGCTAATGCAGTCCTAGGATGCATCAGAATAGGTATTTCAGTTAGAGAGATGGAGGTGTTAGCACTGCTACACAAGGCACTGTTGAGTCCCCATCTCGAATATTGTATTCCATTCTGGTCTCCCATGTTTAAAAAAGATGAATTGAAATGGAAATAGGTGCAGACAAGGGCTACAAGGATGGTCCGCAGAATGGAAAACCTGCCATATGAGAGGAGATTCAAGGAGCGTGGCTTGTTTAGCCTAACCCAAAAGAAGGGTGAGTGGTAATATGATTGCTCTCTATTAACACATCAGAGGGATAAATAGCAGGGAGGGAGGGGAACTATTTGAGTACAGCACCAATGTAGACACAAGACCAAATGGATACAAACTGTCAGAAAATTAAGGTGCAGGTTTCTAACCAGCAGAGGAGTGAAGTTCTGAAACAACCTTTCAAGGGGAGCTGTGGGGGCAAAAAACATAACTGGCTTCAAAACTGAGCTTGATAAATTTGTGGCGGAGATGGTATGATGGCATGGCCTACTTTGGAAATTGACTGACCTTTGATCTTTAACTACAGTGGCATAAGAAGGAGAGTATGTAGATGGGGTGGGTTCTGAGTTATTACAGATAATTCTTTCTTGGGTGACTGGCTGATGAGATTTGCCCCCATGCTCAGGGTTTAACTGATTGCTGTATTTGAGGTGGGGAACAAATTTTCCCCCAAGGCTGATTGGCTAGGACTCGGGGGATTTTTCACCTTCCTCTGAAGCATTGGGCATGGCTCACGTGCTGGTGAATTCTCTGTTTCTTTTAAGCCCTTAAATAATGATTTGAGGACTTTACTAACTCTGCCATAGGTTAGAGGCTTTCTGCTGGAATGGATGGTTCAGGCTTTTAGCCCTGCATTGTGAAGAAGGTCAGACTAGCTGATCATAGTGGTCACTTCTGACCTTAGAGTCCATGAGGAAGTTTGGGAAGTGCGTGCTTTTTGTGAGCCCACCTGTGCTAGCCACAGGTCCAGCTAAAATATCCCATCTGATTATACCCTGGACCATAACCATTTTCCTCCCAGTGCTGTGGAAAATAGTGTTATCATAGGTAGAGCCCTGTGTGGATACAAAAATGTGGAACCACATCCGATCTGCATCCGCTCAGTGACAGCATTGATCCAATCCGAAATCAGCATAACAGGGTTTAGCTGCATCTGTAACCACGTCTGCAACGTAGCTTGGGCACACATGCAGCATTTCAGACTCTGATTGGTTCATTCCCCTTTTTTCTTTCTTGTTTGTGGTTCGTACGCTGTGCTATCAATCAGATTTCCCTGCCCACCAATGAAATCTCTGATTGACAGCAACGGCTTGTGAACTGGAAACAAGAAAAGGAAGAAGTGGGCAGGGGAATGAGCCAATCAAAGGCCAGCAGTGAATCTCCAAGCCCCACCCTGAGACTCAGATTGACTGGCAGATCACAATCTAGGATTGACCAGAGCACTTCATGGTTCCCGTGCATGCTGCTGACACAGATCAGAGCAGGGGCTTCAGCAATGGATCACACTGTTATACAGTAAAAATAGAAGCTGCATGCGTAAGTCAATCCGCAGCAGTGGGTCTGCGGGTGCAGGTGTGGATAACCGCAGATCTGCAGCAGATACCCGTGGATTTGCAGGGCTCTAATCATAGGTTCCTTTCATTTCTCCCAAATATACAAATAGTATACATTTCATGAAATAATACGTACAAAAGATTTTACCATGACATCCTGAAAAGGGTCAGCATAGGAAAACATGTCTGACAGCTAAGCATGGAGATTTGATACAGTGAAATTTAATGATGGCACAGTTAATTTTCTACTCATGACACTCACTGCCAGAGCAGCGCGTGGCAACAGAGCATGGCATTACATGGTCTTTCTCGGCAGCCCCCTCCATTGACAACTATTTTGGCTCTATAATGGCCTGCCTCTGCTGTCTGTGTCTTCCATAGGCCAGTGCTGTCATCAGATCACCTCATTCCAGCTCTGTCTCCTTCCTCAGTAATGAATCCACACCAACATCTGAACAGAACATCCTTTTGTGGCCCGTCTTGGGCTACACTGAAACTCCCTGCTATGAAGGCCCCTACTGGAGAGTTGTATTTTGGTCCTCTGTCAAAAGCACTGCCTCTCAGGACTTATTCCCTGAAAGCTTTTTTTTCCTAGCAGGTTTCCCATTGCCTCCCCTCTGCAGGGACTCTGGCAGCTTACCCCAGGTACTTTCCTGTTTGTAATAGATCCTATTCGAGGGCCTCCCACAGGAGCCTGGCCGCCTGCTCTCTATGATTCTCTACATCCCACCTTCACTAGATCCTTCTCAGAGACAGAGCTTCCCTTGCTCTTCTCTGGGTCTCCTCCTTTACTGAGCTCTCTTCCCACTCTGTGTAGTCCTCCCTGACTCACTTGCAGCTGAGAACACTGGTCGCAATTAAGTCCCCTAACCTGCCTCATCTGAGGGATAACTGCTATCTCACAGACGAGGCACAACCCAAGTCCCCTGAAAGGGGCAGGCAGCCTATTACAGGCTACAATTGCTTTCCACCTCATTTGTCTGTAATAAGCCTAGTCCACAAAAAAAACAGAAGCTATACACAAGAGTTATGCAACTGGTGGGTCTATGCAGAAGGTAAACATTTGTATTAAATTGCACATTACTGGAATTGTTTGTATTGTGTTTTCAGAAATGATCCTGAGCATGTGGAGAGCATAGCACAATGTCCAGCTTGAATAAACTGAAGTGATAAATA
This sequence comes from Podocnemis expansa, assembly GCA_007922195.1. Classification (NCBI taxonomy): domain Eukaryota; kingdom Metazoa; phylum Chordata; order Testudines; family Podocnemididae; genus Podocnemis; species Podocnemis expansa. The sequence goes on along the minus strand of ML681981.1, from coordinate 42,518,517 downwards.
TACAGTTGGACAGGCTGGCACACTGTCTCTATCTCTGACACATACACACCCTGCTAGTTTGTTCAATCTGATCAAAACTTTTGTTCTATGGAAAATGTTACAATAAGCTTGCTCTGTAGATGTAGGCTTATGAAGCCCCACAGGGCATCTACACCAAAGGCCAAACCACTATCCCAAACCTGACATCAACTGACGACAGAATTTTAACAAGAGGCTCCCAGGAACCTGAAAAATCCCCTGCAATTCATCACTTATCACAAAGTCAGGGTGGAGTGTGGCAAGCATTGGTTAAATGGAAGAATGAAACTCTGAATATGGGTTTTCTTTTAATTACTTCCACAACAAGAATCATGGATTTTTACTTTTCATATTCACTTTTCTCTGATTTGGGGAGTATTGACAAAAGACCATTACTCTGTTCCTGGACTTAGATCACATATGGTGTTTTTAGAGTGGAAGGGGAGGAGTAAAAAAAATTTAAAAGGCTTTCTGGGGGGCGAAAGCAGCTTTATACACTATATAAACATGACACTGACACTTCATGAAAACAAGCTTTAATGTGAAATGTATTGTATTTCCTGGTCAGAGTCCAGTTGGAAACACAAGAAAATAGTCTTTTTTCACAGTATTTTGGTGCTTGATTGAAAACCATTATCCACCGGACACGTAAAGTACGGTCATGATCAGTGCACACTCCATGCTGCAACACATGCTCAGCCACGACTTAGGAGGATCTTTTGGGGAGAAGAAAAATCAGTTTTAGTTGGTCCAGCCAATCTTTATTCCATTGCAGACCTGACCAATCAAGCTGACTTTTTTTTTTTTTTTTGGATGTTCTCATAAGGCAGATACCCTACCCTATGACAGTAGTGGTTGATCATTTAACCTAGGTCAAATTAAAACTGTTATCCTATATCTCATTACCAAATTTCTGTTGTTATATCCAGGAGTGCTGATGGCCTGGGAAAAAACCCAGGGCTTAGGCAGTGAGACTTGGGGCTTGCATGCAGCCGCTGTAGCTGCCGCCGAAGGCGGCCCAGTGGCAGACCTAGGGCTCAGGCACTGGAACCCAGGACTCAAGCCCTATAAGCCCGGCACCAGCTGCGACCCTGGTTATATCTCTGTATTGGGGGGAATTCTGTGGGTCCTTTTAGAGGATCAGTTCTTCCAGTTGTCAGATTAACTGCTAGTTTATTTTTTGTTCTTGTAATTTGTGGCAAGGGCACCTAGACCCCCCCCTTTTTTTTTTAAGAAAGAAAGAAAGAGCAAGGGTTTTTTTCTTGTTTTAAATTGAAATAAAATAGTTATTAACTGTCAGGCCATATTTAAAAAATTTATGTTTGTAAAGCCCTCTGAAGATGAAAAGTGCTATGTATGAGCCAAAGAGAACACTATTAAAGCAACGTTTCTGCCCACTGGTATAGTTTAGTATTCAAAGTGTAGGAAACAAACAGTTAATGTAATGAGACCATTGATCAAGTAAGTATTGTAAGCAAGTATTGTAAGTATTTCAAATCCTGTGTCTTTGGTAACCTCAGGAGCGTTCAGCAACAAGGGGCAATATGGAGGAAAGCTACTACCTATCTTAATTAAAACCTACCTAGAATCTACATGACACGTTTCACTAGGAAGAAAAGTTTTCTTTTTTCCAGTGGAAGAGGCATGCTCTCTAACAGACCGCATATTATTTGTAGATGTTAGTGGATTGGGCATAAACCAAGTGATTAAGAGATCTAGTATGCCCCAGATGAGCAGTAGCGTGACACTTGACTAATGGCAGACAGAACTGGACAGATTTTACTTCCCACCCTCTGCCCCCACAAGTTGTTGGGAAGTAATTAAATGCACAATGGTAAGTGAAAATCAATGGCACTCCAATTTACTATCAGAAGAAATGGGGATGTGGAGATTGTCATTTTAAAATTAAATATAGAATGAGGCACAGGGATATGAGAAAATGTTTGTTTATAAACTCTAACATTATGTAAAAAGAAGTCAGTAAAAAAAAGGAACATATCAGGAGAAAGTCAATACATAATACAATACATAATTCAGGGGAGGAGGCACTCAAGAATTAAAAGGACCCAGGGATCACCTCACTGGAAGTCATCCATTTTACCTTTCCTCTTCCTAACAGTTTCCCTTTCAGAGTGCACACACTAGCACAGAGCTTCAATGTTTGGGTGGGAAGAAGTATTTATTAGCTAAAAAAATTGTTTTTAATTGTGTTGGTTCTGCAGGGACCATTTCTCAGAGATGCTGCACTCTTGCAATTCTCTCAGAAAAACCTATAGGCCTGATTCTGCAAGACCTTTTAACACCATGAAAATTTGGAGCAAGTCTGATAATGACAATATCCCCCTGTATTCCTTTTATATATTTTTTGGTGAGACAGCACTGAGGTGATTTGTTTTGAGGTATGTATGTGGTTTTAATTTTGGTTCTGGTTTTTCTGTTTCGCAGTGACATAATATCAACATGAAACTATGCCACAGACAAGAAAGTAACATTAATAAAGCTGAAGAAGAGTATAAAGTGTTACTCGGACTCTGGATAGCTTCACTTACCCTGGACAAAAAATGTCCTGTAAATATTATCAAATAATGAAATTTCTCTTACTTATTCCTATAAGAGCCACTGTGTAATTATAAATATGGATGTCTAGCAAGGTAATTTTACATTCCAGTGAAGTAAACACCATAATTAAAACAAATCAGAGTAAGACTCAATCAGAATGCAGTGTTACACAGTCATGGAAAGTAATACGGGACATGACAAGTTTTCTTTTTAAAATCCAAGTTCCATTCATTTCTTAACCATGTCTTCTGGATCAACCAAAGTTCCTTAATTGAAAAGGAAACAGTGCTTTTCTGCAACACGCATATTGATTTGTTTGAAAAGCAAGCCAGCTAGTTAAATGGCTAAGTTTGGAAGGCCTCACTTTTTAAAGTGTGAATCAATAATTTCTGCAATGCCCAAAGGCTTTTAATTATTTTTCTCATGGAGCAATATGGTATAGTCAAATAATTAGGAACGTTCTTTATTGATGGTGTTTTAGGTAGCATTACAAAAGACATGTAGGAAGGCTTTGTTAATCCCAAAAAGAACACTTGCCAGTTGCATTGGAACAACATTTTAAACAGAGTAAAGAGATTACCCACCACACCACTAATAGTGGGTGTCTAAGAGTAGCAGCCCTTACAATTAATATCCATTGAGCAAAGTGTTCACGAGACAAAGCTCACATACAAGTGCCATCTTGCTCTTCTTCATCCTCTTTGAGATTAACCATAAATGACACGTACTTTTGCTGACATACATTTTATAATTCTAAGTACCGGTTATTGCCATTTTTAATTTACAAATTCAGGGTCAGATTCTGATGTTATTAACTCCAGTTCATATGTGGAGTATGTTGATGGAAAATAATAGGAAAACTCCATTCTGTACTCTGTCCCAACAGACAGAAGACTATATGATCCTGGGTATAACCAAATAGGACTGTGATAAAGGGATGTGTATATTTCTATAGTTGCAATGTTTTCTAAAATATGACTCAATGCGAGGAGCTAAATTTTAACCCCATTAGTAAAATTAGGCCCAATTATGCTCCCACTGAATTCTATATGCGTTTTGTCATACAAGCGCCTTGTATCTCCTTCATTCCTTGCCACTGATGTTGAGATACTGACATTCTCACCTCCTCCAGGCTCAAATACCTAGGCTATATTTTTTAAATCATTCCTTTTTGTTTCCTGCTATTGCCAAATCCTACTGTTTCTTTTTTTACATGACATATTTTTTATCCTCACAGCTAAGACACTGACCATGCCCTCAATGTCCCTCTCTGACCTTGGTTACACAGCTTCTTCCTATTTCCTATCTCTCTCCACCCCATTTCTTTCTATTTGTGTCACATGAAATCATATTTCTTGCCTATCCCTTAGACTTCTTCATGCTCCTCTTTGAATCCATCCACTGGCTTATCATTGCCTAATGAATATTGTCCTTCCCACCTTAAACACTACACAGTTCTGCCTCCTGCCAGAGTTTTGGCCAACTTTCCCACTCCCTGGATGTCATAAACTACTTAATTCCTCCCCTTCATCATTCAAATTTCTCTCAAAAACTCATTAATGCAACAAGGCTCAAACACTAATCAACACCTCATGTGATGCCTTTACTCAACCAATTTAAAAAAAAACAAAAAGAATAAACCTCTTTTGTGTTTCCCAGTGTGTTTTTGACTACTTCTACAATTGACTTCAGTAAATTTCAAGCTCCTTGAGGCAGCTCCTGTCTTCCCTTCCTAAGATAAGGACATGATCTTGAATGATTATTTTCCTTCTCCTAACACAACATCCCTTTTTACTCTTTACAGTCTGGCATAGTACTAACTGGTACTAGAAAAATACTATTCTATTTCTAATCTAATTGAAAAATACATCTAAACTCATCTCCTTTGCAGATGCTATTTCCCATTAAGAAATATTACCGTTTTACTGAATTCTCAGGGCTTTAGGGAGCCTTGATTGACTTGCGACAATTTCTTCTAGATGAAACACAACAAGATGTTTTCCCTTTAATACAACAAATATTAATGTAAAAAACAGCAACTCCACCAGGAAAAAACAAAACAAAAATATTACTGTCAATAAATTAATCCATACCATTGAGTATACCCCCTATGGCATAAATACATTAGTCTTCATGTAATCAGGGCCAGAACCACACATCTTTGCTTCATGTTCTTTTGCCCATTTCACTCAAAGGGACCACTCTGCACCAAGAGGTATAAAATTCTTATCTGGTGGATGTGAGTTTTAAGAACGAAGAAGTATTTTATCAGTAAACAGGCTAACAAAATCATCAGTGAACAGGTGTTAGTGGTTCAGTTCTGCCCATTATAAATTTACTTGAACTGAGCTAAGTAAATGAGAGTTAAATTGGGCACTCTGAAAACAAATCAAAACATGAATGGGAAATGGTGATCACAATGCTAGTAGAGAAGGAGAGAAGAGCCTGGAGACAAGAGTCTTCTTTTTCCCTTCTATGTCAAAGGCAGATACAATCCAGCAGCCAGCATTCCCTATCAGGGTCACTCTCTCCCCAATTGTTATCTTGTTGAGGCAGGGACTACATCTTGTTCTGTGTCTGTGCAGTGTGGAACATCCATAGAAATTAATTAATGTTAAATGCTGTAAAGAAATAAAGATGGAATCCTTTAAGTAATGCTGTGGATAAATTCAAATGAATGTATGCTAGCAGTGTCCTGTGAGTAAATATCCTATAACAATGTCCAAATATATCAGTGATGATGGGACACTCTTTAGATGAAAGATTCCTAAGTGCTTACACTAGGGTGAAATTCACTTAGCTGGGGCAACTGAGTAGAGAATTCAGTCGTACTGGTGAGGATGGAAATTGGGGACCTTTTCCAACAAAAGCTATGCTTCACATCCTGTTTTGAGCTACTTAATCTGTACAAGCATAGATCCAGAAGCACTCCTCACTCAAACCAAACTTCACCTTTATGAGACCGGCAGAAGGCATGGTGGGCAAGGACTGTAGATACTGCAGGTGCTCTCCCCAAAGTTCTGTCTCTCCAAACATGAAGGTCAATTATAGTGCTTGTGCTCAGGTCTTCTACCCACATCCATATCACCCTGGTTAGAATTTTGATAGAGAGTTTTCCCTATCCTGGTTGGTAAGTACAATCATAGCTATTCCTGTCTCATGTTCACTTAAAGGTTATTCCTATTACTGTATCTCTCTCGGACATGTAAAACAGGAAGAGCCCCATTCTGCTCCAGCAGATGCAAGTCATCAGAATCTCTTGGCCAAATTCCATGTTGACAAAGTCATGTATGCTATAGTCATGTCACTCAGACTGATGCATCCTTCAGGAAGTGTGTGACATTAATGCAAACTGCACAAATAAAAAAAAGAGGATAAATGGGCTCCAGTAGGAAAAACATACTCCCCAACTTCATGGTGCACCAAAATCCAAAGAGCCAAATTAAGTTGGTATGATTCCAGTGTAACATACAATGCAGAACATAGTCACAACTATTTTCTAAACCATCTTATACTAGGTGCCTGACTCTACTCTCACATGCATGTGTTTTCCACTGGTGTAACCTGTATTACTTCAAACGAGGTATTCCTGGTTTATACCATTTCTAGTGACAGAACAATCAGATGCTAGCTGCTAACTTCACCTAGATAAATCAATGCAATGTGGTGGTGTAAATTATACAGGTACAACCCGATTGTTCTGTCATTGAAACTGATGTAAGTTAGTAACAACAACTGAAGTCAGATTACACCAGTAGAAAACTCATGCATGTGTTTGGCTTAATATGTCCATGTTACTCAGTGACCGCACTTGACATATCTTTCTTCAGTTGGAAATTTTCCCCAGGATGAAGGAGTCAGCCCTTGTCCTTCCCTAATACAAGTTTTCCTTGAATTTTAAGTAATCTTAAGAGTTGATAACTTCCCAATAACACCCTCCTTTTGAAATCTCAAATAAAAAAAAGTCAATGCTGCTGCAAAACAAAATGCTCAAAATACCAAACTATATATCTCCCTCTCACCACATGAAATTATTTGACTGTAGACAATTTTGATGTAACATTCAACCTCTCTTCTGGACTCAGTACTGAATTTGCAAATACCTGGCAACTCAAAAATATTTAAATTAACAATTGCTTAAATTAATAGACAGGGATTTCACTTTGGAAAATGCCAAACTTCATCTAAGGTGCCAAAACAATTATAACTAGGGTGGATTAATATTAATTGTCTGCCACACAGAAAGAAGAGATTATATGGCATTAATTGCACTAATGTGACATTAAAGAGCAATTTCACATGGCAATGACTTTACGTGACAGAATTGTATAAAATAATGTAACCCAGGGGGCCACTGTAGCACCATTCCTCTAAAATTGTATTTCCACCTCTCAGGTAATTTACAAAAATAATTCAATGCTACTTGTCATTTTTATTGTTCTCAGTATACAGGTCTCTAAGAAATAGCATGAAACCATGACAGCAAACAGAAAGTCCAGAGCTAGGTAAAACAACGTATCCTCTGTATAATCAGAAATGAGACAATCAGATTTTCAAAGCTCTTCAAATAGAATTACCTTGGAAAGGATATAGATCCCAAAGGCTTGCATTGTAAAGATAAATACATTCTCTCTCTGTCTTACAGATTTAATTTTAGCTTTTCATGGTGAGAATCATTTATATGCACACACAAAAACAAACCACAGTTAACAGGTCAGTGGTGAATGTTGATGTACCACCTAATAAACTGACAGCTATCTGTAAATTTAGCTAAAGAACATTCCCTTTCACACCCTGATTATTTAAGATGGCATAGCTGCCTTTTCTTTTGATCATCTCTCCCTGACAATTCTCCACCATGGATTCTGTTTCCATTTCCCTGACCTGCTACAAGACCATTCCTTCATCTTCTCTTTTATTGCCTTGCCTGTTGGTGTGTGGGTATAAGTAACTGTCCTCCCTCACAACTAAGTACACATCCCCCTGTACTATCAATTTTCCTCAGAATGCCTTACACTTGTAGAGTAGGAACCCATCCAGAACATCTACAGTCCTTTCATCTTGGTATTTGTTACCAGATGGTTTTCTTCAAAAGAAGTTTGCCAATGATCAAATTGTTCCTCATCAACATATAATTATTCATAGAACAAATAAAAATCCACCCTTCTGCCCTAAGGAGCTTATAGTCTAAACTGCATCTCTCACACAAACAAAAATGATGAAGTGGGAAAGTTAAAGATTTTAGCTCATTCTGTTGTATGACTTTTCTGAAATATTAGGTAAACAATTGGTAAATATTGTGTCACGGGTCATGGGAGACATCTGCTTAACGCAACTAATTTGTACAAAGTAGCAATAAATCAGAGTCTACAGTAAAGTATTTGTGTCTAGTGCATAAGAAACTGCAGTTGAGCTATGGAAGCTAAATGAACTACCTGAGTGACAGGAATGGACTGTCACACTGCCAGATTAGATATTCTGCTCTTTTGTTATGTTCTAGGGTGATCATTTAAAGTGACTACTCAGGGTATCAGTCTGGGAAATATTGTAAAGCAGTAAGAGTCTGTGTAAACAGAAAATAAAGACAGTCTTGAATTTTTCCCACCCAAGGTTTCCTGGGTCCCTAAACTATACAGTTCATCCAAACTCCTTTTATAACTTACAGAAACCCAAACTACTCTTACTGTATTAATTATACCTTCTGAAATCCATTCAAAAAGGGAATAAGTAGCCACTCCTGAGATGATGCAGGAAACCAGGAAATGACTGTCTATGAAACTATAAAGCACACTAGACTCAAATAATCTTTAACAATCCTGCTCTGTGCCCAACACTAATGTTGGGCTTCTTCCAGCACCCAGTGCTGTTTAATTCTTAACTATCCAAGCTGTACGGTTCTGGAACAGTTTCCCAATAGGAGTTATGGGAAGAAACTAATTAACTTTATGGGAGAACTGGACAAACTCGGAGTGAGATTGTATGACAAGAGTGCTTGCCTTTGTGTGGGGCAGGGCTTGGCAGCCCTGGAGGTCTCTGCTGGTCTTACATTTCCAAAGGTCATACTTCTGGGCTTCAGCAGGTCATCTGCAGGAGTAAGGAAGGGATTTTCCACCATTATATTCTGGGACCTGTTTTTTATTTCCTTCCTCTAACACATCAAAGATGGGACACTGAATTGCTGAAGAGTTCACAGGCTAGGCCAATGTGCTCAGGTGGCATGAAGCATTTTCTCTTTTGGCTGGCTGATTCTTGTCCAGAATGCTCAGCATCTGTCTGACCAACACATGGGTTTAGGAAAAGAGTTTTCGTGCAGGCAAGAATAGCAATGACTTCAGGGACTTTTCATCTTCCTCTGCAGCGTGAGGGTGTTGGTCAATTGCTGGTGTCATCTGGCCATATCCCACTTAATCAATTCCTTGCCAATGCTGGAGCTTTGGGCATCGTTGCAGTTCAGTCCCTGTGTTCATTTTGCCTGTGGCACAGAATTGTTTAGTGTCCCATTGGCTGTAATAATTTGGTGTAATTTTGGTGTGTCATTAGCACGTGAATGCTGGGCAGTGTTGGTGGCCTGTGCTATGTTGGAAGTCCAGCTAGATGATCTGGTGGCCCTTTCTTTAAACTCTATGAATCTAAATAGTGTATTAGCTCCACCTGGAACTTCTTGGAACCACAGTCTGTGTGACTCAACTACTAAAAGCCATAACTACTACCAAGTGATCTTGTGTATTATTTGAGGGAAGCCCTGCTGGTTTATTCTCACTGTGCTTCACCGATGGAAAAAGATAAGTTCCCTGATTACATATCCTGATACAACATCATTCTCTCCGCTGTTAAGGGTCATCATGTGGCACTCTGCTAATGTCCTAGGCATCTCATCATTGCATAAACTTTCTATACTCGATCTGAGCTAGGAAATCCAGGTGGCATTTATCCCTAGATCTTATAAAAATCTGTGCCTATCCCTTTACTGCCTCCTGCTTCCCCTCAATCTCCCTTTGAGCCCCGTTAACATCTTTGTAACTTTTAGTGACCTTGCCCCCACTGAATTTTGTAGTCATCTTATGTGACTCTCTTTCCATCTGCATATTAAAGCACACTCATAATTTTTTATTCCCAGAAGTTTGAATATCAGAGCTTCTCCAAATGGTGGACAAGATCACACCCTATTAGTATGCAGCACTAGCTTACAATGGCAAGAGAGAGTAACTAAATGCAGATCCTCTCAAACATTCACAGAAAAGTCATATTTACCTTAGCTATCATATTTGTTAAAATGTGACAAATGGTGTGATAAAGAAAGCCAATGTTTTTATGTCTCTATCTGTTAAATAATATGAGCTCCTAAAAATACAATATGGCAAACAAATACAACAGAAAAGTAATTTTAGAAGCTACTAGCTTAATTTTCCTGTTTCAACTTTTCAGCAATCACAAAATGACTCCAAGTGGGAGACTTGAGCTCCATCATCAGCACAACAGGGAGAATGCAGAACAGCTTCATAGCCAGGGCGGGAGGCAACATGAGGAATTATATAGATAGAATAAATGATTTACAGCTCTTCTTATCTGACAACATATCAAAATGCTTTACAAACATTTGTTAAGCTTGTAACAGGTACTGAGGGAGGGAAGCATTTTTATGCCAACTGGTGGGGAAAACTGTTGCACAGCAATGTTAAGTTATATAGGACCCTCAGTATGTAGGAAAAGGAAAAAGAGTAGGGAATTCTCAGGGCTGCAAGACATCACACCACTGCCATTAAAAAAACAATGCTCTTTAAGCAATTTCCATTATTCTGTTCTATTCTCAATATATTTGACTGTATTCACTGGCTTCTTTAAAAGCAAATGTTTTATGTAGTTTTCCACGCTTATAGTTCCATTTTTCTTGCATAAAATGCCATTAACATGAATACTAATTCAAAGTGTATGCATGTGTGTTTATGAAAAAATGCATAGACCCCCATGCATCATAGATTGCTAGAGAACAGTTATTCAGTCCTGAAAAAACCACAAATCGTGCATAATATTTGAACACATACTGGACTCAAGATTCAGGTAAATACACTTGCTCATCAATAATAACACCAAACAATTCAGAGAACAAGCTTGACATACCATATATTTGATATTAAGTATTCCAGCATTGGTATTTCACTTTCTGCAAAGTCCCAATCTTTAGATTTAGTACTAAATCACATATTAGATGAAAAGTTTCTGCCAACAGATCTAAGAATATATATTAACAAAGTGCTATTTTGGATGGCCCAACCAGTTTGCCAAAGGAATTTAGTATAAGACTGTCATTCTTCATTTCACATCTCCGTCAATATAATTGGTGGTGGTGGTGAACAGAATTCATTTTAAGGTATTCTGTAGGTTAAATATGGCAGAAAACAGTACTTTCAGTGGTCTCCCAAGGCATTATACCTGAAAAGAACTGGCATTTAGCCCTAACTATTATGGAGCTTTGTGATCAGTGGAATGCTTACCTGACTTTTGATTGCTTTCAGCATCACTCACCCCTCATCTAATAAGTAACAACAATAGCAAGTAGGTGGTATGCCCTTTCTCACGCTCTCCTGCTGCCCCAACCATTCTCTTGGTGCTTATCCATTCAGTTAGATACCATATTACACCAGCCATTTTAAATTGACAGACCTGATACATACTGCTGCTGATTTAGTTCTATAACAGAGCTTAACTCCAGATACTGATTGCCACAATTTATATTTACTCAAAGTTTCTAATTTCATGTTTTTAATTCTGGTTCATGCACTTAATGCTTAGACTGCATTCAGTGTATAGGCCATTAGGATAAGCACGTTGACATGCACAGGCAGTACAAGAATCGAATATAATTAATCCCATAGACAACCAAGAAGATGAAGTTGCATCATGCAATGAAATCACAGCTTGGCCTTGGCTGCCATGCAGAAAAAACCTACATCAATGAGTCTGCAGTGCGGCTCCTAGGTAAGAGTTGATATGAAAGAGGTGGGTTATTTCAGCAATGAAGACACAGGCTGAAAATGTTTATACTACTATAAACAAAATACTGTACATAGCACCAGCATTACATACTAGAAAAGGAAGTTCTTTGGAGGAGAAATATAATGAGTTTGAAATCCAATCTATGCTTTTTATATGCATGTTGTTTAAAAATGTAACCTTATTAGCGCTTTCAGACCAAACCTTAATTTTCAAGATGCTTTGAAAATTCAGGGAAAAACAAGGCATAGATTAATAATGACATACACTGTAATTTCAAAATGCCTGCAAGATTCAGTAATTGGGGAATAATTGGAGCTAGTAAATACACAAACATATAGCAGAGAATTTTCAATGAGGCATACAGAATTTAAATCACACAACTTCCAGATTTGAATGCATAATATATTGCACTTCATGAATATTGATAAGGTAAGGAAACTATTAGGTGTGAAGTGTTTTCTCAATAATCATTCTGCTCCTTAACTAGTAAGCCACATCGTTTCCTCTGAAGAAAGTGCACTATATTGCATAAACAGCACTAAGTCTTAATAGCTTTTATCTTTATTCACCTTCATGGTTCTCATTACTGTAAAAATGTACCTTAGATAACATGGTGGCCACCTGTCGTGTGTTTAAAGGGACATCCAAAATCTGGCACCCAATATCTCACAACCTAAATGCAGCTAGCTGCTACTAAAATACATTTGATCAGATACAGCTTGTTTTCAAGAAATACTTAAGTAATGTGTAAGTTTACTTCATGAAGAAAATATTGTGTGGTGCTACTCTATTACAAATAAATTTTGTTCCATAATTTTTGTCACTTGTCAATTATTGTTCAAGCAATTGTTCTTTATTTCCTTGAAACGTAGGTGATCACAGTAGGTGCATACTGTAAATCCCAAACATATCAGCTAATATAAATGAACATTTCAGAAAACACTAAAGATCATTTCACTGACATACAAACCTACAAACCTAACAGCTGATGGATTTACAGTACCTGGTAGCAGTCATTCTAGTTAATGTTGCAAAATGATTGTCTTTCAAGTTGCTAATTTCACATCCTCAAAACTTTCCCAAATATTCAGTCTGGACTTCGCTTTCCAAACTTGTGGCCAGAGTCTGAAGACAACCAAAACTACTCATTAAGCAGTAACTTCTAAAAAGCCCAGTGTTGGATATATAGAAAAGTGTTCAGATCCCTTGGAAAGGACATGGTTTTCACCCTTACCGCTATGGGGAAAGGGAAGATGGCACAATGCCTTGATCAGCTCCACAACAGCTTTACTAATCAAGGGAAAGCTACCCTGCTGAGTTTCCTGAAAGCCAACATATACACCAACTTGTGAGATTTCTCACAGATCTCCTTCATTTGGATATCCTGGACTGTGACTACTCTTTTTAGTAAGTCCTGGTAAGCTCTACAAACATCTGGTGGGAAAGAGTCACTCACTGCCTTTAGCGACCTCATTTTGTGATGAGGAAGCAGCACTACAGGAAAACTAAAGTCGAATTTTCTCTCTGTCCTCTGGTGGAGGAATTGCCAGGAGGAATACCACTGTCTCAGCACAGATGCCAATACCGATGTCAGACGTTGTCTCTGGTGCTGATGGCCCCAACATGCACCCAAGAAAACAGTATGGTAGATGAGGCAACACCATGGCAGCTGGGTGGAAACCCTGTGGGTTCCAGAAAGGCCATTGGTGTGATCCATGGGGTATAAGTCCGCAACAGAATATGCATGTTCTTTCTAGGCTGGGACACATAAGGCCCAATCTCCAGGTCTGAAGAGGATAGAGAATTTGTTTCCAAATAAAGGGGGAGCAAATGTACCCGGCACCCATTCCAATCTGGATGGCTCAGAGGAAGGACTGAGTGCTGCCTCCATAAAAATATACCTAAGCCTGGCTGCTCTGTGACCTTTTTTGAGATAGGCTTAAATCCTTTGCAAGTGTGTTATTTGTCACTTGCATATGATTCCCCCAACACTTATAGCAGCTGGGGGTGAGGGTCACTCACCAGCACTGATTTGGTGAGAGTGAAATGATTTATATCCCGGAGATCAAGGCATGGGTACATCTCTATTACTGGTACCAAAAACTGAACCAATCAGTCTAAGACCCAGAAACTAAACTTACTCCTCTATATTTAAGGTAATGCCAGTCTAAAATGCTAACTATGAATCCACTCTAAGTAAAAATAAGTCTATTTTAGAAAGATGTGCAAGAGGGAAGAACATGCAGAAGCAAGTCTTTAATCACTCTACCACCACCACAGGTGCAAGGAAGGAACTGAAGGATTTGTGGGGGACTCTGCACATGTCATGCAGCCACAGAGGGCACTCAAACCACACTGATGGGTACCACAATTGTGGACAGGGTGCACACTCACCTACAGTGGAATGGATGTGTGTGATCACATGAAGTACTACTATTGGCCCCAGAGTGACTGACCTGACAGAACCATAGCATGATCTTTAAGTGTATGCAAGTATCTAAGTTTTCTCTAAATGCCTTAAAGCTCTGTGAAATCCATCTGACATAAAGAAGAAACAAATTTGGGCCCCAGTCTTGCAAACACTTACACACATGCACAGCCTCTACAGTGCTGACTATTCATGTATAGTAAAGAACGGGTCAGGTATTTGTAGGAATGGAGCATAGAAAACTATCCCCTGTAATATATGACCAGTGGCAGGTTTCTATCTGGCCTATTTACAAAGCAGAAAAGCAAACACTCTTCTAACTTTCTGGCACAAACAACTTTTAAACAGTTGAGGAGTCTATAACTTAAAAAGACCATTGCACGAGCATGTCCCAGATTCTTTCATGCTTCAGGTAAAACTGCTAAAACTAAGGGCATTTTTTAAGGGTTCTAATTGATTTAAGAGCTGAAGCCCCAGATTTGAAAGTGATTTAGGCTTTTAGGAACCTAAATCTTTTTTGCAAAGGCAATCTGTCTGCTTTAAAAATCTTACCCTATCACCTATAATTAAAGGGCTTAGGCACTGAGGTTCTCACCAGGGCCTTAAAAGATTATTTCATAGTTTAACAGGGCGCAGAGCTAAGAAATTTATATTAATGAGCCTATGTATGTTTTCCACACAATATATTTTCCATGCACAGTGTACTGACACTTGGCAAATTCAGTTCCTTATTCCTACTCAGAAATGCTCTTTAAGACAGACCACTGCTCATAACAAAATCATAGACTAAAAGAAATCAGTAAAGTTCACAGTCCTGCTTTGGGCACAGTGAAATAAATCATTTAGTTAATCTAAAAAGGAACAGAAGACCAATTATTGCAGCTCATTTTGCTTAATGGAATTAAGAATTTACAACTATAAGGTTGATAAATACTTTCTACCTAAGATGCTGCACATGGCAATAGAATTTCAATAAGTAGTTTGACAAAACTCACACCTCCAATATAAAATACATGCGTCATTATATAAAATAGGACAAGAACTTTTCTTAGACAGCAAATGTTTAATAATTGTCATGTAAGCAGAAACCAGCTTACTCAAAAATGAGACATGAACAAAATTATTGGTTATGACTAATCTTCTCCCTCACTGGCTGAAGCACAGAAGCCTGACAATTAAAATGGAGATTTGCAACAATGGTACAATGAGCAACCTTCATTCTGATGTACAAACATTCATCAACCAAAATTATCACATTTCCATTATATCATTTGATACAATGGAAATAGTCTTTGTAATAAATTGCTGGCACAGATTTCTTTCTTTGAAAAATAAATATCTTAGCTTCTCTTTCAGTTTTATGAAAGCTAGAGGAGACCATTGTCTTGTGAGTATTATAGCCTACTGATGTTGCCTTTTAATTAGAATGTATCAAATTCAACTACATCATACAGTGCTATCTGTTAAATAGCAAACTGAAAAGCTTTTATAAAACAAACAACAAAAGTGGTCTAAAACAAAAACAAACAAACAAACAAACAAACCTAAACCACTTCTGATTCCAAATCATTAAGAGCTATAGGTTACTTGACTTAAACCTTATTAACCTTATGGAAAGTAGTGGGTTGCACAGAATGCAACTCAGGGCAGAATTTGCCCTTAATTCATAGAGATGGCCATATAACTTAAGAACTGTAAATTGTATATGAACTTGTAATGCAGTGCATCAGAAGAAGAAAACATGAAGGACAGAAAGAAAGCCAATGTCATTTGTGGCTGCACGTGGAAGGGCATCAAGTCAAGATCAATCACTGGTGAGAATACTGAGCACAGTTTAGTTCTGAGAACCGCTGTAGCAGAATGGCTTTGACAAAGAAGAGGAAATTCAGAGAAAAAGGGAGAAAATAGGGACAAAGAGAGATGGATTTATGGAGAATGTTAAAATAGCTACTTAGGAGTACCTCTGTAAATGATAGCAAAGGAAGAATATGGTGAAAATCGAGGGTCTAAAATTACAAAAGAATTTGTGTAAGGGAGGTATAACACTAGGAATGTATGAGAGGGTTGGTGCACAATTCATTCTTACTCCCCCACCCCACAAATCCCTAGTTCTAAATAATTAGCTTAGCCCTGCAGTCCTTACTCAATGTTCACTAGGACTATGATCCGCCTGAAGTCTTGCCCTCTCTCCTTACCCAGAACAGAATTCTCTTTGAGGTGTCAAGGAGTTTTATGCAAAAAGAATGATAAAATGTCTCCAAAAAACCAAAAAAGACTGCAAAATTTAACCTTAAAGGACAATATCTAAAATTAGAGGCAAATCCTATCCTACCCGACCCTTCACCAATAAGGAGAAAAGGCAAGGCACTGCTAAAATTCTGCAATTGCACATGGTGTTGATGGAACCAAAAGAAGGTGCCTCTGCAGCATTCAGAGTGGAGCACAGGTCTCCCGCTACGCCTCTATAAAGAGAATGCTTCAGGAGGGAGATCAGGGAATGGGGCAGGGCTGGTGGATTTTACACGGCTTCACTGCCTTGCCCCTTACTCATAGAGAGGGGAAGTTTCCAGAGCTGAGAACACAGTCATAGTTTTGAGAGTGTTCTGCTGTCAACTTTGCATCTCTGGGTCAAATGAAAATTCCTCGTCTCTTTGACCCTCCCTGACCTCAGCAATGCACAGAATACTGAGGCTTTTCACCTTAATGAACAGACCAAATTCATGGTAAGTTGGTTTGTTTTTTTCCCTTGTGAGCATCAAAGAAGAACCTCAAGATTCTAATAAGGTTGCCTGCTATTAACTCACAATAGGTTTGCTACAGAAGCCACTCCTGTATTTGCCCTGGAAACTGCAGACTTTTAAATATCTGTTTCTCCTCTAAGTGGTTAGTCAGGGAAAGCCTGGATTACAAATTTATCAGGTAAGGCAACCTTAGACTCAGTCCAAAGGATATACCTTTTTATCACTCTCCTAAATTATTCAGCAAATTCCATTCTGATGTCTAAATTAACATGCCATTATATCAGATACATTTAACAAACAACAACCACCCTAAAAAACATTCCTTCAGAATTTGCTTCTTTTTTGCATGTTGCCTCAAAATTTGCTTAATAATTCCTGCTTCTTTTACAATGAAAATGCAATGAACAGGGGATTCGTGTCTACTTGTACAGTGGTTTCCATCTGTGCATCCGCATCACTAAAGCCAATAGAACATCAAGACCCTAAGATACTATTCATGATCTCTCACCTTTCATACATTTTAACTGGTTATCACTGAGAAATTTATTGTGAAATTAAAATGAGTCTTGCCTGTAACAGTAGCTGTTTTTTTTCTGCCAAAACCTAACAATACTTGATTCTACGATGAGATGTAGAATGCATAATGGTTCCACAGAAGAGCTTTCTTGTGACAGATGACAACAGAAATTTCATCTCGGAACTGGGATCAGTTCATTTATGTTATGACAGAACCACACCACTGTTTAGCTAAAGCAGCAAATATAGCCTGGAGTGGATCTGAGAAACAGATAACATTTCATATGCTCCTAGGAGAGTACATCTGTACAAAGATCTTTGCTGGCAAGAGGTCAGGGAAGAGAGAATAAAAGGTATAACCAAGGGACACACCAGAGAAGAAAGAGGGACAAAAGAGGCATGTGATCCCAGAGGCTCAGTCTCTGACACATTGCCCTAACAAAAGGCGAAAGAATAGACAAATGAGCAAATGGGAAATGTTAACTACAGCCTATCTTGCAATGACACAACATTCTTATAAACCTTGATTTACTAATCCATCTGTGATTTTCAGAGTTGTCTGGGAATTTCTAATGGAGCATTCACAATGTGTGTGTTGAAAACACCTTTAACCTCCAGGGGAGTTAAACAAGAAAAGATGTAGAGAATAGGGCAGGGTTAGAGGAAGAACTAGGAAGGAGCACACTTTCAGGATCTATTCTAGGGAGAACAGAGAGTGGCAGTGGAGAACAGGCTCAAATCGGAGACCTAATAATCATATGTTGATAAAACTGTTTGCAATTTTTCCTGTGACTCTACAGCTATTGGGAAAATGCTCCTTTTCCATTCTTGCTTATCAGAAAAATTGCCAGTGTATTACAATGACTGAAGACTATTAGAATGCTGTATCTATATTTGTTCAATGAGAGTCGATCTCTATACCAATAGAATATGCTTTACAAAACAACCAGGAACCTTGAGGATTACTTCTTGTGTAAAGCATTAGATATTACATAACTCATGGTCTTTAAGATATAGCTCATGTGCATAGCATTCATTTGCACAGTCTTATTTTATATTGGCCTAGCCATCTTACTATTCCCACTGCAGAATCCTGCATCTGCACTCATTTACACGTAGAACTGCTTTGAGAGGAATCGAGTGGGTGGGTCAGTTTTCATGATAACTGCCACATGATGATTCTCAACAAAGGCACCAGATTGATGGCCTTAGAATCTAAATCTAGATGTAAAGCTGAGGGATGGGGGAAACAAAGAAAACTTATGAATTTCCCCTTCCATGTTTTCATTAAAATGAAGCCAAACAAACAAAAGGCACCATTTCAATGCGATAGTTTTTGACTAGCTCAACTAAAAGCAAGGCTATAATTTCCAAACTTGGATCCCTATAACTAGGCATTTGAACCCCACATGGCTTGATTTGCAGAAGTGCTGAACACTCACAATTCTGACTGAATTCAAGTTGAGTTGTGAGTGTTCAACACCTCTATAAATCAGGCCACTTATTACTAAACATGAATTTATCTATCTTTAGACAAACAAGTCTGAAAATTTTTGCCACAGGAAATAATTTTCCTTTGGCTGTCTAATTCTTTATAATTTCCAAGCATTTTTTATTTTAAACCTTCCAGCAAGAACTTTAGGGGGCTTGTTTTATCATTGTCCTCAAAATAGGTAAGATATCTTCGGGTACCATGGCAAATGAAGCATCCAAAAAAGAATCACATACGGGAACCAAAATGGCAGTAGGAAACTTTTTGCATCTGCATTTAATTAATCTTGTTCAAACAAACACTGAACAGGAAGAAACATTATTATATGTCTAGCAGCTAACTCCAGACAACTGCATCAGGCTCACATAGTGCTAAATATTTGTGGTAGTGTTACTCTATTACAACTTCTGTAGCTTCTGTCATCTCCCCATCACACAGAGTCAGAGATTTTAAGGCCAAAAGGGACCATCATGATAATCTAGTCTGATCTTCTTCACAATGCAGGCCACAGAACCTCCCATCCATTTCTACAATGGTCACCTAACCTATGAATGAGTCACTCCCCATGCCCTGGGGAGGAAATCCCCTGCTGAGTCCAAATACGGTGATCAGATAATCACTCAGTATGTGGGCAACACTCACCAGCCAGACACCCATAAAAGAATCCCATGCACCAGCTTAGAACCCACTACATCTAATATTCCATCACAAGTCAGACATTAGAGGGATAAATACAAGAGAGGGAGAAGAATTATTTGAATACAGCACCAATGTGGACACAAGAACAAATGGATACAAGCTGCCCTTCAGAAAATTTAGGCTTGGAATTAGACGCAGATTCCTAACTATCAGAGGAGTAAAGTTCTGGAATAGTCTACCAAGGGAAGTGGTTGGGGCAAAAAACTTAGGTGCCTTCAAAACCAAGCTTGATAAGTTTATGGAGGGAATGATATGATGTACAATGTAGCTTGGCCATTGTCTATCTTTTACTACTGGTGAGGGGTCTGATAGTGACCTGGGAAGGGTCATTAGATGGAGTGGGTTCTGAGTTATTACAGAAAAGTTCTTGACCTGGCTGTTGTGGACTTGACCTCCTGCTCAGGGTTTAACTGATCGCCATATTTGGGGGTCGGGAAGGAATTTTCCCTCAGGGCAGATTGGCTTGGGCTCTGGGGGTTTTTTGCCTTCCTCTATAGCATTGGGCATGGCTCACTTGCTGGTTGATTCTCTGTATTAAAGTCATTAAATCATGATTTGAGGACTTGAATAGCTCAGTTATGGGTTTGCGGTTCATTGTAGGAGTGGGCCGGTGAGGTTTTTTGGCCTGCAGTGTGCAGGAGGTAAGACTAGATGATCATATTGGTCCCTTCTGACCTTAGTGTCTATGAGTCTATGAAGTCATTGGGGGATATCTACTATTAACAGTCAAAGAACAGTTAATTGCTGAAGTAGGCAAAAAAGAGATATGTCAGAGACATCTCAGAAAAGAGAAATTTCAGAGCACTAATAAAGAATTAAAAAACTAAATATACAGTGAATCAGTTTCAAGCCTCATTAACCATTAAGTCACCAAGCCATCAGGAGAGCAGTGCTTTGTTATGTCTCAGTATGAGCAATGAAGCTGCCCCCACCCTCACCCCTTCAGATAGTTCATTATAGAGCTTAGCTTTCCTACAGATGTTCATTTAAATAGAGTGAATACTACTAGAAACAATATTTTGATTCATTCAGCCTCTTCCAGCAACCTGCATACTTCTAGAGGACTTAAGCTTGGATATATTTATCATACACGATGGCAGTGACATACTGAAGGTTATAAATTATTGCAACTTCACCCACAGCATTGCTTTTCTACACACATTCACTGTGGGAGGTGAACTATGGACTTGGGAAACAGGAGTTGAGGCACATCCTCTCTATTGATTGTTACATTGCTGAACTTCAACCAGTCAATACAAAACTTATTCAGAAACCAACACTGAAGAACCCCTATTTTTATGTTAGCATATCAAGGTTGGAAGTTGTCTATATTTCCTAAATGCAAGGTTTTTTGGTTCTAACCCAGGCAACCCTTTATCTTTAATATTAACACACAAAAATCTTTAACACTGAACTAATCAAGAAAGAAAAATGTAGTGAAAGTATCCATCAACATCCCCCCTCACTTGTTGAGAAGCATTTTGATGATCATTTTCATTAACAGATCTACAGCTAAATATGCATACCAAGGAGAGTTACAGTTCAAATATACCAAGTACTTGCTGTCACAGAAATGAATAGCTGTGGGATGACAGATATTCAAATACAGTACAAGCACAATTCATACAATCTCTTCGATAACTGTGCACCTGTAAAGTATCAGCACACTTTTCATCTAATATAAGATGGACCTTTTGGATATGGACTTTGCTATAATTAAGTACATTCTGTCTCCCTAATGACTGAACTAGTGGTTTATGCTAAGAAGGAAGAGGGGTAAATATTATGACAACTCAGAATAAAAACCATGTTTGCCATAAAAAGGTATTTCTCAGCCTATTTCTCAGGGTCAATACAGAAATATAAAGGAATAATAAATGGCAAAATTGATCTGTAATTTTTAAAAATAATGTATACAAAATTAATGTGAAGTACAAACTGAAGTCAATCTTTGAGCCAAACTAAAACAAAACTAATCCATTCAGTTCTGCCTATCTATCCTAAGCCAAACCTGCAGAACAGGCATATTTGACTCATATAGGCACAAGGATGATTAAATGAAAGGAAGGACATGTCAGTGGTTAGGATACGAGAACGTATATCAAAACCCCTGGTTTCTGTTATCAATTTTGCTGCAGACCTGATGTGTCTCCATGTGTCATGTAAGAACAGTTTTATCAGAGGGCAGCACTCTACTAGAGGTAGCTCTGGCATGCATTTTGTATGACTTGGTGAGCACTGTGTATGTTGCAGTGCACGTAGTATACAGTGCCCATGCCCAGTATGGTTCAGCTCTAGCCACTCTTCACCTCAACTGGAGAGGATAAGGCTTACATTAGTCTCACTGAGTTCTCATTTGATCATACCATAAGGAATAAAATTTTTATGCAACCCCTGAAGAAGGTATGCAAGGAAGGGTGAGGGGTTTCATGGACTCATACTCATATCCACACATTTTAAGGCACAAAAGGGAGATGAAATCATCTAGTCTGTCCACCATAGGCCATAAATTTCACTCAATTAGCCCTCTGCTTAGCCCAATAACTTGTTTTGGCCAAAAGCGTATCTTTCAGAGAGGCACCCTCACTTAACTGGAAAGCATCAAGAGATGGAGAATCTACCACTTCCTTTGGTAGTTTGCCTGAGTGGATAATCACTCTTACTGTTCAAAATTTCTGCCTTATTTTCATTTTAATGTATCTGGTTTCAACTTCCAATGCTTAGTTCTTGTTATGTTTCTCTATGATAGATTAAAGAACCCTTTGGTACCCCTCTATTCTTCCTCTTGAAGCTACTTATACACTGTAATCAAGTCACCTCTCAGTTCTTTTCTGATAAGCTAAATACTTTGAAGTTCTCTCTGTAAGGTGTTTTTCCACCCCTTTAATTTCCTGTGCTTTCTTTCTCCCCTATATGTGCATCTACACAGTGACTGAATGCAATCTTTACTCTGTGCCAGTTTACCCTTCCATGTAATGGGGATAATACCCAGAAGGTGCTGTGAAGCTCAGGCTATTAAGATCTACAAAACCCTTTAAGAGTCTCAGCTAGAAGGTGCTATATAAGGTGCCAGGCATATTATCATAAACAATGATGCAGACGGTAAGTTCTTGCTACTGAGTAAGGATTATCTGTTGATACAATCTGGAGGCTAAAAATATCACAAAACTGTGCCGAAGATTCATAAACCTCTTTTTCCAGACACCTACATCACTAGAACAGGCCTACAGGGGTTATTTGGGGGGGGGGTCTTTTAAAGGTGCAAAGAGTGAAAAGTCAGATATTTTATTATCAAATATAACTGCACCCAATGTCAGGACACTTTCTCATGCAATAGAAAATGACACACAATAAAACCTTTGTGCAGACAAGTGGCTTGCCACTCCAATCCCTGGGGCACAAATTAAATTCAAACTGGTCCTTGCAGTTCTTCCTTTCATGTTAGAAATGATATAACTAACTATGAGTACATTATTTGACCCAAGCAAGCTCCTTATCTTTTTCCAATTCCTCATTATCTAGATTTCTCATCAACGATTCTTTTCTATACCAAAGCACAGAAGAAAAATTGCATGCTGTACTTCAGCTGCTTCGTGCTGCTGGCTTTTTTTCTTTCCTCCCCTTTGGAAGCATAAGAAAGTGCTTTCCGGGAATCTGACTAGCACTTTAAATGGCAGAATAGAGCATAGTCTATTTCGGTCCTCAATTCCATGGGCTTAACTGCATTGTTTGCAGTCTGGAGTTGAATATAAGCTTACAGGCAAATAATACACATATTATATGAACACTCAGATATACATGCAGGTTGTTAATCATCTCTGTGCTGCAAAAAGAAACCTTTGAGAGACTGATGTTGTGTTTTCTCTGTGTTAGAAGCAATAAAAGCAAACCCCAGTATAATTTATACCTAATGCTGTGATATATTGTATGTTTTCTATTGACAAAGGAATAATTGGTGAGTGAGAGGCTTCACTTTGGGCAACTGATTCCATAGCAGATACTCCAGACTCACCAAGATGCACTCAGTAGAAGATCAAAGGGTGAGAACTGGCTTGGGGTTGAGGGGAGGAGAGGGCAAGAAAGATGGAAGAGAGAAAGACACACAAAATGTAGCATTATATCAACTTTACTGCCTCTAATTCTGAAACTATCTGGAGTAGAGGCTGGTTCCCTGGCATAATTTAGAGCAACTTGTAAACCTTTTCATCATATACTTAGCTGTCAGTTGTCCATAAGGTTCATTGCAGAAGAGTTCCAAAAAGGGGTAGCCATTTCAGTCTAGCTCAGCAAAACAAGCAAGAAGTCCTGTGGCACTTAAAGACTAACAAGTTTATTTATCTCAGGAGCTTTCATGGGAGAAAATCCCACTTCATCAGATGCTTCAAAGCAGCTGATGAAGTGGGATTTTCTCCCACAAAAGCTCACACGATAAATAAATTTGTTAGTCTTTAAGTACCACAGGACTCATTGCAGATGAGGGTTCTTTAGACCACAAACTCCTGCAACAACCCCTTTCTAACAGGAACACACCTAATGGCAATGGAATTGGAGGGAGTAACTGATGGCTCATTTTAAGCGGTGTTTTCATGTTCTCTCATATAGTCTTCCTCCCAGCCTGTCTCCTGGTCCCAGAGACAGCACAAAAATATCATGTGATCCTGCCTCCCTTGCTCAGGCATGAACAACTCAGGGAAGTGTGCGGGAAGCAGGGAAGGGAAGTAAACAGCATATCTGGTTGATTGGGACAGTCCTGAGTATTGAAAAGGTATTCTGTGAAACAGTTGTGCTTGCCAACATACAAGATTGTGTGGGCAGGCAGTAGCTCAATGCTTTGTACCAGCTGCATATCAGCAGCTCCCAGTTTCACCAGTTATGCAACTTCCTCTAGATCTGTGCTTATGTCAGCAGCATGCAGAGCTGAGAGACAGATTCAGGTAACTGGCTAATTACATTTTTACAGCGGAGCCCATTTCTATCATACGTAAGTGGCTCCAAAGAGATGGTAACCAAAGTGACAAGAGAACGGGGTTGGCAGCCTTTGCCGACCCCTGTGCTGGTCCTTCCTCCCCAACCCTCAGCTGGTGCCGGTGGCCCCCCTGCTGAAAAAATGTGGTGGCTGCCTGAAAATTTTGCAGCAATCACAGCTGGAGTGGGAGCGCTTCCGAGGCATGCTACAGAAAGAAGTCACTTAGAGTGGCTCATCTTGGCGGTGTGCCCAGGGACAGAGGTCCCCAGGCATGCCATGGAAAGAAGCGGCTCCTTTAAGGGGCTCACAGGCATGCTGCAGAAAGAAGCTGCCTGGAGTGGGTCTTTTGGGGAGCTTCATGCTACAGAGAGGAGCCACTCCAGGCAGCTTTTTTCTGTGTCACATAGAGGCATAGGCATGGTGGGACCCCCTGTGTCCCAGGTGCGCCTGAAGAAAGCCACCCAGAGTGGCATTTGGTGGCAGAAGTGGCAATTTCTGTGGTACTGCAGACGGTGCTGTGTGGCACTCTGAATGGGCTCGGGTGCCACTGTTGGCACACATGCCAGGGTTTGCCTACCCCTGCAATAGGCCAATGGTCTCATTGTCTAAATTTCCTCTTTATTTACAATCACGGGAGTTTCATTTTGTTTTTATTTCTTCCCCTTTATTCCATCTTGCCTCCATTTCTGTATCTTCCTTTTGCTTTGTTGTTTTGAGTGGACACTAAATTTAAGCAGTACACTTTTCTCTTTGTATTCTAATCTGTGGTAATCCTCATCTCCTCCAGTAACAAGTTGGCCCTGCTGCTGAGAGAGTACAGTCTCCAACTCTTACAATCTTACAGCTTTTTTATTCTTTGAGGAATATAACAGGGAGGGTTGTTGACACAAAAAGAGATGCATCTTCTGAGATTGTCATTTCTACTGAGGTCCTTGAAGAGTAACACTGAGACCTTGAACTTCTTTGGTATGCTATTAGGAGGTGATGCAGTGCATGGAGCACTGGGGCTCACCAGAGCAAGATGGATGGGGGAGGGACACCATGCAACAAGCGAGAACCATGAAACAGGAAAGGAGAGAAATATACTCAAGGCATCATTTTTCAAGTCACCCAATGGTCTGGTGGCCAGCAGAGGACTTTAGGAACATTTTGCAGAGTGGTGTATGGGTTTAATCTACCTTTTTTCTCATGTAAGAAAAAAATAACCTAAAATTCATGAGCAACCAGAAACCACACTCAACAACTTTATGTTAGGCCAGTAAAGGAAAACTTGTCCAAGAAAAGCAAGGAAATGATTCAGGTGACTAAACTATTTTTTCCTCATACTGGCATTTGGTAGGCATCATGCATTAGCAGTATATATTCTTGCCAGAAAGGGCCACGGGACCAAAAAGGGCCATGGGATCTTTAAAAAACCAAGAAATCAGGGCCTCCAATTTGCTTCTCGTCTAAAAGATAGGAGACCTGACATCAGATACACTGACAACACATACCTTCAATTCATTTCATCGGTAAAGAGTGTCACTTAGCCAGTCTTCCACACCATACCTGTAGCATCTGCATTCTTTTCAAAATTCTGAGCAGGCTTATGGGAGCTAAAACGACACCACCCAAAGGGGAATGGCTATGGAATTATAAGAACCTGTCTCCTCTGTTTATACAACCACTTTTGGTTTTCAATTTGCTTTGCCTTTTAGCTCAACAAATTCCTAAAGGCTGACAACGCAGTTCTTAGTGCATGGCAAAATATCTACCTGTATTCATATTAAGGACATAAAAATTGTCCTTGTAATTTTCATATCTGTTCTCTTGCCATTTAGTTAAAACTATAGTTAATGAGGAGTTATGCTGAATTATTGACGCAATCATCTAATCAATCAAAGAGGACTATTTTTTCTACATTTTTCCAAACTTAAGGAGTCCAGACGAAAGATAAACTCTTAATTAAGAATATTAAAAATACTTGAAAGTACTGGTGGAGTAGCAGTTTTGCCTTCTCTAAAGAAACAAGCATGAGGATGAGTGCCAGAACTGAATTTAATCACTGCCTATGTGAGGTTTTGTGGTTGTAGTCAGGTCAAACACAGAAAGAGGTCTGTGCAATGCAAAAGCCCCTCTCTCTCTCTCTCTCTCTCTCTCTCTCACACACACACACACACACACACACACACACACACACACACACACACACACACACACACACACACAGAGGTTGGTCTCACACACACACACACACACACACACACACACACACACACACACACACACAGAGGTTGGTCAAACAAAAGATATTGCCTCACTCACTTTGTCCCTGAATGTGACCTTGACCAAGTTATTGTTTTTGTAGCTTCCCCATCTGTAAAATGGGGAGGGGGGCAACATCATGCTTGCCTGCCTCTCAGAGGCCACATTTACACTGACAGCAGCAAAGTCACCACTGTTAGATTTATCTTTCCAGATCAACTTAGCAGTCAATGAAGACACACTAAGTTTACCTGGAAAGTAATTTAATAAAACCCTCTTCTGAAGTGGTGCAGCACAGTGAAGATGCCATGTTGAACGGGTTAGGAAGTCGATAGGAGTAACACCAGGTATTCTGCATAGCTTCCATTGAAAGCCACCAAATTTTCCAAGCAGTGTAGGTAGGCTCTGAAACATTGCAGAGATTAGTTTGGAGTCTAGTCATTGCTTTCAACAGGATTTTAATATAAACAGATGAGCAGGTGATAGTGATTTTCATATACAAAACAAAAATGTGAAGAAAACAAAACCTGATTTTTGCGTTACCTTCCCAGTTCTTGTCAGACACAAGCAAAGCTTTTTTGGTTACACGGAGAAAACCTGATATAAATCTTCAGTCAAACAAGGGGCATTCACAAGGGGATGGTGGAAGCAAAAGTAGAAGCACCCTCAGTAAGTGGCAGGGACACAGGACTCTTTTAGGGTCAGGACAGAGAGAGCAAACTCCTCCAGTCATGAGGCCAAACTGTTACTCCATTGGCTGGGAAGAGAGCTGACAGCTCCTCTGGCCGCAGAGGGAAATGTAAGCTCTACCAGTGGCCACTGGGGTGTCAGGGGTCTAAAATTTGCCTCTTCATAAGCAGACAAGTTTATATTTCTGTGCATGCCCCTGAGTCGAACCAAATCTTTTCTGAGGCTTGAACTAGCTTCCAAAGGGATAGCCGTGTTAGTCTAGTCCAGTAAAAAAACAACAA
>ML681981.1:42473188-42490489 GCA_007922195.1 Podocnemis expansa | reverse complement strand
AGTCTTAAAGTGCCACACAACTGCTTGTTGTTTTTTTACTGGACTAGCTTCTCATCTTTCTCCTGCCATTGATTTTTCCATTTTCATACACTTCCAGGTTCCAGCCAAGAACAGAAGTAAAAAATGTTGAAATACCACCAAGCTGACCTGAGGTGGGAAATAACAGAAGTCCTAAAAGGAACATGGTTTGTAGAGTCCTCTTCCAACATCAAATGACAAAGAAGTCTCAACAGATGGGTTGAGCACTAATCTAAACAGAACTTTTTGACTGTTCATGGTTGAGCCATCACCAGAGTTCTTACAGAATGGCATACCCAACTTTCTGGTTACTTTATAGTCATATCACAGACATTTTTCCCTCTACTGCACCATTATGTACTTGCAGTCCTTTCCAAAAACCAAAAGGAATAAAAATCTGAAGATTGCTTTTCAACATTTTGAGAAGAAAGCAATCTTCAGTGCGATTCCTGCCAATTTAAAACTCTAAGGCTTGTAGACAGTGAATACTCTGACCCTCAATAAAACCTGTCTAGGTTTTAAATATACTATAAATTTTCTTCCTCTGGAACAATTAGGTGATTGGCTAGAGTATGAAGTGGTGAATAATAAACTAAATTAAAACATAGTCAAATTTGAGCACTAGGAATTATGTCTGATTCTGATATGGCAAAGCAGATTTGTTTATTTTGCCCCAAAATGTCCATTCTGTTATCTCGCTGTTTATGCAGCACTTCTTTCTGAGAGGAAAGGGAAACTGCTTCAACTTTATATAAATTCATCTTCTGAAAAGAACTGCAATTGAGTAGGAATTCAAACTACATCACTGCCCCATGCAGGAAACAGCCTAAAATGAGACTTCATCTGTTGGTTCTTGCATGCACTCCTTCTATTCAAGATCCATTCATTCATTTTCCATTCTACAGAAGTAACGGAGGATGCATACTGTCAATTGACACCAGCATCCATGTGAGTGACCTACAATGTCAGTCTGTTTCGGGAAAGCAATCCTTTTGTTGCTGTACCATTCAGGCACAATTTCCATTTATCATCCGAGAGATTATTTCTCAGACTGATCTGCACAAGCAGGCACCATCCCAACTCTCTAAACTTGACAAAACTGCCAGCGTTGCTTTTAACCAGTGTATAGAAATCGTGTCTTGCTTTCTGCAAACATCTGATGTTCCCATACAGAAAAGCCTCTACCTCTCCATAAAGTTAAATATGTCTTCTTTCTCTGTCTCCCGCATTTAGTCAACCGGAGACATGACAAATCTCTGCTGGGGTTCAAATTCAAGTCTTCTGCGCACTAACCATCCATCATCTATGGTGAGAAACAGTAATTTGCAGAAAGGTTTTCTGGATTTTATTCATTGCCACCCCATTAGGTGGCAGTATTCTATGCTAATACATGTGTTGTCAGATTCTGGGGATAAATTTGTGAGTTAATGAACTCAGGTTGTTTGTCTAAAATGAGAATGTTTCTCTCAGAAAACTTAATACCAACTGTTAGTAAAAACTATTACTGAGGACACACAGCTAACCCAAGCAGGTAAGATGCTTTTAAACCCAGTTGTCTCTAGACATTCAAAGGGGACCCTCGCACTCTGCACATTTCATTGGTTAACTTCAACATCTTGGGACATTTCCAAAGGCAAAAAGGGGGCTGACCTTTTGCCTCTGAAAAATCTCCACCTATTTTCTGGTGGATATGTTTGATACAAAACTAAATTGACTTTCTGCCAATTTGATAGGGTGATTGTAAGCAATACAACATTTCTCATAATGACTTTTATTTGTGCTCTTATGCTAACTGCCAGCATTCAGTCTCACTAAAGATTTGATCATATTCCAACCGAGGTAAATGGCAAAATTCCCATTGACTTTAGTGAGGTAGGAGGAGGCCCTAGGGTTTTATTCATCTTCAACTGAATAAGAGAGATTTATGCAAGCAACTCTTGTGAATAGCAATAGGAATTGTGTATAAACCTCCTGTGTCTCTGTCAAAACTACCACCTCTAAAAAAAACCAAAGCTACAGTGGGAAAAGGGAATCCTTTATTAATTTAGGTCATGGCCTATTTGGGCTGGTTCTGAAAGATTTTTTTTAGACAAACAAACAAACAAACAAACAAACAAACAAACAAACAAACAAACAAACAAACAATAATAAAGGAAGACCCATTGAGAACACTCTTGTTAGAGAATAAAAGTCTAAAAGTCTGCCAGCCTACTCTATGACAGAACTAGAGATTAACCGAGAGTCTGGATGCATCTTTGAAGCTCAACCAAATAAGTGGAAAATATCCTCTGGTGTATGTAACCAGGACATCTTACTTTGACATCCACCCTAATTAAACATTTTCACAGCTTCAATGTTAATTGTACCTTTGACCCCACTCCCCCCAAATCATCAGGGCACTCATTTAAGGTTTTCACTTCTCACTCCTCACCCCTCCCTTCAGACTGTAGGTTAAGTTTGCAGCCCCTCTGTACCTCATCGCAATTTTCCAGCAAGTTTGACAGAACCAACACCTATGGTTAACTGTTTCTCCAGGGCCTACACCACTGTGCAGCAGTTACCAAACCAGCCCTTTCAAGCGAACTATATTTATTCTTAGGGCAAAAGCATTACAGAGACAACATATACAAAAGTAAAAAATGAACCTGCGTTCATGCTGAAAAGCTTTCCAGGGATCACCCCCACCTTCAACACAGGACTCTGGCAGATGTCAGCCCTTCAAACCCCACAACTGGGTCCTGGTCTACACTCGCTGCACCTTGTAATGGAAGTTGACAGGAGATACGCAAGGTGCATAAAATACCTTGTTATTTCCCACTGCCTTTCTTATTCCCATTTACCTCCCTGTACAAGCTGTGCTAAGGTGACCAGAAATGCCGTCTGACCGACTTAGCACTACTCTAGTTATGGGGCTGGAGTTCTAGCATCAAGCTGGCAACTGACTGAGTACATCTTGACAGATCACTGAGTTGAACCTGGAAGAGCACACTGGCGGCAGTGAATTTGCTGCCATCAGTACAGACGTACCCTGGGTTAGCCTCTTGGTTACAAGCTCATGCCAGTGGACAGTTCAACTGTTTCTTTACACAGCTCAGGTCTTTGATCTAAGTTTCTGGGAACAGGTGAATCACCAGCCAGTGGTCTGCTCCTCAGGGCACAGAAGCCAAAAGTCTAGGTTTTTCCACAACTGATGTTGTGTAATTTGTGTAAACCAAACCACAGGGATTCCCCAGGAAACCCACACAGCACTTCTTGTCCCAAAAGTCCATGCCTTGTTGGCACATTTAAGTAGTCTTCTGGATTCCTTGCACTTCCCAGGTCTCGCCTCTGTCAAACAACATAAACCAATATTTTTACACCATAAGCAACCTTCATTTGGAACGTTAGCATGACTTCACAATTGGTGCAAGCAGGTCTAGAGTTTAGCAGTTAGTAGATGTTCAGCCATGTACAGTTTGAAGTTTTCTTAAATATCCTGTAAATGTAAATGGCACCTATCATACCAATTATATATTTTGTAGTAGTTGACTTCTGGCCAGTCTGCTGCCAAATGTGCTCATGTTTCCATCTCCATTATCCTACTCCCAAAATATTTCCAAACTATTGTTTTAACTGAGCATTAAACCAGCCATGACAGTGCTCTCCACTGTCAGAGAAGGTCCAGGCTATCGTGCCAAGATCCAGAATGGCATGATTATTAGTCATAGCTTTGTAAATTGTTCTGCTCATATGATACAGAAACAACTTGGGAAAAAATTCCTGGGGTTCTCATTGCAATTATGCATTTATGAACTGGATCTCAGTGTATTGTGGGCTTAATATTGAGCTAAACAGACTTTGCTTCCCAAAACCAGATAATAAAGCTCTCCAAAAGACTCTTGGAACTATGCAATGCCTCCCCAACTGTAGTCCTATTTAGTTAGTAATTTAAATATATAGGGCCCAATGCTGCATTCCACTATGTTTGAACAACCCTATCAAAATCTATGAAAACAGAATCTGTATCACTGTCTCTAATGCATCTAGTTTTTGCATTTCTGCCCTCCATTCAGTAAACTCAAATCATACTTTCTCCCAGTCATCCACCAACACACAGTATTAATACACCTCTTAAAACTTACAGTGTGAACTGATGCTGCACTAATAATTATTTTGAGAAAGGCACCTGATGGCAAGCAGATTGTACAACTGTTCTGTTTCTTCAGAGACATCATACTTACTCCATTTCATACTCTGACCTCCCCACCCCCAATCACACTTGCACCTAGGGGATTCTAAGCCTGGGATCGCCTGGAATGCATCCATCACATGGCAAGATCTCTGTCTGACTGTCACAATATCTTTAGATTCAAACTGCCTGTGACCTCTACTTGTAAGCTGTGAGATTCAGTTCAAGAAGCTAAAGAGATAAAAATCAAGACTGCTGAAAACTGTGGCCTAGGCTGGATGATTACAATACATGTTTTTGCTATACAGGAGATAACCTGTCTCTTAACTTACTGGATGATGATGATGTCCAAGGCATACATTTTTAACATCCTGGATAATTTACCATTGGAGCAGTTTACCAATGGTCATAGTGGATTCTGCATCACTGATGTTTTTTAAATCAAGATTGGAAGTTTTTCTAAAAGATCTATCCTAGGAATTATTGTGGGGAAGTTTTATAGCCTGTTTTACAGGAGGTCAGACACGATAATCACAATGGTCCCTTCTGCCTTGTAATCTATGAATCTAGGACAACTGATTTTTTTTTCAGTCCATCATCTGATTTTTTAAAACTACCACCCTCATCTATTTTGTGTGCATATGTACACCATCCTCTTGACTTGCGAAGACACCGACTCCAGAATATTTCTGCTACCATGATCTCCAGCTCCTATACCTGTTTGTTTTCTGTCTGCTTGTCCTACCACTCCTTACCCACCCTGCTGCTCTGTTCTCCAGTCATTCACCCCTGTGCCTAGGAGCAGTGGGCAAAGCCGGTAACTGGGTAAGTAGGGAGCCACCCTTTCTCCATTGTCCACTCACTCTGTTAACCGCTCATATTTACTTCAGTGCCAGAGAAGATGGTTGGGCTTCTTGGGGCTCCCACAGCTTGCCCTTCCTTCTGCTGATACCTCTTCCAGGAATGCCCCAGGGCCAAATGCCCTCTGCTTCCCTGTTCTGAATTCGGAGGAGAAATCTGAATGTGAGGCTCTGGAAGAAACAGCTAGTGTGGAACTGGGCACTCCTGTTGGCAGTGGATGGAACTGCAACATTCAGTGGCTAGCCACAGCTGCAACTGCAGCGTACAAGGAAATCAGCCAGAAACTCCTGGACTGGCAGCAGCTGTTCAAGGGACTGCCACCAGCTGCCAAAAAAAGTTATAGGAGCCCCAAATACTTTTGTGAGGGCTGGCACCACAGAACATAACACAGTCATTACACTCTCCACCAGAGCCCACATTCTTGAAAGGTGATGTAGCACATTCTCCTATGTGAAATGGTCTTGGTTGTCTCTCTCTATTCCTCCGGGGACAAATGACCACATTCCTTAGCAAATGGTGATCAAAGACCAATTTAAAAAAAACAAAACAAGGAGTCGTGTGGCATTTTAAGACTAACAGATTTATTTTTCGCATGAGCTTTTGTGGGAGAAAATCCCACTTCATCAGATGCTTCAAAGATGGGTGAACTTACAGAATGGAATTAAAATAAATGGAAGGGGGTGTAAAACATAGGATCAGGTCATACAGTAACAGCAATTATCTGCACAATAGATACCATCATAGGTCCTAATCAAGCCTGCTACTCCAGCAAAGGCTCATTTACCTGCTCATCTACTAATGTGATCTATGCCATCATGTGCCAGAAATGCAACACCTTATACATTGGACAGACAGGATGATTGCTGTGCAAAAGAATAAATGAACATAGAGCTGATATCAGAAATCACAAAACAAAGAAACCAGTTGCATTTCTCTGCTTTGTTTTATTTTCATTTTGTTACATCATCCCCTTATTCATCCTCATCTGCCTGTTCTGCCCACTTGTTGCATTCTGTTTGACATCTGAGACCTGTGGAGCAAGGACAAACCTCTTTCTTATTTTTATGAGTAGCACTTAGCACAGTAGGGTCCTGACCTTAAATTTCATAGATGATGATATAGCACAAATAATTAAATCACAAAAGCCAGCATCCCAACTAACATTCCCCATCTTCTTTGCTGTTGGTAGCCCCAGAAGAGCGCCAATAGCTAGATGGACACAGAGTGAGTGTTCACCTACAACAGACACCATTTCCACCAGTTCAGATTAGAGGCAAATGAAATGACGTTGCCACACTGTACCACCTCCTTTTAAAAGGAGACCATTTTCAGGGTTGACAAACAAAGATCTTTCACAAGCATTAAATAATCTCTCTCTCACTCACACGCTCCCCTTTGCAGTCACATTTTGAATCATGCAGTAGCAATCTGAGTTACTAACATATTCCTGGAACAAGAATGTAATTATACTAGATATCAGGTTAAACATGGAGAACACCACACATTTCAGTGACAGCAATAAACTACATTAAAAGAAAGCTGAGACAGGGAAATAAATCCTGAAAAAGGAGCAGGATTTTGTGGCTAAGGTATTGAACACGGGCACAGGCAATCTGCAGTGTTGTTCTAGCTCTGCCATAGCCTTCCTTTGTAACCCTGGATAAACTGACCTCTTTGTGCCTCACTTCTCCAACATCAAAATGGTAACTTCCTTTCTCCCAATATTTGTCTATCTAGTCCCCTGTTGAGGGCAGAGCGTATCTTTCACTACGAGTTTGTACAGAACTTAGGATACTAGGCTTTGAATAGCTATTGTAATACAAATACTAACAAAACCACTTAGCATGGGGCCAGACGCCACTATAGGAAAACTTGAGGTAACAGTATAGAGGCCAGTAATATAGGTCTGTGTTTTCCTGTGTTTGCTTCAGAAGCTCCCATAGCATAAGCAAGGTCTTGTTTCTTTAAGCAATTTGTAGTCTACCATTTATTTGTGCAATTAATATAACTACATTAAATTTGATTATATAATTGGTAAAAATCTGAGTTATTAAACAGTTAGAAAGCATGACAATAATTGCCTAAAATTATATTATGACATATAATGATACCATTATGATGTTTAATGTGGTAAAAATAATTATGAAGAATTCCCCATAGCCAGGGGAGGTACTTGCTTTGATCTTCCTTTGAGAGCAGCCATGCAAAGGAAGAGCAAGTACTGTTCCTCCCCATCCCAGCTGCAGCTACCAGCTAGGAGCTTCCAGTAGCACAGGAGAGATTGGACTCCACCTCCAGGAACCTCTTGTTAGGTCTGTTAAAATCCCACAACCTCCCTACAATGTTTTGCAACTCTCTGTCCCATCCCTCCCCACAGCCACCATTTGGCCTGGGAACCCCAGGGCTCTCAAAATGTGAACTTGACTAATTTTCAGATCCTATGGCCATGAAATTAACAGAATGGACCCTGAATTTGTTAGGGCCCTGCTATAACTGAAAGCAGAACTGGGCCCTAAAATACTTACAAAATTTGACTTTAAGAAGAAAGTTTTGGTCAAGTATTGGAGCATGTACATTGCCTCAAAATTCAGAACTACTCTATTGCCATGTATTGCATAAAATGACATTCATTGTTAAAATTACCTATGTACAAGAAATTTGCTTCCAGGCTAAGACCTTGTATGCAAAGATATAGCCTGGTGCAAAGGCTGCTACATAAACCTATACAAATTGAGTTTTTTATAAGGAATGCATTAATAGAACCTCAGGTATAGCAGCACTGCTGAGATTTGCTAAGCTACATGTCAATGCTTTTAAGTAAAGCTGAAACGTGCTATCTGTGAGATGGTTTTCTTAAACTGTCTTTCCCAGTAAATGCTGTCAAAACTGGCTTTCATCAGGAACACTAATTCACAGAGTTTTAAATAGGGAGAACCCTTCTCTCCCCGCTTAGTACTTTGGACATTCTGGTTTTGCAATTCAACGAAGTTCAGCTGTCATTTTTTAACTCAAGGTACTTCAAATCTGACTTATTTTATTTGTTTATTCTTTAAACAAATGATAGCCCTCAGCTCCCTCCCCATCTGCCCTCAGTGTCCCACAATCCCTGGACAGTGCAGCGAATGGTTTCTGACAAACCTTGTCAGAATCTTCAATGATTTGACACCACTATTATGGCTCAAAGAGACCTATGACATCTATTACATGAGCCCTAATGCACTCAATACTTGTGTAATAAAATCACTGCATTATGACATAGAGGTGCGCACATACAGCTTCAGGATGTAGGTGATGTTTGCAGAATGTTGGGAGCATGTAGGTGGTGAAATCATCAAATCAACTGAATGGAACTCTCTGATTTAAGTGGCTATGCTCTTCTAGCCCCAATATAAATGGCATCCATGGCTTCTCTCATCAGATTTCTGAACTCATAATGCTAACGCCCTACATATATTCTTCATTAGCAGAGCATCAACAAACCAATATTTACTAATGAGGCACACATCAGATTGCAGACAGCTTGAGCCAGTCAAAAAGTGCAAAACAGCATTCACTATTATTCTTTTAAATTCCAAGTTGCTGTTCATCTCAAACACATTCCTGTCCTTTAATATTCCCAACCTTTCACATAAAAGGATTTGTATCCCTCAATAACCACCATGACTGTTCTTTGTGCAGATACCCTTATTCACACATAAACAATGTATCCCTGGAGAAACAAGCAAATTTGTTATTTTCTTTAAAATGTTTCAATAATCCAGTAACAGAGCAGACACCATCTCACTAATTAGGCATCTTTACAATGATTAGGAAATAACCAGAATGAACAGTTTTTCAACAACCAGTAGTCTGAAATACAGCTTTCGTTAAGTGCTCAACAATTAATTTAGCTTTGCTTCATCAGAAATAATGCAAAATTCACCAGGACCACACAGTTGACAACAAGGAGCTTTTTGCCAAATACTCACAGAACTAATATCCAATCATGGTATGATTGACTCATACCATTTTTTTATGCTGACAATATTTTATTGCTGACAATATTAATTTTTTTTGTATCACGTCACATATGCATGACATATTAAGCATAAATAATAGGATAGCATTACACACAAATAACAGAACAGATGGGGATGATTTCCATGTTAAATAAAGATTTGTGGCATTAATATGCAGTTCATATGATTCATTTTACCAATAGAATTGCTAAAAGCATTGCACAAAGAAAGAAAAATGTAAGAAAATATAATTTATTGGAAGCATTGGGTCAGATCCTTAGCTGTGTCAGTCAACATTGCTCCACTGACACCCAGTGATTAACTCCTAATGGTACAAGGCATAAGGCAACTGGGGGAAGAGAATTCTAGCATCACAATATATCATCATAGCTCAGATGTAGAGAACTGCAGCTACAGAGAAACACTGGAAGAATATTTATTTATCTCAATATACTGCAAATCTATATTTAACCCAACTGATGCCATATGAAGCTTGGTTATGATCTATGCAAAATTAATTAAGGAGTCTCCATTTAATTCGTAGCTGGTGTTGCTCCTGTTTACAAAAGGACCCCCAAAACGTCAGTACAAATCAGTCTTGTTGACAGCCTCAGCAATGATATCAGACTGAATGGGTTCAAGATGACGGGGTTTTCCCTCTCACCTCTACACACATGTAGCACTGCCTGAGTGCCTTAGGATGTGTAACAAACTTCAGTTATTAAATCTGTCTTGACACTTTTCACAGGTGGCTGAAAGTTATTTAAATACTGTACTCCATATGCTTAAAATGATGTCTGCATTGTTGGGAGGGGAGGTGGGGAGACTAAGTATATGACAGATGACAATTCCCATGCAGCAGTGGCTCTCAAATTGCAAGTTCCACGACACCATTCTGGAAAGAACACTATGTCCCAGTCTGTATAAAACCTGCCTAACATTCAAGTTGTAACAGCATGTGCTTAATTTCCACAGGGATGGTCTGTTGAGCATGCATCCTAGCAAAGTTAGGATCCAGCTTTAGGGAAAAATTATTTTTTATCACAGGAAAGAGTAACATTTTCTTTCTAGCCATCCTCAGTTTTCACAAGGCCCCACCACACCTTACTAAAATATACATATACGTGCACACACACGTCATATAAAAAATATCCACGCTCAGCATTTATTCTAAAACTTTCAAGTTGAGTACCCAAAGTCAGGTGTGTATGGAAGTAGGGTGACCAGATTTCCCCCTTTTACTGGAATAGTCCCAGGGTTCAGGGCTTTGTGCTGATTGCCATGCAACTCCACCTGGATTTTTCCCACTTGCTGTCTGGTCAACTTATGTATAAATGACCATGATTTTCAGAACTGCTGCCACTCAACAGCACCCACTGGTCTCAAGACTGTGCTTTTAGGGGTGCTTTAAACTCTGATCAGCTGCAATGAATTATCTGGCAGCTAAGAAAAGCTGGAGATAGCTGTGGAATAGCACAGTGCCATTCTGACCATTCCCCCTCAGCTGTAGCCCAGGAGCAGTGTAAAGCCATTCTGCAAGCCCTGCACACACAGAAAATCCTTTTATACTGAGGTATATGACCTGTTTATATCACTTTTTGCACCACCACGTAACCCAAGTGCAGGAGTGGGCCTGTTAATTAGGCTAATTTCAGTTTCAGTTCCAGGCTAATTATTGCTGTTATTCCTTTTATGGAAGAAGTGCCTCAGACACTAGGCCTGATAAATTATAGCCATGAGTTGATATCTATAAAATGCAAAGGAAACGCTTATACTATTCAGAAGTGTGCTGATTTTCCCTGATTTCTGTCAGAATTGACATGCATTTTGCAATCAGTAGACATTAAGACAACTAATGGGATCATTCAGTTTACTGATAAAGGAAGCTTACTATTCATATAATGCCTCCTTTGAGCCCTTTTTGTAAGATCAATAGATGCCCGGGCTCATCTGCCAATCTACAACAAATGGCATCACTAGCTTTCAGAGCAAGACAGGAGAATGAGCTGGAACAATAGCTTAGTAGGCAATAAACAATGGAAGGCAGATCTTAAAGGATATTTAAAATAAGAGGTAAATTTAAGAATTCTTCTTTTCAAGTGCTATCTATCCCAGGAGAAAGGTTACTTTTGCAACTACCATAATTATAATCAGAATGAATTTACATTTGTATAGATTCTTATATCTTAAGCGTCCCAAGTCACTTTACAAACTCCATGTTTGCCTGTCACTACAGCGCACAGCTTTCCAGGGAAAAAGCATTCTTTAACACCACACAGCAATGCTGCAGACAGTTACAGAAGGAAAATGAAAAATAATTTATTTAAGAGCTTGCATACACTGTGAGGAATGTGACTTCTAGAGTGCTCTAACTGCCCCATGTAGGTACTGCTAGCAAAAAGTAAAAGTATCTGTTTATTCACATCAGTGAGTCTGAACAAGGCAGTTAGAACACAGCTTGTTAGAATGCTCTACAAATCACACCCCTTTAACTGTGCCATGTAGACAAGCCTTAAAATGGCAGGAGGAATTTTACAAAACAACAGAATTAAATTGTGATTGTACCCAAAGGACAGTACTGTCAACAGTACAGTGCTGGGATGTTGGGTTTGTACTGAAGTTAATACAGAATGCAACCTAGTAAATCATCACCATCATTTCCTTCAGCATCTTGTATTTTCCTCAGTAATCTCCCAGCCAAGTGCTGTCCAGCCCCAGCATCCTTTAGCTTTATAAGAGCTGATGTGACTAGAGAACAAGGGGATGTAGCTACAGGGATAAAATCAGGCACAGAGCAGTACTGTGCTGTGTGTTGTGGAAGCTCCACCTATATTGCTGTAATAACCCTTGGGGAGGAAGGGGTTAACACTCTGGTCAGTGAGTCCCAGGACAGCCAATAGGAATGAAGCACAGCTTTTTGAATGGTAACAGCAGCCTGGCCTGGGCCTGTTTGGATGTAGCAGAGCTCCTGGAAGGATCAGGAGGAGGCCAGAGGGTCCTGAGGAAGAATCCAGCAACATCCTTACCAGAGATAAGTTAAGTTTGGTACTGACCAGGCGTGAGTAGAACAGGGAATGTTTATTTAGATGCGGTCAGGGTATTTTCTTTGGTTTTGGCTTGTTTTTTGGATTTCTCTGTACTAAGCACATGTAACCCCCACCACCACCCTGTAACTACCTAAGTTAATTCCCAGAGAAGCAACTCTCTGTGTTTATTATCTCTTCTTTTTGATTAAAGAGTTTACCTTTTAAGCAAGTTCTGGTTCTGTGTCCTGAAAGGCAAGAGGTTTGTGCGCCCGTGCCTTAGACTGCACAGGCAGCTACTAGAGGGAACCCTGTTCCAGTTCCAGCTCATATTGCAGCTGGAGTTCAGTCATTTTCCTGAGAGAGGAATAAACAGGATTGCAAGTACCTCACAGGGAGGAATTCCCAAGTGCGCCTTCCTGGGTCTCAAGAGGTTTTTTTGCATTTGGGTGGTGGCAGCGATACCACTCCAAGGCCAGGAATTGGAGGCCTTGGAGACTTTTAAGAGCAGGCTTTAAGGCCAGTGGCTTTTCTGGCCTGTTGCGGGCCCCCACCTTCTGCACTCAGAGTGCCAGAGTGGGGAAACAGCCTTGACAATTGCTTTACTGAAGGAAATCAAAACAGTAAGCGAGAAACAAATCAAGTTCCAAAAGAATGGGCAGCTGAAGACTAGGAGGCAGCACAAACTAACATTCGAGGATTAGGGTGGCTAAGAGACACTCTAATTTAGAACCTTGGGCTTAGTGCCAAACAACTAAGTAAATAAGAAGTGAGAAAAGCAGAGGAGAAGCTGCAGCAGGTGTTAGGTGTTTATTTCTTAGCTTTACCATCCATTAAAAGTTTGGGGAGGGAGGTTGGTTGGTTGGTTGCTTTTAAAGTACAATAATTTGCTTGAGTGTTCTTAGGTACTTCCCATGCAAAATGATTGTTTTAGATCTGTATAGTGCTACAAACCTGCATTGCCATTTCATTACAGAAGGGTAAAGTTTCAAAACACTTTTTGGAATGATATTGCTATTTGTAATTGTCAATGTAGTTTAAATGTAAATGGTATCTTTAAAAAACTGGGTATTGATGATGTTTGACTCTTCATTATCAGTAACATTTGAACATAAACCCCAGGGTTACACTTACAAACAGAAGATACTCTGCAGGGAGCCTAAATGTGATGCATGTAAAATAGAGAGCAATTGCATATTAAATTTATTCATTCATGAAATTCAAGAGCAAAAATACTCATATAAGATGCTGAGTATCTGTGTTGGGTTAGAACTCATGGCAGTTGCCAGTACCCTGCATTATCCTCAAAAGCACCATTTGGGCTTAGAAAATGAACACGATTGCACTGAGGTCATTAATGAAAACAACAAGAATGCCAATGGACTCTGTCTCATCTCTCTTGGCTATGAGATTAAGATACTTGTTATCAAATATAACCTCATAATAAAGCATCTGAATCTGTATTTCAAGGCCACCTTCCCCCACCCCCAGTGTTTTGCTTTAGTACTGAGAACAATGAGGGCAGTTTGGAAGGAGTGGATGCCAATTCTGACTTCAAACATCCCAAAACTTATGGGGCATTTAGGAGCTACACACAGAGGACTTGGGTCTGGCTTACATTGACCCCTGTAACCTAGAAAATGACAAAAAAAAAAGCTGATTTAAACAATGCAACACTTAGGGGAAGGAAAGAAAAGATACATTTTGTACGATGCATTTACATGGTGAGCAGATTCACACTACTGTGCTGTTTATGACCTATTATGAGAACTATAGTTCACCTCTTCACTTTGAAGTCCGTTATAAAAGTTTCTGTAAAATGTATCTAATATAACATATGCTTGGCTCTCAGCTACTCTTTTCTGCTGTTTAGATTAGAAAGGAACAGATTAAAAAAATATCCAAACTATGACCAATAGATTCATAAATTCCAAAGACAGACTAGACCAGGGGTACTCAAATGGCGGCCCGCGGTCCACAATCCGGACCGCAAAGAGGTTTCCGGCGGACCGCGACAGTGGCCTATTTGCCCGTTTGAGTACCCCTGCTCTAAGGGCAGCTGTTGCTCTGCGCTCCTCCTCCCCCCCACGGAGCCTGCTGCGCAGCCACTGCCCCGCTCCCGGCCGCCCCCCCCCCCCCCCGCCCCCCCCCCCCCGCCTGGAACCCCCCCCCCCCCACGCGCCTGGCATTGCCGCCCCCCGCTCCCACTCGCCTCCCCACGCGCCTGGCATCGCCGCCCCCCCGCTCCCACTCGCCCCCCCCGCTCCCGGCATTGCCGCCCCCCACACCTGACATCACCCCCCCCACTCCCACTCACCCCCCACCCCCACCCTAGTTGTTTGTGGACCCTGGTCAATGGTGGAAGGCTGAATGTGGACCGGCTCGCAAAAAGTTTGAGTACCCCTGGACTAGACCATTTTGTGATCATCTAATCGGACCTCCTGTACAACACAAGCTATAGAATTTCCCCAAAATAAACCCCAAAAGTATGTCTGTTTAGAAAGAAAATCTTTTTTTTTAAATGATCCATGATGGAGAATCCACCATAAGCCTTTGTAAATTGTTCCAGGGTTAATTACTCACTATTAAACATTTATGTCTTACTTCTGAATTTGTCTAGCTTCAACTTTTAGCCATTGGGTCATGTTATTCATTTCTCTGCTGTATTGTAGACCTCGTTATTAAATTTTTGTTCCCCATGTAGGTACTTCTGGAATGTAATCAAGTCACCCCTTACTTTTTGTTTTAAGATAAATGCATTCAGCTCTTTGAATCTATCTCCATAAGGCATGTTTCCTATCCTTAAATATTTCTGATGGTTCTTTTCTG
The DNA here is from genome assembly GCA_007922195.1 of Podocnemis expansa. NCBI lineage: Eukaryota > Metazoa > Chordata > Testudines > Podocnemididae > Podocnemis > Podocnemis expansa. The sequence goes on along the minus strand of ML681981.1, from coordinate 42,475,592 downwards.
AACCCCTTCCAGTTTATCAACATCTTTCTTGAATTGTGGACACCAGAACTGGAGAGACAATTCCTGCAGCCATCATATCAACACCAGAGACAGAGGTAAAATAAACTCTTTACTCCTACTCAAGATTATCAAGAATCACAGTAGCCTCTTGACTACTGCTTCACACCAGGAGCTCATGTTCAGCTGATTATGAACTGTGACACCCCTGCCCCCCCCACAAATTTTTGCAGCATCACTACTTCCTAGGACAGAAACCCCTATCCTGTAAGTGCTGTCTATGGTCTTTGGTTAATTCAATCTACATTACATGTGGGACTCCACTGTAAATACACCCACTCAATGATGCTTCTACATTTACAATTATATTTGCAGAGATATCAGTTAGCAAACCTTTTAATCCATTTAATTTGTGCTGTGTTAATTTTATGTTTCTAGTGTTTTTTATCAAAATACCAGTGGAGCCAGGTGGTTTCCCTGCTCCAATAAAGAAGGGGTTAAAAGCCCTCAAAAAAAAAAAAGCTGTCAATGGGAACAGGTGGCTGCAGAGCCAATCAGGGCCAGAAGCCCTAGATAAAAGGAGGCTGAAGCCACAACTCTAGGTAGTCTTTCACTGGCACTTGAGGGGGATGGGACAGGGAAGGATATGCAGTCTGCCTGGCTGCAGGAGTCAGGACCAGAGACAGCTCCATGTAGCCTGCCAGGGCTTAGTGGGAGGAAGAGTCTAGAACCATCTTACAAGGTTACGAAGCGGGAGTGGCAAGGACACAGCCCAGGGAGCCTGAAAGACTGCTTTGGAGGTCAAGGCAATGCCCAGGCCTGTCACATAGGGTCCTGGGGCCAGAGCCAAGAGAAGTGGTAAGGCCTAGATCCCTCTCCACCTCACCCCAGACCACCAGTGGGTAGTAACAGGACTAGTGGTGGCTCCAGACACTGCAGATGCTGCTTGGATTAGACCCAAGCCCATAAAGGGAAATTTGGTAGAGGGGCTGATGCACTGGACACAAATTGAGACAGACAGAGCTCAGGTCACTGAATGGGGGTGCACTTGAACTATTCCACAGAATCATTACCAGGACGTACCCATCAGGTGAGACCAGGGCTAGTGAACATCTACAGCCATGTAGTTCCAAGTCAAACACCTTACAGAAATCCAGGTATCATCTATCAATATTCTCTTTATCAACCAAGTTTATAATCATGTAAAAAAGATACATGTTTGTTTCATATTATCTATTTTCCATAAATGCATTTTGAGTGATATTAAACATATTACCCCGATTTCATTCTTTAATAATCAAGCCCTGAATCAGCTTGCTCAGAGATGCTAGACTAACAGGCCTAGAACTACCCAACATTCCATGTACCCTTTTTAAAAACTGGCATAAGGTTAGATGATGTCCAGTCTCCTGGAATTTTCTGGTGTTTTACACTTACAGAAAAACCATTAGTAACAGTCCAGAAAGCTCTTCAGCCAACTATTTAAAAACTCTTGGATGCCATCTGCTCTGATCTAAAAGTATCCAACTTCAATAGACGCTATTTAGCATCTTTCTAAGATAGTTTTGACATGGAAAGTGTGTTACCATATCCTTACACTCAACTACAGAACAGAAATATTTATTCAACACTTTTGCCTTGTCACTGGTAAGTCTACCATTCCCACTAGTAATAGACAAATACTGTCCTTAGGATTGTTTTTTCTTAATAATATAGTTAAATGACTCCTGATTGTCCTTTGCTGTGATGGCCACAGATTTCTTCCTCTTGTCCATTTGGTTCCTTATTAATTTCCTACAATTCATAGCTCCTGATTCTAACCCATTTTTTTAAACCATATTGCCGTCTTCCCTCAACTACAGTTTTTTGGGTATCTCATAAAGAATTTAAAAACAATTCTCAATTATCATTCACATTTTGCTACTTATATTCTTCCTCCTAGCTGATTTTGCTCAAAATAGTTTTCCACTTAGTGAAACTGCTTTTTTTAAGTATTAATTATATTTTATAGATATCTCACTGGTCTTTATTCTGTTTGCACATTACAAATATGACCAAATCATGATCACTCATACTTAAGCTACCACTAATTTTACTGCTATGATCAATTTATTTGCCATGATGATCTCTAATATAGAATTCCTCCAAGTTGAATGCTACATTTTTTAAGTTAGGAAATTACCCATAATATTTAGGAATGCCAGGGATATTTTACCACTGGCAACATGAAATCTACAGCAAATGCCATTCCAGTTGAACTCTCCTGTGATTGTGGAGCTTTTTTCCCCCCGATATATACACTATACGTGCATAAGGAGGCAGTCATCCTATTCTCTAGTGTGATTTGCTGGTTTGTAGCAGACACCAAACTACTAGCAGTTGTGTGGCACTTTAAGACTAACAGATT
>ML681981.1:42456077-42472788 GCA_007922195.1 Podocnemis expansa | reverse complement strand
TTGTTGTTTTTTTACTGGACTAGACTAACACGGCTATCCCTTTGGAAACCAAACTACTAACCCACCTCATGCTTTACCTGTTATGATTTTGATCCATTAGCATTCAAGATCATTTTCTTCTGAATTATAGGTGCCTCAGAAACAGGTAATGCCATTTTTTTTTTATAGAGTGCCACTACCTCCCCTTTCACTCACATTCTTTCCTTGATAACAATTAACATTCCAGTCATAGGAATCATCCCTCCCAGGTTTCAGTGATAACTAAATCAAAATTATGTTAATAAATTAGGACTGCCAAATCCTTGTTTGTTATATAGACTCCTAGCATTGGTGTATATACAATTAAAGAATTTCTTCTCTTCATATCCTTTGATTTCTTTACAAATTTTGTTCCCAGAATGTGCTAAGTGCTGTTATCATACCTTCTTTATCCTCCACTTTTGCTATTAGTTTAATGCCCTCCTTACTACTCTAGCCAACCAGTCCCCAAGAAGACTGAACCCCTTCTATTAAGGCGGAGGCCTTTCAAACTATACAGCTCCCTCTTTCCGTAGAAAGTGGGTCACAAAACCAACCCCCCCCACACACCTTACACAACTTATCTAAACAGTGATTGACTTCCAGAACCTTCTGTCTTCTGCCTTCCTTTGCTCACTGGACATTTTTTATTCTTCAGCATATTTCCAAGTTCCTTGAAGTTATCTACTATGTGCAAGATATCCTTCACCAGTGCCATTAGAGCTAAGGTAAATCATCACTAACGGCTCCTTGCCTGTCAACCACAGAAGCCTATCCAATCTTAAAGACATGTCTCATGCCCTGATTTTGTGAAGGCAGCCCCACATGTTCTTGTCTGTCTGTCCCATCAGAATGTTCTTTTGATTCCTCTGAGCACTAGATCCCTCACAATGATGCCTGTCTTCCTTGGACAATTAGAGAGCCTTTTGTGATTAAGCCTGATTTTCTACCCATTTTAGTTTCAACCCTTTTGGAAATTCAAAGAGCTTGGTTAATATTTTGCTTCTGTTATTTACTATATACCTTTCCACTTGTGCTGGAAGTGCTAAAACAAGATTGCACATTATTTCTGGGTTGTTTAAGAGCAGGAACCATTGGAAGTCTCATACAAGTGCCTGATCCCACAAAACTCCTACCTACATTGCAAACCATTTGTGTAAATGTCTGTGTGCTTATCTGAACCAAAATAAAACTTTTGTAGTTTAGCCATCACCAAGCTTATTAAAACTTATGATTGCTGGCAAACTTGATTCCTTCCAGATTCAGATGCACATATGACAAAGTTCTGATCACCAGCTGCTTAATACACTAGTTTACAAAAAGTCAAGCTGAGGGAGTTATACTGATATGACAGAGGAGGGAATTTAGCCCATTAAGCATAAATACAACTGTGAAACAATTAACAGATGTGCAACTGACATCTGGACATGCCTAATTCATTTATTGTGTTCAATCTTAGCAACTTTCGGCACACTTGGACATTTACACTGATGCCTTCATGCCCCAAACCTATCTTGCAGATTTTACTTTTCTTAACCAGCAGTTACCTACATAGCTAAAAGACTGGAACCCAAAAAGTAAAATAAAGACTTTCTGCTGAAGAGCCTCTGGGATATTTTTTCCTTTACCTCTTGATACTTATCCTTTTCAATATTTTAATGAAGAAAAGAAACAGCACCACATTTCTTGGTATGCTTTGCTGAACACAACAAGGTCTGCATAACGAAAAGGAGAAGGACTCCTTTACATAAGAAACTGGTCAGGTAAATTGGAATGTGCATGTAGAAAAGTAATTTGAAGGTTTTAAGACAGGCAGTGGCAAAACTCAAATTCTTATATCAGTTTGATAATTGAAAAGGAAACTCCAATTTCTTTTTGATGAACAGAGTCAAAAGAAATTGAAGGTTAAAAACTACCAATCTCAGACAAGACCAGACTAAAGTCCTCCTTTTTAATGACTCTCCCCACCTTTGTGGAATCTCAGTTAATTCATTCCTACATTCTGATCTCATGTATTATGTGGACTACAAACTACAGAACTATCAATGGAATTCATCTATTTTCTTAATAAGCTTTGTGTAAACATCCCAGAGCCTTTCAAAAACAATAAAACCAATTAACTGCAACATTCAGCAACACAGACTACAGCTAATATTCCTCCTTCACAAGACATATACTCAAGGAAGGAATCTATGGATTTTGTAGGTGTCTGAGTCATCTCATGTATCATCAGAAAGACAGACCCACAATCCTATTTAAACATAGAATAAACATAGAAAATGTCCCTGAGAAATGTCTGACATTCCATGGGGTTTGAATACCCTTGACTTGGAATAAGAGTAAACCAGCCTCCTTTTCTTACAGTATCCTCATAGCATGACCCTTTCCCCATGCCATTCATCTCAGTTTCTCTGGTTTTATGCTCTGTAAGCCTGGCTACATTTACTTAAAAAAAAAATAACCAAAACACTACAGATGGTTTCACACCAAAACCCTCAATTTGAATATCCACCAAATTCTGGGAGATTTGGGATAGAAATCCAGAGATGAAATGTGCAATTTAACTTTCTTCCGAAGTAATTTTTTTTTAGGGTTTGCAGAATAGAACCAGATTTTGAGGCACAAATTGGTCCCAGAGGACAATGTGTTGAGAGGGCAGCTCTCTGTAGTAGAAGGAGAGTGCCATAAAAGTGCTTGTGAAAGATTAAGTAACAGTGGTAGCCCTAAGAGAGTGGGCTGTTAGTCTTCTGATGCTTTGGCTAACAACAAAGTTGTGTGTGTAAATTCATGATAAAGTTAAACAAATATGAAATTAACATCAAAGATAATAATACAAAGTGATGATTAAAAGACGATTATTTTTAGACTTTGTTTGCATATTCAGTCATCTGTTAGGAAAGACAGTTATATAGCGGACGGACAACACTACAGTTAAACAAGATGCCAGAGCTCCTAAATAACGCCCAACACAATGACTCTCCTGAAAACTAGGATGGAGCAAAAAGTAACTCTGGGGAAATACAGATTTATAAAGACTTTTCAATGAAGTCAAGTAAAAGGACACAGAGGCAAGACAATCTTCAAATCAGACCACATCTTCCCCAGCATGCAAGAGTGATGTCAGATAGATTTGGGCTGTGGTGAATATTCCAACAGCACATTCTTTCACACTAAGAAATGGTCAAAAAGGGCTGCAAAGGAGATCATGTTGATAGGGGGCTTGATCTGGAAGAGTCACTAAAGCCATTTTATGTCCTTATTCACTACCACTACTGGGAATACTGTCTGTCAAAGGTGTGGCACCTGACTCCTCACTGAGGTAACCTGCATATCCCAGTCTCTTTGGTAGCTGGGGCTCCTGATAGTATTAGTGTGCTTGCTCTTTCTGACTTTGTATTGTGTGACCCCAGGATCCCGGCAGTGGTCACAGGGGTGGATAGGGACACATGTATCTCTTAGCTTCACCAAAAGCATGTTACGTATGGTTTCCAAGTCTTTGTCATAGTGTTGTTATAACCACTGGGAGAGGCATTCAGAGAAAATATGTGGAAATAAACACATATTCTGAAAATTGGGTTATCTAGGCCTTGCAGCTAATGGCAGATCACTCCAAGGCAGCACACCGTGAGACAAACATCTTCGGGAGAGGGGGACTGGGAGACATCTCTGGGTGGACCATTTTGTCTAGGCATCTATTAGCATAGTAAGTTAAACACTAACAAAGGAAAACAACAGAAAGAGAGGAAAACAGAAAGGACTTGAAGGGGACTATGTTTTCAGGAGAACATCAAAGTTCTGGTCCGAGGGTGTAGAGACATACCCTGGCATTCTTCAATCTGGGAGAAGAATTTGAGATAAGCTATCTTTTAGGAGACACACCAATGTATTACAAGTTAACTTTAGATTCTAGAAAGGGTGTTTTGATTTTGTTTTATATGCAATCATTTGTTTTCATTATACATAGTTTCTTTCACTTGAATAATAATCTGATGATAAATTTGCTCATTTTCACTGTATCCAAGTTCTGTGTGTTAAGTACAGTGGCAATCCTCAGTTGAATATTGTAAGCTGATGTGTACCTTTAAAAGTAGCAAATGTGAGAGTTCAGCGAGTGGTCAGTGGAATACGAACTGGGTACTCCAGAGGGACCCTTGTAGAATTTAGGTTGGTACAGGTTAGCAGCAATAGGTATGTACAGAGTGAGGACTGGAAGACCATGCTTATGTTGCCAGAGGCTGGTGGAGTCAAGGACCATATCCAAAGCAGCATGGACAAAACTTCCTCAGTCTAAAGGCAAGCTGTTTTGAAATGCCTCAAAGCCCAGGGTACCCCTGGGAAGTGTTACACATCTTTTTTTAATGAATTTAGTGGTTGTGAGAGGTGCTAGATTGTTTGCCTGAGAGTCCTCCAGAGCATTAACCTGCAGAATAGGAACAGCACAAGCCAGGTCAGCATATGTTTTCTCATACCGCTCACCACTAATGTGCATGAGATCTAAGCTGAAAGGGCCTCTCTGCTGGAACTGCCAATACAGGGGAGAAACAGCAGCAATATTTCTCAGAAACAAAGCTTGAAGTGAATTTCAGTTTACAGGTTTCTCCCCAAAGAGTGCTCCCTCTCTCTGCCATAATAATGAAAACAAAATGATAGATTTCCCCTTTTTGAGTATGCGAACTCCTGGTACCCAGGAGTGGGTCACAGGGGAGGTGGTAGTTCAGGGGGTTGTTCTGGGGGAAACCCTCACTGAAATGCTGACTATGCACTGGTTCTGCAGTGTTATGAAAATCTGCATAACAGCCTATCTTGGTTTTCATTAAATGGGAACTGACATCATGTGCACACCTTGTCTGCTAGAGCAGTGATTTCCAACCTTTGGTCCACGAAGCTACCGCAGGTGCTCTGTGGAGAGGGACGGGGAGATAATATAATGCCATGTACCTCTTATATATCATTTTTGATGTTACATTATTATTTGCAATGTAATTTGCTTCACAAACATCCATTTATATTAGTTGCATTTTTAAAACTCCTTGCTATACAAGTTTGACTCTCATTAGCCATAGACTACGATAAAAATGTTTTAAACAGTTTGCTTATGTGAAAAGCTTTTGATGATGCTGTCGTGATCCGCATAAAGAAAAAGGTTGGGAAACTTTGTACTAGAGCCTCTCTCTATTTTATCAGTCTGTAAACAATAATCCCCAACTTTCAGTCTTAGAAATCTGATATGGAATTGACAATAGGTTGATGTCTCTTTTTGTGTGCTACATTAGCTTTCCCTGTGTCTGATGGATATCTATGTCAGACTTATGTCTCTGATGGACTGTAGCAGATCTCATCTTTGCTTTGTTGCATCTGACGTGTAAAATGTAGCAGCCCAACCTTCATCCTTTTCTCCTGGTGCCTTCCCCCATACATACCCCAGAGGATTTTGCAGATGACATAAAATCTACATCAGAGAATTCCTTATGTCAGATGGGGTTCTCAGTCTCCCATGTGTCTGATAGGATCTATTTCAGAGTATGCCCTGAAGCCAACATGGGAGCTAAGCAGCATCTCCCTGTGCATTGTGGGAACAGGCTGCAGAGCATTTTGTGTCAGCTATGGATCTGTGTCAGAGTTTATTCCACTCTATCTGCTTTTAATGGGAAACCTGACATCCAAAATGGAGGTGGGGGTTGGGAAGAATCTTGGCGGCCTGCATGAGAAGGAGTGAACAGTCGAAGGACAGTGTTGAAAATGCAGCAATGAATGACTCTTCCATTTTTATCAGATGCGGAGCCTGGGGTTGCTAAAGAAGCTGTTCTTCTGCTTATGTTATAAAATTGTACTTCTAACCTGCAAATCTTTCTTATTGTTGTTTCCTGCCTTAGAATTTTAATTTTTCTTTTATCTAGGACATTTTTGGACAAGAATTTCTACTATCTGAAAACTAAGACTAGAATTTTTAAGTATACAAGCAATATACATCTGTATACATTTATACTGCTATATTCTCATCTGCCCACAAAACACAGAGTGCTGCATGTATCATGCATCTAAGCTTTTTAACTAGCTCTCAACCTGTCATCTCCTTTGTGCCTGTATATAACTGATCCCATTTAGACTTCTAACTGTATGTTGCACCTGTGTCAAAATGATACCAAAAATACATGTTATGCTTAGGGCTCAGATTTTCAGAGGAACATATGAGGACTGAGCACCCTAAATCCTATTGCAACTGAGTGGGAGTGGGATGTCTAACTTACTTAGGTCCTTTTGAAGATCTCACCCAAAAGACACACAGTGAAAGAGAGAGAGCCAGTCTTGTATAGTAATATAAATCTATCCTTTAGATCTTTATTTAATAGCCACTTGTTTTTAAAGCAAAACATTTATTTAAAATAAATAATAATATATTTGTGTGCATTGCATCATGTTCTTCTGGCATTGATAATATATGTAGTGTATTATAATTGTAAATAACATCATGGTAATACATACAGTACAGGTATGTTCCATGAACTTATTCCATAAGAGGTGATAGTGAAGCAAAAATCTATACTTAATAGTGTATACAGCCTGTTCCTAAGAAGTGCCAAATGTCCTGAATTCCAACTGACTCGAGTGAGATCAGAACTATAAATTCCTTCCTAAAAATCTGAGACAGTATTTCCCAGGAGCTTTTGAGCTGTTTGATTACTTTTTTTATTCACATAAACCATGCTCCATATAGTTAAGGGGATAATATTTTATAATAAAATATATATTCCACTGGGAGGTGCAGATGTCAAAGGCATTTGCTTATTATAAGATTCTTCTATTGCCACTCCATTTTGCTCTTAATCTCTCTAGTTAGTCTCCCTTCACATTATGCAGAACAAAACTAACTGCATCTGTTGTCTTCATTCAGGTGAATCACAATGTGAAAAATTCAGGTGATGTGATATTTGTAGACTTTTCACTACTTTCAATATGTGACAGTTATCAGAAGTCCTGAGCCAGTGAAATGCACGGTTTCAGACAGATTTGCTGAGATTTCAGACTAAATGCAATTTCTTTCTATAAAAATCACTTATCAAAGTTAGTCCGTCTGAAGTAATTCCATTTTTACCACTTTACATGGGGAAAAGCAGTGATAACTGACAGTAGGCAATCTACAACATGACCACCAGAGGTCATTCATTTTACAGAAATATGCCAGGGCAATGCAGGACGCAGTGTCATTTGGAAAAGAATGGTAAAGGAAATTCATTAAAAAATGCTATATTTCTGATCAAGTAGAACTATTAACCAAAAATAAATCTGTTAGTCTTAAAGTGCCACAGAACTCCTCTCTTTTTTTTTTTTTCTCGCTGGACTAGACTAACACGGCTGTCCCTTTGGAAATGGATTTTGTCACTTAGCGTGACAAATGGAAAAAAGAGCATAGTCCAAATGTTTATCTTATTAGTTTTCATAAGCCATTGTATCCCATCATCTGAAGGAATAATTAAAGCACTACTAAACAAAGTTTAAGGCTCTCACGCTTATTCTGTATTATCATAGAACCCAGTAACCCTAGTCATGGAACAAAACCCCATTGTGCTAGATGCTACAGAAACACTTAGTGCTTCCCTATGGTTTTCAAGTGATGAACTGGAAATGTGGAGTATGCTTACTTGGAAAGGAAACAGACGAAACAAGATAGGTTTATTTCCCAAATGCTCAATTACATCTCTTTTCAAATTGTGTTAAACATATTACTGTCCAACTCTTCACATTGTGAAGGCAAACAAATCAAAACTATGTAGGGAATATAATAGTTCAGAAAATACAAACAATTTTGGATAAAAGAAAATGGACACACAAAAATTTAACATAAATTTACCTTAGAAAGAGAATTCAATTGTTTTTAGTTAAAAGACTCCACTCTATTGATTTAAAAGTTTAGCGATGATTTCAAAATTTAAAAATATCTCAAAGTTCATGATCCCAGAACATTGAAAGTATGTAGTAGCATAAAAATATTTCTCTGCACCTACGTACCATTTCATCCATCTTTACAAATTCATTGTCACAATACGCTTATGAGACGCCGTACCTACTGCATTATCATCTCCAATTATAGATGGGAGAACTGAGACACAAACAGCTTTACTGATACCCTCAAAGTCACAGAATGCGTTACTGGCAAAAACCAGGAATTCCAGCTTCCAGTCATTGGCTCCAACCACTAATTCATGTTTGAAATACTGGCTCACCAATAACAATAGCAAAACACATTGACTTCAGCAGAACTAGGCATTTCACCCTATGCTTCTTCCATCTTCTTATGTTCTTTAGTCTTAAAAATGAAAGAGACGTGACAATACTGTAATCAGAAATTGCTTCATTCTTAACAGGTCTGCTACATTGTAAGCGCACAGATGCGTGCACTCTCCTGCAGCTGCTGGCAATGGCAATAAGCACTGAAGGAAAAGGGGTTCTTTTCTGTGCCAGGTACTAGAAATACAGGAGGGCCTGGGAAATAAAAGCTTGACAGCTTACAAAATAGTAAGGCCCCTGTCCATGGTCTTATTCAGATGTTAGAATCTCAGAACTAACATTTGATGACATATTTACAAATTGTGTGACAATCTGTGCCATCTTTACTCCTCAGTGTGAGCACCTTATTGCACAAATAGCCCCACAGATTTCAAAAGGATGAATCATGGAATAAAGCAGTAAACATAAGCAAAACTATCAATATCTGGCCCTAAGGAAATTATGGAGTTTTTGCACGTCAAAATTGCATTTCATCAAAAAGTAGTTTCTGCACATCACAGTACTTTGGGAAAAAAAGGCTTTAGAAAAGGATGGGGCTTGGCAGAAAACAAGAGAAGAGGTTGATGGCAAGCTTTTTATTACAAGCAAACCTCAAATGGTAGCTCTGTTTTTCCTAAAGTTAGCATTATATATATTGTCATTATACATACTAAGTATGTGTAGTCATTATTAAAGCATGGATATGCATGCAAGGCCATATGTTTCAGTAGGAACCTCTCATTTTGATGTATACTTATTTGAACAAAACGTAACTACATTTGCTCATACAAACAGGATATTAGCTATTGTATGTTGCTGCTTTGAAAAATCCAGCATGCCTTTTCCCTGTTTTCAATCCAAATGGCTAGTCAAAGTCCAGGTCTTTTAGGTTGATCCAGCTAGGATTGCTCCTGAAAACTATTTTTTTAATGCAATTTTGTTTATTTACAAGAAATGTACAGTGAACTGCTTACGTGAATGCAGGAAGAACCAAAACCAAAAGGAGTAGCTGTTTTGTTTACAGATCTGCCCCTACATGCTTATAGGCTGCTCCTCGGAGCTCTTGCTCTGCCTAGCCCCCTTCTACCCTACTCAGTATTTACCACATACACAGGCAACACAACAAACACCACCTAGTGGAACCCTTACCTATATGGTGCTAATCTCTGGACAGTCTGCTTTGTTTTAGATCAGACTCCTTAAAAGCCACTGCTAGAGCAACCAGAGGGAGCTTGCGAACAGGGGACAGCAAACAGGGGAGTTTGCGAGGGAAGGAGTTGGTGCCAGGTGCATCCTATTGAAGTGACCTGAGGAGTGGGTGGGCGCAAGCCCACCCACTTCTAAAACCCTTCCCCCAGCCTGAGGGGAAGCGGCACAAGGCAGGGCTTCAAAGGTCCGGGGGACAACGAAAGAAAAAACAGGGATGGGTGTGAAGGTTACAGGTTCAAAACAAGGGTTTCGGAAGGGGATACCGAGCAGAGAACCCCGGACAGCGCCCACTGCTCCCGAAAGGTGTCCAGGGAGCCAGCGGACGCCGCCCAGAGGAACTCTGCCCGGAGACGTGCACGGACGAGGGAGCGGAAATAGGCCCCACAGTCGCAGGCCCCTCCCTCTGCCAACCTCCTCTCCCGAGTTTTATATGTGGCTACCTTCGCGTAAGCCAAGAGGAGGTTGGCGAGGAGGTCCCGCGACTTGGTGGGGCCATGGATGGGGAGTGCATAGAGGTACAAATGTGGGGAGAAGTGCAGCCAGAACCTCAAGAGGAGGTTCTGGAGGAGCCGGAAAAGGGGCTGCAACCTGGCGCAGTCTAAATAGACATGCGCCAGGGTCTCCCTCGCACCGCAAAAGGGGCAGGTGTCGGGGCGAGGGGTGAACCGCGCCAAGAACACGCCCGTGCTCACGGCTCCATGGAGGAGCCGCCAACTGATGTCCCCGGCGGGCCTTGGAGTGAGGGTGGCATACAAACTGGCCCACCGGGGTTCCTCGCCCACCGCGGGTGGAATCAGTTCCCGCCACTTTGTGTCAGGGCGGGACGCTAGGGCGAGGAAATGAATGGTATGGAGCACGAGCGTGTAGAGATGTTTACGGGGCGTGGTTCGGAAAGAGGCCGGCTGCAGGTCCAGCAGCCGGCTCGGGGCATGGGGCGGGGATGGCCGGGGGGGCTGATGGGGCCGAGGCCCGATCATGAGTTCTGGAGGGCCAGGGCTGAGAGGGGGGCGGGGAGTACCCTCTCGCAGGACCCGCCCGAGGTAGGCCCGAGCAGCAGGAGGCAAAGCAGCCCTCACCTCCTGGAGTAGGCGCTGGGGGGTACGAGGGGTGGAGAGCCCCATGCGCCGAGCCAGCTCATGGGGATCCACCCAGTCCCCCCGGGCGTAGTCCAGGAGATCTCCGACCCGGGTGACACCTGCCATGACCAACCTCCGCCTCACGGAGGGGGCCTCCGCCACCTGCACACCGAGATGGAGGTTGTGTAGCAGGGGCTCCGCGAGGAGGTCCTCCCCCTCGGTGGGTATAACCGACCTGGAGGCTGCAAGGAGCCTCCAGGTCCAGAGGAGGTCATGGTAGAAGGCCGGCAGCTCGGAGACGTCTCGCGGAGAATGTCTCAGGTCGAGATAAAAGAGCTGCCGGTCGTATCGGAGCCCTCGGTAGCGGCGGAGGAAGGTGCGTGCCAAGTGGCTCCATGCCGGACTACCTGCACCATAAAGGAGTCTCTGCAGGGCCTGGAGGCGGAAGGTGTGGACCTGGCTGCGGACGCAGCACAGGCCCTGCCCCCCTTCCTCCAGGGGAAGGCTCAGAACCCCTGCAGAGACCCAGTGCAGTCCTGGCCAGAAGAACTCCAGAATTGTCTTCTGGAGGCTGTCCAGGAAACCCGGGGGTGGGCTCAGGGTGTTGAGCCGGTGCCAGAGCATGGACAGGACGAGCTGGTTGACGACCAGTGCCCAACCCCGAAGGGAGAGGCACCGCAGCAGTCCTGTCCAGCTCCGGAGCCGGTCAGCAACCCTGCCCTCTAATTCATGCCAGTTCTCCCCCGGGGAGGGATGGGTGGCAGAAAGGTAAACGCCCAGATAGAGCAGCGGACCCGCGCTCCACCGGATGGCCTGAAGCGCGGGTGGGAGGGAGCCGACCGGCCACCCGGCCCCTACCATCAGGCCAGAGCTCTTGACCCAGTTGACCCGGGCGGAGGAGGCTGCCGAGTAGATGGCCTGACAAGCCTCCAACCGCACCAGGTCGCCCGGGTCCTGGACCACGAGGAGTACGTCATCGGCGTACGCCGACAAGACCAGCCGCAGCTCTGACTCAGGGAGCACCAACCCCGTCAACCTCCGACGGAGGAGACAGAGGAAGGGCTCGATGGCCAGAGCGTACAGCTGGCCCGACAGCGGACAGCCTTGACGCACTCCTCGCCCGAAGCTGACAGGCTCGGTCAGGGTCCAGTTGAGCTTGACCAGACACTCCGCGGAGGCGTACAGCACCTGGAGAAACCCCACAAAGCGGGGCCCGAAGCCAAACGCCCGCAGGGTGCCCAGGAGATACCCGTGGTCCATCCTGTCGAACGCTTTCTCCTGGTCCAGGGCCAGGAGGGCGAACGACAGACCATCCCTACACCCGAGCTCTAGGAGATCCCGGACCAGATAGAGGTTACTAAAGATGGAACGGCCCGGGACGGTGTAGGTCTGGTCAGGATGGATCACGTCCTGCAGCACGGACCCAAGGCGCAGCGAGATGGCCTTGGCTACTATTTTGTAGTCCGTGCTGAGGAGTGAGACGGGACGCCAGTTCCGAAGATCGCGGAGGTCCCCCTTCTTGGGCAGCAGGGCCAGCACCGCCCGCCGGCAAGAAAGGGGGAGCTCTCCGCTCTCCTCGGACTCGGCCCAGACGGCGGCGAGGTCCGGGCCGAGGGCGTCCCAGAACGCACGGTAGAACTCCACGGTCAGCCCGTCCATGCCCGGAGATTTGTTATTGGGCATGAGACGTAGGGCTTCCGAGAACTCGGCTAGAGTGAGAGGCAGCTCCAGCCGGTCCCGGGCACCCTCGCCGACCGTGGGAAGTTCATTCCAGAGCACCCTGCAGGCGTTAGGGTCGGTCGGATCCGGGGAGAAAAGACCGGCGTAGAAGGCCCTGGCCCTTCCACGCATCTCCACCGGATCCGTGAGGGGGGTGCCGTCCTCCGCCAAGAGGCAGGTGATGTGCTTTTTCGCCCCCCTCCGTTTCTCCAGGGCATAGAAGAAGCGGGAGCCGCGATCCATCTCCCGAAGGAGCTGGATGCGGGATCGAACGAAGGCACCCCGGGCCCGAAGGTCCTCGAGGGCCCGCAGCTCCTCCCGCTTCTCCTGGTGCGCCTCGCGGAGGGATGGATCCTCAGGACTGGTGACCAGACGCCTCTCAAGCTGCAAAACCTCCCGCTCCAGCTGCTCTATCTCCGCATCCCTCCGCCGGCTGGCCCCCCGGGTGTAGTCACGGCAGAAGAGCCGGGCACGCACTTTCCCCACGTCCCACCAACGCCATGCCGAGGGAAAGGCGGACCTCTGCCTCCTCCAGGCCAGCCAAAACTCCCGGAAGGACGCCACGAAGCCCACGTCCTCCAGCAGGCTGTTGTTAAAGTGCCAATAGGCCGGCCCCGGCCTCTCCGCCGAGAGAGAGGCCGTCACGGTCGCCAGATGGTGATCCGAGAAAGGGGCCGGCCGAATGCTGGAGGAGTGGGCCCGTGCAAGATGATGTCGGGACAGGTAAATGCGGTCCAACCGGGAGTGGCACGACCGATGGTGCCCCACCCGGACAAAGGTGAAGGTCACCCCGTCGTCCGGGTGGTGGTCGCGCCAGACGTCCACCAGGGAGTGATGGTCGATCACCTCCCTGAGGACGTCCGCGGCGGCCGGACACTGCTCGGTCCCCGTGCGGTCCCGTTCCTCAAGGGTGGTGTTAAAATCCCCGCCGAGGACCAGGCACTCTCGAGGATCCAAGGTGCCGAGGAAGGCGGCCGCCTGACGGTAGAATTGCAGCCGCTCCGGGCCCGATGTCGGGGCGTAGACGTTGACCAGGTTCAACGTCAGCCCCTCCATCCGGACCCGGAGGTGCAGCAGGCGGCCCGGCACAACCTCGGCGACCCCCAGCACCTCAGGCTGCAGGCCGGGGGAGAACAGGGTGGCCACACCACCGGAGTGGGTGGCCAGATGGCTAAAGTACACCCCGTTCCCCCACTCCAGCCGCCAACTGGGCTCGGCGGCTGGATCCGTGTGGGTCTCCTGCAGGAAAACCACAGAGTACCCCCCCTCCCGAAGGAAGGAGAGCACCTGGGTCCTGCGGAGACCCCACCTGCAGCCATTGGTGTTTAGTGTTGCGAAGATGATCGGCGCCATGAGGGTGGCTGGGGGGGATCCTCGGAAGGGGCGGGAGTGCCAACGGGCTCCGTCAGGCCACGCAGCAATCCGTGACTGACCCCGTGAGTGATGAGGGAGTCACGGAAGGTGCGGGCCCTCTGGTAGTCCGTGGCATCCCGCTTCCCGGTCCCTTTACCCTCCTTCAGCAAGGCCCTCACAGCTTGGAGGACGAGATGGAAGTCCCCCCAGCGCTGCAGGGCGAGCCGCACCCGGTTCCTGGCCCCACGAGTGTCGGCCAGGAACGCGCGCAGCTCCCCCAGCGGCACCAGGGGGCCCGGGAACGGAGGTTCCCGGCCGTCCTCCGGTCGGGTCCCGGTAGTGACCCCACAGCCAGCCGGGAGTAAAAGACAGGGCGCAGAGCCCCGTCTCGGTGCCGATGTTGCGGGCACCATATCTCCCGGCTGAACCCCCGGTACAAGGAAGGGCGGCGGTGGAGGGAGGACAGCAGCCCCAGGGACAGGGGGAACCACAAATACCACCTCCCGGGACGTGGCTGGTGGCGTCGGGAGAGCCACCATCCCGGGGGTGGTAACAAAATGGGATGGGGTCAGGTCAGGAAAGGGAGGGACGACAAAGGGAGGGGTGGGGTGAGGGCCAGGAATAGAAGTGATGGGAAGAGGGGGAGGAGCGATAGTGGGAACAGGGGCCCCGGTGGTCAAGCCCCCGGGGTGCGGCTCCCCTTGACCGGGCACGGGATTTTCTACAAGGGAGTGAGGAACGGGATCCGCACTGACGCTGGGCGCGGGTTGGTCCCCCACATCCTCAGCGTCAGATACGGGGGAGTAGACAAGTGAGGGTAAGGGCAGCTGTCCCCCCAGGGACAATACCCCGGGACCCGGCTGCTCGGTGCCAGCCATAGCCTCAAGAGGTTCGGCGGCCACTGCTGAGTTAGATGGAGCAGCCGGGCAGGTGAAGCAACCCGGGGGTGTCCCCGGGATAGGAGTGGGGACAGCAGATAGAGGTTGGGATTCAGGTGGGATCTGGGATAAAGGAGGGGGTGGCGAAACGTTAATGCCACCCAGATCGAGGCCCGCTGGCAGAGGGTCGTCCTCCCTTGCGGCTGCCAAGGTCAGACCCAGGGCCTCGATCTCTGCGTAGATGGAGCCTAAGCCCCCCTCTGCCTCAGCCGGAGATGTTACATGAGATTCCAGGGGGGCAGAAGTGGCTCCATCTGCAGCCTCCCCAGAAGAGGGATCAACGGGGGCCTCCTGGGAGGGGGCGGTGCTGCTCCCCTCCTCTACTGCTTCCATTTCCTCTGCCGGGGCCTCCTGCTGGACCTCCCCAGAGGGCGCAGCAAGCGGCTCATCAGTGACGGGGGCACCCTCAGCCCCCCGCCAAGACTTCCGGGGGGCCTCCTCCCCATCTGGTATGCTGGGGAGGGACAGAGCCTTCTTTCTCTTGCTGCGCGTCCTCTGGGGGAGAACTTGGCCCTCTAAGATGGTGTCTGAGGGCCGTCCAGCAGGGGCGGGAACAGGCGGCAAGGGCAAAGGCTCGTGGGGAGAAGGAACCGGGGGAGGGACATCAAGGGGACGGGAACCCTCCCCCTGGGGTGCGCCCTCTCCCATATCTGGGGCCTCCACCACGGCCGCTGCTCTCTCCTCTCTGGGCCCCGTCCCAGATGGTGCAGTGGAAGAGGCGACGGGGCCCGGCCGCTCCTCCGGGCATGGTGGGGCTGTCAACCCCACGTCCCGAGAGGCAGCGGCAGCTGTGTCCCTCGATGGAGGAGAGGCAGCTTGAGTGGCCGGGTGGGCTGGGTCGCCGGCGGTGGTGTGGCCGGCGCCCGTATCAGCTCCGGGGGGCCCAGTTGCTCCCTCGTCATGCTGGGCCAAGGGGCAGTCCCTCCGGACATGCCCCGTGGCCCTACAGAGGAAGCACCGGGCCTCCCCCGAAGAATAAAAAATCTTGTAATGGGCCCCTTGATGGGGCACCATGAAGGACCCCTCCAGTGCCACCCCGTCACGCGCCCCCGCCGGCGGCAGTTGGATCTGCACCTGCCGGCGGAAGGACAGAACGTGACGGAGGGCGGGGTCCTTACAGCCCAGTGGGAGAGGGCTAATGATGGAGATCGGCTTCCCCAGGGTGGAGAGGAGGGGAAGCAGGGCGGCATTGGGGAGGAAGGGAGGAACGGAGGTGAGGACCACCCGTACGCCCAGGTCCTCCAGGGGCTCCACCGGCACGTGGACGCCCCCCACCGCCAAGCCCCTGACCACCGCCTCCTGTGCGGCGGCCTCCGATGCCAGGAAGAATACCATCTTCCCGAACATCTTGGAGGCCGCCACAATGGCCGAGGGCCCCACCACCCTCGCCATCACCCGCACGTACGTTTCGACGTGGGGCGAGGCAGCCACCAGGAGGCAACGGACACCGTGCCTCCTGGTCAAGGAGGGGAAGGGGCCCCGGCCCCCCGAGGTCGAATTCGAGGAGGCGGTGCGGGCTGATGTTGTGGCGGTGGGTGGAGAGATGGCAGCCGCCTGGGCGTACGTTCTGGGGGCAGAAAGACCCCCAGAACTGGTGGAGGGAATGGCAGGGGAAGAAGGAGCCGCAGCCGGTGGTGGGGCTGCAGGAGCAGCGGGGCCCTTGCTTGCCTTTTTCCCCTTGCTTTTCTTCCCGGCTGAGGGGGTTGGGGCGGCAGTAGCGGAGGCCCCTCCCGTGCCCGCTGCCTCAGGTGCCCTAGTGGCGGCACCGGAGGTGGAAGGAGTGGCAGCAGTGGTCAAGGGGACAGCCGCAGGGAGAGAGGGGGGAGCAGGCTCTGGGAGAGGTTCAGAGGGAGCAGGGGAGGTCTCCATGTTCTCGGAGTGGCAAGAACAGGAGGGGATACCTGGGGGGGGGTAGACTGGGGTAAGGAGCAAAATGGGTGGGTGGGGGGACCAGGTAATGGGAAAAGGGTGGGGGAGGGGTGGATTTTATGGGAGTTATGGGGTGGCAACCACTCCTCCCTGCTAGGCTGCAGGCAAGGGAGGAGGGTGCCAGGGAGGGAAGGACAAGGGTCTGGGTCAGTCAGAGCCGGCTCCTCCGGCTGCACTGGGTGGGGTGGGAAGCACAATTATATC